>VWYE01014261.1:273095-389051 GCA_013398995.1 Alaudala cheleensis | reverse complement strand
TTGTGCCAGAGCAATAGCACCTCTGCAGCATATTGACTGCAGAGGTGTCTTTTGTAATTTCTCCACTGTAATATTATGTTAAAAAATAGACAAATTTGGGTGCCACAATATAAGAAGGAAATAAAGCTATTAGATATCATTGAGAGGAGGGCAAGAAAAATGCTGAAGGGTCCATAGGTGAAGCCATATGAGGAGCATCTGAGGTCACTTGACCTGTTCAGCTTGGACAAAAGGAGACTGAGGGGAGACCTCATTGCAGTTTCCTCATGAGGGGAAGCAGGAGGGCAAGCACTCATCTCTTCTCTGTGCTGACCAATGACAAGGCCAGAAGAAGTAGCCTGAAGTTGTGCCACGGGAGTTTTAGATTGGATGTTAGGAAAAGGTTCTTCACCCAGAGGGTGGATGGGCACTGGAACAGGCTCCCCAGGGACGTGGTCACAGCACCAACCTGTGATTGACAGAATTCAAGAAGAATTTGGATAATATTTTCAGGTACATGGTGTGACTTTTTGTGCTGTCCTGTACAAGGCCAGGAGCTGGACTCGAGGACCCTTGTGGTTCCCTTCCAACTCAGGATATTCTGTGATTCTATAATCATTCCAGTTACTAGTTCAGGAATCTGTGATCCTCTCAGGCTGATAAATCTAAATCTCAGTCAATCATCAAAATAAAAACAGTGAACAGAGACTGTACATCTAGTCCTAAATTTCTTTAACTCTAGATGGGCAAATCTATGACCCTGCATCGAAGTACTAATACATTATGGAACTGGAACCCCACACCTAAGCCTCTCCAGACCTCCAGACATTAGTGTTCTCATGCAGTGTGTGTGAAGTAACTATAACTTTTGAAGGACATTCAAAGATCCACTCCTAGTTATAGGTGAGTCTTTCTAGGTGAGAATTGTATGCTTAATATTATTTGTTTGCGTTGAAGATCCAAATCCATCATATAGATATTAGATTTGTTCACTAAGCACTTTTTTGCCTCCACACTGAGAAATGGATTGGCATAGATGTTATTCTGCTATACAGGTTCCACAGACAAATTCTCACTGTGTAGAGACAGTACTGAGTATTGCCACTCTTATTGCAGACAAGAGTCTGCACAAGAGCCTATTTAGTACAGCATTGTACCAAAACTACATTGATTCCACTTCTCATGCAAAGCAGCCAGTAGCAGTCCTGTCATCAGGTTAACAGGAGGTCCACAGGGTTCTATTTCTGGTGTAAAATGATTATCAGTTTTCAAGTGATTATTAGTTTTCATCATGATAAAATCCCATCTGTAATTAATTCAAGGAAAAAATATTTCAACAAGTAAAAATTATTACCATTCCCTAAAATCATTGTGACTGCTCACCAGTTTCTTCCTCATATAAATAGTATACAATGATGTCCAGCAAGGCAACTTTGAACCAGGTGAATTTACAGAAGGAGACATGAACACCTTACCACTATGAGCACATGAACCACTATGAAAATTACCATAGAAAGGAGGTTTTGCAAGGGTTCAAATGTTGTGCTTAAGGGAGCATTGAAGCTCCTTGACATGAAAGTACCTCTTGCAGGAAAGAGTCTTCTGTCAGGAATTAAAAGAGGGTAGTTAAATTAACAAGTGTTAATTTTAACTCTGTTAAGCAGACAGATCCTCTCAAAATATATAGAAAATACAGTAAGGAATGAGAAGCATCGTATGCTCATCACAAAAATGAAGGTGTTGAGAAGACTCCATGCACTGGCAAAGTCCTTGGAAGCCTCTGTGGGTACGTGGCCAGCCTCTGGGACACACACTGAACCTTACATGTACAAATACAGCTGTAAGAGCCACCCCACACCTGGCCCACACACACTCCTACATGGTCCCAGGGTCACTGCTGAATAATAAAGAACAGAATGATGTATCCATGTCTCATGAATAAGTGTGGACTGAATTTTAGCAAAGTCCTTCATTCCTGGGAGGAACTCCAGAACCATTCTCCTGGATGCATCTCAGCTCAGCTGAGATGTCCTGCCACAGTTCCCAGCATGACCAGTATCTGTCATATGGCCGTGTGGGCAGAACTGGATCCTACCCACCACTTCTTGCTGAACAGAACTCATTTCCTGGCCTGGCAGTCCAGCCTGCATCTTTGAAGTGCCAGCACAAAGGACATCTTGAGCAGCATCTTGTCACAGGCGACATAATTGTAACTGCATTAAATTCACAGGTTGCACCAGAATGGGAAGAATTGGATATGGATGAACAGGATTATAAATCATAATTAATTTGAAAATTCATTTGAAAATGTGGTGAATTGAAGAGCCCCTTCAAAATGGCATAGAATATGGAAGAATAAGGTGGACGAATGAAGAAACACAGGAATGTATATGAGTTTCATGAATAGCAGCTTTCCAGGGATGAATTCTGCTAGCAGTTTCAGAAGGTAACAAGTTGACAAGGAATCAGAAAGATCACACTGAAAAGGAAGGAGCATATTGCTATGGGTGGGGTGTACACTGGAGCACAGCCTGAAAGGCACATAAAGTAACTCTTGGCTGGACTGGAATTGGACGTTCGAGTAAGATTTGATCAAGTGGGCCTCTTCAAGCATCAAAACCCTCCTTCCTTTCCTGTTTGAAGGAGCAAGACAGATGCAGAGTAAAATGGGTAAAGTGGGATGAATTCTATGAACAGCAAACAGTGCCAAAAAGGGACCAAGTAAAGCCAAAGATCATGCTATGGACTCTTTTATCAGCAAAATAATTATGACGATTTAATCTACCTCTCAAGTTCACTTTTCTAGTCTGAAAGGAAAAGCAGACAGCCTCCTTTCCAGTTACCAGATGGAAGCAGCAATATACACATATGAATATTAGCCTGATATCAGTGTTGCCCTATGCCCGCTTGAAGAAATTCGGAACCTCTCATTGACTTGAGTGGAGCAGACCCAGAAGATTTTACTGCATGAACCCTCTCCAGCATATTTGCACAGCTACAAAACCTCTCTTCAATTGGATTATTAATTTCAGTCTTCTCTTACTTAATTAGTCCATATAAACTCTCTAACAGCATCTCAGTCAGGGCTCAAAAACCTCTGCCAAAGCCTTCAGTGAAATGAAATCCCTCCTTAGCAGACATAGGTCTCAGAAATTTGCTTTCATTTTCCTTTCCACACTCACCTCTAGCATTGCTATGGTTCTTATTATCATAGAATTTGGCTTATCACACAAAAAAAACACTGTACAAGCCCAAAACTTCTTAATCTTGGTGGTAGATTTTGTTTGCAGATTTTGCTTCTTATTTTCTGCATTTTTTTCTCAGCATTTTAATTTACATATGCTTAGCCCATCCAAGCTTTGTCATATTAACACAGAAGAAAAATTACATAAGTATATCTGCCTTTCTTGCATTTTCTGCCAGTTTGGGTCTAGTAAATAATATGATGTTATGATAATATTTTAGAATTGGTTGTGGCATTATACAGTGATGTCAGCCCCGCAGCAAAGGTCTTTGTAGTGTGAAAGCTTGAAAGCTGTAGACTCTACTCACTCATCTGGGGTGGCAGGAAAGGAGCATCTGGGAAGGAGCAAATCACATCTGTTTTCAACAAGCCCGCTTCAGCCTAGCAATAGCCAGCTGAAAAGCAAGCTCTGAACTGCTAAGAAATACGTGATAAAACATCATTTGCAGGAGGTTTTATGTTGACTCACCAGGTGTTGCAGCTATACTGTTTTACTGTTTCCCCACACTAGGATCTTTTTTTTTCCCTTACCTTGTGTTTTACATAGGCATTCATTTTTAACATCCTTTGTATGAAAAGCACTGTAGTGAAGAGAGTGGTAGACAAAATCTTTCCCTTGTCAAGATCAAGGATGATACAGGTATGGAAGTAATTTTCCTTATTTAGAAAGGAATGCTCCATCAAGCAAATTTTGATTGAAAAACATTGACCACTATCTTAAAAATTATAATAAAAGCAGCTAATAGGCCTATATATGAAGAAGACTATGACCAGGATTTTGGAGACTGGTGCCTAAAATGGATCCATTGGCATTAGTCACTGTTATATTGGATCCCTTAGGGCCATTGTTTGGGATTTAGGCTCCTGAGACTAAAAGACAACTAGGATTTTTTTTAATTTAACTTTCTAAAAATCAACAGCTTCTCTTCCAAATAACTGGAGCTCATACACTGGGGCTTTGAGTTTTTCTGTAACCCTCAAGGGTCCTTCTTCCATCTGGAAAGTTAGGCTCTCAGTTCACCAGGCCCAGAAAATGACAGAGAGGGGGCAAATCAGGCAGATTTGTAAAGCTTTCAGGTGCTTTGTGTAATATTGTAAAGTAATCCAAATATCCTAGAGATGTCAGAGCAATATGTAATAAAAGACTGCTGTCTCTCAGGTCCATAGGAAAACAGCTGCCTATCCCTCACTTCAGAAGTGATACTGAAAATTTTTTTTACCCCAGAATCCTATAAGATAACGTAAAAAAAAACCCTAACAACAGCTGTTTTCTGTGAAAAGATATTGGATTTTGGAAAAATTTTTTGCTTAATTATCTAATATGGAATCCTCCCGATATGGTTATGGTGGGAGTCAGCAGATGGCACTGTTACTCATAGTGATAAAACTTCTTTTTACAGCTGTGCAAAACTTGCTACGCTATTGATAAGCTCTGCATTGCTGCACATTTTCTAATGAAATGTCCTTGGCCAAAAACTAGACATTGGCTCCTCACCTCGCCTTATCAAACTAAAGAAAATACTTGAGATGGATCTGGCCTTAGAGAAAAGTTCAGATTCCCAAGAAAGGGGGGGGTTGTTTGCATGCTCTCTGAGTACCACTGCTGAAAAAAGGATTAAGTAAAGGGAATAGTGATCCTTGTCAGGGCTTGTCTGCTGGGAAGTTGATGATTTCAAGGATGCTCGTGCATGAGCCATGTGGAGTCCTTCTTGGAGGTCATGAACACTAATGGAGAGGGTGAAGGGGGTAGTTGTGGTAGAGCTGAGGCACTTTAGAGGACAGCAAGAAGGCCTTGCAAATGAGACTCACCAGCAAGAAAAGTGTGGAAGCACTTGAAAACAGTAGAGGTAGAAATACAGGCTGAGAGCATTGCAAGGGCAGCAAGACTGGAAGTGGGCCCAAAGACAAGGCCAGGGGACACTCAGTGATGGTTATTCATTCCCTGGGAAGACTCAGCACCTTTCAGAAGACTGCTGGTCCAGTCTAAACGATTTACCACACTGATCCCATGGATGGAAAGAAGCAGTGCCTAAAACCCAGTGATTTTCTCAATAATTGCAACTGTCTTCATTAAGGTTGTTTTGTTTCCTATGAGTCATGTAAAACCTCTGTGAAAAAATTCCACTTGTCAATATTTCACTGGTGTTTCTGGCCTCTGTTATTAAAATTGTAGCATCAGTCACTTCAATCTGTCTGTTAATGATGAGCAGACACACAGATACAGACGCACAGACACTTTCCATCTCAGAATGACTGTTCCTAAGGTAAAAAAGATTTTACTATTTGACTGAGATGGCATGATGAAAAATCATCAGCCTGGTGAGGACAAAAGCTGGATTATAGGAGTCTCACTGGGATGTTCCCATCTGGCTGCTTTTTACATGCAAATCCACAGTGATCCAGGTCCCACCTGAGACCGATTGAAATTCAGCAGCAGCTGAGCCAGGTGCAGGGCACTCCAGGTGGGGGCAGAAGGAGAGTTAATAGGGCTCCTTCTTCCTATCCTTTAAAAATATCTGTCCTGTTGTGTTCCTGCTTCTGTCAGTTAATGTCAACATCCCATCCACAAGATACAATACAGAGTCGGTCTGCCCTGTGGAAATTTGGAGAATGCATTCTTTCATCAGTCTTCACAAAGTGCTCACAACTGGGTAAGTTCATAGGCAATTAAGAAACACAGTGTTCTAAAAATAACAGTCTATTTATAGTTTATAAGCTATTGTGTTGCTACTGTAGAGGTCATAGTTTTCTCTAGTTTGCAGGACATATTATATGGGGGTTTTTTGTCTAAAGAAAAAAAGAAGAGTTAATAAGAACTTCTATAATGGTTGACTGGATTAATGTTGTGCTTCAGGCTCTTGGTTTTCTTAGATTCTGCAGCCAAATTGTTTGTCAGTCATAAAATTTACTACATCAAAAGGACTAAAAGTGAATTTTAAAACTATATATAGCCTCTACAGGTGGAGTTCAATCTGCTTGCAAAAATCTGTTGCTTGCTTGTGTCATCAGTCCTAGGTTTGCCCGCTCTAATTGATACTTGCACCATCATTGATTAGGGCAACAGTGGGCAATAGAAAAACTGGTAACATGGACTGAGTTGCAATATACAAAAGGAAAGAAAAACACAAGTCTGTAACAGACTTCTATTTCTATTCACGGGGTTTTGCACCCAAACTAATATTTTCTTACATTACCTTTTCTATAAAGTTTCCTTTAACTACTTAGCTGAATCAATAACTGAAAACTCCATCCAGGTGATGAAGGAATGGGAACTGGATTCTAGAGAGCTCCCTATTTACAGATTACTAAATTATATGAGGAACACTGCTGAACAATGTGCTTGGGCATATGTTCAGTAAGAGCTGCAGGACTGAAGACCTGCTAAAATCATTTGGAAACAAGTCACTTGCATGGCTTCCCTCATAGGCCTTTAGGCAATTGCGTATTCAAACTCTCAGCATCTCTGTCTTCTATTTCAATGAACAAAGGATCACAAAAGAAATCCTTTTAAAAATCTTATTCAGTCAATGTCCAGTTCAGGGTTTGTATTCCTATCAAATTTTGGTAGGTTCAATAATTTTGGTTGAAAGAAATGCAGTCCTCTGGTGCATAAAAGAAGAGGCTGGAGGGGTAGGGGGAAAACAGACATTTTTACAGTGAAGTATTATTATAGATAATGATTCTTGTGTAATCATTTGGATGAAAATTGCAAGGTAACAATGCTTAAAACTTTCAGTCTGCATTTTGGAACCACTTTAAAAAAAGGCATCACCTTATTATCTAGCAGTCATTTGATATCATGCAGAATACTATGAATTTGGAGACCACTTTTCTTGTTATTTTTGTTTCTTTGACTTTATTGTTTAGGTTTCATTGGTAGGCCCCAGCTTAGCTAGTTACTTGGCCTTTTACTATAGCTGCCTGTTTACGGAGCAGTTTATTGGGGAATATCTGCTTTCAAGACAAGGGCAATGGCTGCATTACTTCAGTGAAAAAGTACTCATTTCTGGATTGCCCAGCTTTGCTGGGCAGTAAAGAGCTGGGACAAGTGAACAGATAGAGATAGTGCTGAAGGCAATCTTGCCCTGATGTATTGCAGCTGTGTTAATTACCCAAAAGATTGGGAACAGCCTTGCCCTCACAGCTCTGGGTGTGCTAAGAGTGAGTTGGCTGGTAGAGTCAGTTGGAGTCTACTGGTTGTACTGTGAGGAGGAAGGGACAGGAGGTCGTGCGAGGGACAGATAAGGGTAAGGTGTTGTGCAAGGGACAGACAGGGTTAGGTGGCCATGCTAGGGACAGGAAGGAATGAGCTGGAACTGCCGAAGGAGAGAAAGAGACAGCACTGCGTGGAGCTGCCTGTGGGAGGCTACGCAGAAAAGGTATGAAAGACTTTAAGATAACAAGGTGCTGATGCTTGAAGCCTTCTTTGGTGTTAGTTGTACCTCCTCTGTCAGACAAGTTAGCAGCAAGGCTTTGTCTGGGTGTGTATCAGATTGTTTCTGGGTTAATGGGACTTGTTCATGGCCAAAGTCAGCTTGCAATTTAAAGGGAAGTTCTTATACCAACTTGTGTTCTCCTACTTCCCCACATTTAAAGAGGGAATTACAGAGTTGTTTGGATTGGAAAAAACCTCTGTGACTATCAAGTCCAACCATTAACTCATCACTGCCAAGTCTCCCACTAAGCCATATTCCTAAGCACCACATCCTTTAAACACCTTCAGGGATGGTGACTCAACCACTACCCTGGGCAGCCTGTTCCAACCCTTTTGGTGAAGAAGTTTTTCATAATATCCAATCTAAACTCCCCCTGGTGCAATTCAAGGCAATTTACTCTGGTCCTATTGCTTGTTAGTTGGCAGAAGAGACATAATATGTATAAAAATGATTATTTAAGACCTCAAGCTTTGTGATGCAAGAGGATTCAGATGTGAATCCAGTTCTTCAGCTGCAAGAGTTGCCTCTGCACTGAGCGATGCCTGCTTGCCTGAGCACTCTCAGTTAGGAGGTTATTTGAAACTTGGTTTTACTATTCTCCACTAATGTCCCTGGATAGGTCACTGCAGCTAGTAGAAGTGTCACATACTGCCAGGATGATTGTTGTCTCCTAGCCAGGGAGTAGTTTCTGGGAAACCTCTGGGACACCACAGAAATGAAGGATGCAGCTCCCTATGTGAAGTGTTGAGGCCTAGGCCTAGGATATGTAAATGCTGGGGCCAAGTGAGCCCTTCATGGTTCTCCAGAGAGAATACTTTCATCAAAGATGTGCTGACAGAGACATCTGTGTAAGTATTGGTAGCCCATTTTACAGGCCTGGCATGGGATTTGTCTCCTGTCAACACCTCTGATTGGGATTTCAAAGATGTCATTATTTGGAATCAAGCAAAGTAGAGGGCTAGCTCATCCAAGGAGATGGCTCAGGAACAGCCTATCTGACTAATTCAGCCAGATGTCTCACAGAGGTATTCTGCAAATTTAGGATAAAGGCACAGGGCTTCACTCCCATTTCTGTTGGTTTGTGATACAACCCCTTCCCTTCCCAGAGAAAGTTCATTCATTCTGTTTGGCACAGCCTTGTATTATCAGATTCTTGAAAACCTCAGCCAAAAGGCAGGTGGTCCTAAGTCACTTCTTTTCTACTGAAATATTTAAGGATTATTTTAAACAAGAAGCTTAGCTTGTAATATGTTTTATAGGAGAAGCAAGCAGGAAAGCTGTCCCAAGCCATATTTTGCTGCATTGCTTTCTTGGTTAGTCTGTCTGTGTAACTTCAGAACTGCTGATTCATTTCTAGGCTTAGAAACTAGTGACCCCAAACATGGCCCTTTTCAACCTGAGGAACATTTCTTTGATGGTATGTAGACAAATGACATGTTAATGTAAATAGTCATACTTAAGCTAGAGTTAATCTGATTTGCTTTATGGAAGGCAAAACAAGCAAATTCCTTCAAGGCTGTTCCTCCAATTCAGACTCCAGTTGGAGCCTCTTTCTGGAGCTGCCAAAATGTAAGTGGTAGTCAGAAAATAATTGTGCTTCAGCATGGGGAGTGTAACAGCTTACAAGAACAATGCTAGGCCCATCCCTCCACAGTCTAAACCAGTGCACAAGGACAGTGCCAGAGCGCTTTCCAGACCTCTCTCCTTCTCCATTAATGCTTTTGAGCTGGGGCATGTGCAAAATTCAGTGAGGCAGAAATATCGCTACTTCTTCCTCTCAACACTTTTTCCCTCTGGGGCAGCTTGTTAATGTAGGGGGGAGGGAGGGTGTGGGGGGCTGGAAATCAAGCCTGTGAGTCATACAAAGGAAGTTCATTACAGGTCACACAGCTGTATACCCAGGCTGAAAAGGGCTGGTTGCTTGCTGATGAAAAAAGTCTCTCATCGCTGGGGTTAACACACAAAGTAACATGGGATTCTGTAGTTGCACAGGAGATTATGGTACGGAAGCTGGGTTTCTGAAAACAGATTAAAACCGGGTGTGGGGTGCAGTAAAAGCAAGGGATCGGTAAATTGCCTTATAGGCATGGATGTCTGAGCTAGTACATGTGAATATGTGTGTGGGCTGCTTACATTAGGAAAGGTTCAGCTAAGAGTAAAGAAAGTCCTTAGATGTGTCCCTTTGGTTTTGTTTGAATTTCACTGCCCTCTAGAACAATGCATAGGGGCTCAGCTGCTTCCCTCGGAGATGTGAAGATACAGAGTTTACAACTCTGTCTTTAGATATTTCCAAATGCAGAGATCTTGCAGAGTTATCTCTTGGCTTCCTGCAGGTGAGCTTCTGGATGGATGCACCAAATGCTTGGTCTAAACGCAGCTAAGTATCTGATTAAAAACTACATTTTGGAGAAGAGAAAAAACTCCCAAGTAATTAACATCTAGTAGAGTGCTTTTCTTCTAATTGCTAGATGTATATATTAGCTACCAGTGAAGCAAGTACTTGCAGCTAATTGTGATAAATCTGTCTTTAGAAAATAATTTATTAGAGTAATTTAAGGTTAAGCAAACTAAGACTGGATCTTGGCTCCGGGTATGAAATCCCTTTTCACTGTGTTTTTGGGTTGTTGTAATTTAATCCTCCAGGGAGTAGGTGATTTACCAGGCAAGAATACCTATACCTTGTATTGATATTGAAGCTGCTAATGTAGGGTACAGTTCATACTCTTCTGAAAACAAAATGTATGTAGTATATTCATTTCTGAATAGAAGAATACTCTTTTCACTCTCCCGTAACCATCCATGTTGGAAAGGATGGAAAAAGAGACAGGAAAATTTGAGAGGATAAAACTTTGAGGCTACTGTTTTGGAGTGAGTATTCCTGCCAGATGACTCAGAATTCAAGCTGCTGCTCACTTTGCAATGCCAAGTGAAAGTCAAGTACCAGCCTCACTGATGTGAAAGAGTAGACTGGACTCAACTGAAATATATTGGCAAAAAATGGAGGTGGGCTTGTTTCAATGTATGCCACTCTCCCATAATCTTTCTGGGCTTTCCTCCAAGAGATGCATACTGTAAAACAAAGATGGAGCAAGAAAGAAGGCATGCAGGGTCACTGCCTACAATTTTTAATAATGAAAAATAGTAATTGAATGGTCTACTATCTATCTTCCATAGCCTGCAGTTAACTTAGAGCATTAAGTATTTATCTGTGAACTTAAGAGTTCTGCCTGGACATCATGATGATGCCCTGAAAGGAAACAATCCTTTTGACATTACCTTACATGAAATTCTTGTGAATCAGCTAGGGAAATGTGATCTTTAAGAAACTGGGTAGGATGAAAAATTTATTATCTCCAGATAAGCTGCTCTCTGGATGTGGTTATCAATGTTACAGCTTCAATATTGAAGGAGATATGAGTTGGTTTCTTTGCACGAAAAGATGCTTTGTTGGTTCGGTTTTTACAGAACACAAAGGAATAATGTGATCTCAACACTTTAAAAATACAGCAAAAACCTCTGAGTTCATGGAGCACTTTGCTCAGTGAGCTTTGCAGCAACTGAGGGAGAGATTGGGTGCTAGGAAAAAAAAATCCTTAAACAAAGCAGCAACCTAAAAGTAAAGGTAATGAGATATATTCTTAGACCTCAGAAGCTGAGATGGTCTTTAAGAACAGATTGGACAAACATTAATCAGGAATGACAAGACTGAAGCTGAACCTGGGCACACATTATGTCACTTCATAGAGGCCTTTCTAATCATCCCTTGTATTGTGCTATAGCTTATGATAAAGCTTACATTTGAGAAGTACCCACACATACTGCCTTCATGTAAAGGTTAACTTCTAAATGGCTGAAGCAGAAGTGAGGTCTTTTTCTCCTAAGAAATTGAAAAATACCAAATTGATAATGATGTACTGAGTCATTCTTTCCACTGCACCATCAAATTACATGCTTGCATCTGCCAGCCATATGCCATTCCAGTCTTTCCTGTCTTGATTTCATTAATAGCACTGGGCCAAACCAGGCAGAATTCCTGTTTGTGTAGGCAGGTGCCCTCTCTCATTAGTATCTTCTTGCTTTCTGTTTTAGTGAGTATAGCCCCAATAATATGACATTTTGAAGTCACATACTTCATTAATGGATGTACCTTAGAGTTAGTTCCTAGATGGCAGATATAAAAATGCCCTCTTTATTTTCAGTTCCCTGCTTCTTGCACCTTACAAATACCCCATTTTTGCCATGTTCTTCCTGTGCTGCTTGTTCTGTACCTCATCCCATACAATGGGACTGCTAACCTTAGGAGGAGCTTTGTAATATTGACAATGATTTTGTCTGACATGAATATGAATTGTATGCTTTGTCTGGAAATAATTATGCTAGTGAATTGATCCTCTGCTGAAGTGATGGCTTGACCTCCCTGCTCTGACTTGTTCCCTTACAAAACGCTGTGGGACACATGTAGGAGGCTGTTTTTGTAAGGCTGAATGACAGTTCAGTGATATGGGGACTTAATTGTTCTCTGGAAAAAAAAAAAAGAATCTCAGTAAGACAGATATGTTAACAGACCTTTGCTGCTTTAATGAAAAGACACCTAAATGTCTGCTACTGTGCCCAGAAAGCTTTTGGAAGATAAAGCCCAGGTTCTCTAGTACAGATAAGGCATTTGGATATTGCAGATGTGGGACTGGGGATGGGAGTTGTTTTGTTTGAATCTGTGAATATCACTCCCAATTTTATCACCTTGCTGAGAAGGCATTGCAATGGGGTTAATTCTTAAACTTCCTCATAAGTGTTTCTCAACACTGTGCCCATAATTATCATCTGGAAACCCTCAGACTGCCCTGTGATAACCCTTGTGATTCAGGTGGGTCATTGGTAATTGCCCTACTGGTGCTGCAAGCTGTAGGGGGTGGACCAGCCACCAGTAGGTTTCTCATTGTTAAATACTTGGAGAGTGCTGGGAAGAAGTAAGAAGGACAAAAATCTTGACATGTGCAAGAAGAAAAGTGGTGCACTGCTGCAAAAATTGTGGTGCAATGAGGAAGCTCTTTGTATTTATAGCATTGTTCAGAGGTCTAAGTCATGCTTCCTGAAGACACTTCCTTCACAGGTGAAAATAAAGGGTTTGAATGTCATTTATCTCAGAGGACTCCAAGTTAGTGGGGTTTTTTTTCCTGTTTATATTTAAATTGTTTTGTTTACTGAAGGGGCTGCTTTTTCCAAAATTATGGTTTCCCTGACCTGTCTTAACGTTCAGTGTAGTTCTGTGGTTTTGTAGTCCCTTCACATTAACTTTACAGTAAAGTTAATATGATAGAATGACGTTATGCCAGAATCTCTCAACATTTTATTTAAAAAATATATTCAAAACCACAAAACAAACCATAGTGCTCTCAAAAGAAAGGGGACGTTCAATCATTTCAAGACTCATTCAGCTGGTATAGAGGTGAGTTGTTTTGTTTTAGGATTATATTTTGAAAAGACTCAGTCCTCACTACAAACAATTTTTTATATCCTTTCTCAGTCCTCAGTTTCACCACTGACAATGCTTTTTCCTGGTACCAAGTCTTTGGCCAAGGGAGATTTATAGTTCTTTCCCAGAACAGTGTAGATATTTGGCCCTCCTATCTAAGTCTTTATTTACATACCGACTACTTCTGATTTGGGAGTCTTCAGACTCTTTGAGAGGAAATGCTATTATTTTTTTCCATTTATATCTCAATTTTATTTTTATCTCAGGTTTTATTCATCTTTATCCAGGGCTGTTTTGCCAGGAAGAAAATGTTGACTTTAAATTTCTGCTTGTTGCAGGAATGCACTTTTAAAATCCCCTTAATAACAAATGTCAGTTCCTTTGAAATTGTATTTCCCAACTGTTGTTTAATTTGCAAGAGAAGTAAAATCTCCAAAGGTACATAAAAAGGTTCTTATTCTTTCAGCAGAGCTAACGGATTTTGAAATCTGATGAAATGCAGTCAATTCTATTTGAATTGGTTCCATCTCAGCATTTCTACTTAATATAACAAAATATAACCAGACTGACAGAAAAATTATTTATTTGACACTTGAGGTGATAAATATAATCTTTTTTTATTTATTTCTGCCGCTGAAAAACTGCATCTACAAAAAGATCTCCTTTCTATTTGAGAAAAGAAGATGCAGAATAGGGTGTAAAGACTGCACTGAGATTGGCCAGGCTGTCTCTGGAATGGGAAGACATTGACTGAAGTGTATTCTTCAGAAACAGGGGAGACAGAACAAATAAACAACATAATCCAAGGCGTATTCACATACATGTGAAAAGCAGTACCTCTGACAGAAAAATAATTCCCTTGGATTCCCTGCTCACAAGGTTAGGAAGAGGCTTTGTGGGGCTGTCTTGATGTGAGTCCCTGGACTCTGTTTTAGATATGGACCCCCAGCCTTTGACAGCTCTTGGTGCTCTTCTGTGCTGCAGGGAAGAGGGAGGGAATGGAATTGGTGGGAGCAGATTGCTTGAGCTATTGGAACAAGCAGCTGGAGTGAAGTCTTACTTACAGGTGAGATTATATTATTTTTATTTATTGACATATGTTGGAAGAGGATAAACCACTTTTATCTGGGCTAGTGTCACTTGTACAAGTGCCTATAGTGCTACCATTTAGGTGTGAGTCAGTAATTCATACTATTTCTGAGCTACCCCAAAAAGTGTGGATTTTCTGTGACTTAGAATATTTGTGTTCAAGTGCTGTGTGAAAGGGCCTTTCATCATGAACAAGTAAATGCCAGACTAAATCATGTAAAATTAGAGAAACCTCAATGCTCATATGGCTTCAGATGCTTGTAAACTGAGTTTTGTCAATTGGATTGAGTTTCCTGAGAGCAGAGAACAGGAGAGCTGGAAAGGATCTCAGCTGAGGATTGAGTAAGTGCTCAAGTGGCTTGAATAGGCACTGAGATAGTGGTGTCAGAAACAAGGGAAAGAATTCTTGCATCCACTAATGAGATAAGAAAAAATCGTGGCATCTTCACACAGAATCTAAGCTGGTTATTTTTTAAGGAGAAATAAAGTTTTATTGGGATGGTTTTTTGTCAGTTTGTATCTGAAGACCATATGTACTTCTTTCCTTCAGCTGTTTAGTGTTGAGTTGGTGGTGTGTGATGTTATTCCTGAAGTTACTTGATTAGCTTGGACTGAACCCATCTTGCTGCCCTTTCTTCTGTTTATGGAAGTATCTATATTATTGTTTCATTGCAAAGTAGCCAACAGAAATATTAATAGCATAAAGACTTCTGTCTCCATCGCAGTCAGGATTTCCACTGGGTCAAATCCATCACCAAAACCACAGAAGAATGTACATCAGTGAAACACACCCTCAGCTTCTCACTGGCCTTGAAGGAGTCACACATGACATGGATGGGATTTTTAGAGGGTTGTGGAGGGTGGCAGGGATACTAGACAGTTCCTTTGAATCATTAGATCCTGAAACGCTCAGCTCTAATGAGAGGAAATGCCCTTCAGGGCGGTGAGACTGGTGAGCTCACTACATACCAGTGACTTACTGTTCACAGTCGTCTCCTGAAGGGGGTGGGAGCTGTGCATCCAGCTCTTCCCTGGACACACAGCACATGTGTCATGCAGCACATAGTCTCAGTTTAAACTTTGTCCCCTTTGTAAGTTACAGACAAGGGCATGACAGAAATATGCACATTTGGATAGAGGAGCGGCTGCATACATCTATATAGGTTACTGTCAAGTTCTATACATGCTACCCCAAGTGCAAGGGGCAGTAGAAAATTGAAAATGTAGTTAACTTAATAGACATTAATCTTAGACACATGTCTTCCAAGTACTTCATGTCTATAAAGACTGGAATATTCCTGAAATTTGCCGCATTTTCTAGCATTTGCACAGGTAACACCAGTGGAATAAAACTGGTCTTGTTTCATACACCCATAGCTGCTTCTCCCCTGGGGAGGCTGCAGATGATGAAGTACTGTGGAAAATAGGAGCATTTCAAGAGGAGCATGACATGTGGGAAGGGCTTCTGTCCCTAAACCAGTTGAAGAGAAAGACCAAAGTGTTTGAGCAGCAGGGCTTGCCAGGACACTAAGGCAGGAAGCTAAGAGAAAAATCTGTGGGATGGAAATCTGAGTACAGATTTATGGTATGAAAGAATATTAACTCTCTCCTTCCCACATCCATTTCCCTCCTCCTCCCTCCACTCAGTCTTTTCTTTGGTGGAAAATTCCTGTCTTCTCCTTTGATCTCAGACTGGCCTAGCAAGGGTCCCTGGAACATCATTGGTTTAGAATTGTGCATTGTGAGATTTTGTATGGTGATGTTTGGTAGGACAGTGGTAGCAACAATATAGACCATCACATCCCTGTTCCTGGGAACAGTCTCAAGAATTATCTAATGAACAAGGACAGAGAGCACTGGTATTTGCTTTCTGAGAGTCTTTGCTGGGTGTTCCTGGGGAGCTGCAGTTAAATGACAGAAGCTCTACTGATATTTAGCAACCAAAAATCTGATTGTCAATTGCCAAGAGGAAACTGCAGTGAAAGAATTACAAGAGATTCCTCTTCTTTTAAAATCTCTTCATCTGTTACATGCCTGGTTTTCAAATTCATACCTCCTCCTTGAAAAGCTGTTGGTTGTGGAAAACAGTATTTATTCTGAAATCCAGATAAGCTGCTATTCTGTAGCTATTCAGATGTATCTGAATTAATCTGGAAGTGAGGTGCCATGCTTCTTAATATGACAATAGAAAAAAGACTACAGGTCAGACTAGGGACTGTCTTACTATTCTAGCTACTATAGTGGCTACAAATGGAGGCATGTGGGAAAGTGAAAAGAGTAGGAATATGGGTAATCCTGAATATTCTCCCAGGTACACCTATTGTTGTTTCAAGGAATGTTGTAAAAAGAACCCTTATCCTTTTGTTTGCTTGCAACCTGGCTCCAAATTGCCTTTTTTTAATGCTTCATTTATTTTATTGTAAAGAGGGCAAACTACTGATGCCTTTTTAACCCATTCATGTACATCATTATTTTGTACACCTCTACCACAACCTGCTCTTGTGATCTCTTTGTGGCTGAGCTGTCCAATATTCGTGATCTTCATTGCTGTCCACCTCTGAATCTGTACCAGACTCCCACAAGAGATGCAGAGATTGCACTCATGATCTCATAATACTCATGAACCAAATGAGCCATGGCATCATGTAGGTCATGTTTTTTTCTCTGTTTATTGCCTAATAGTGCCCAAATCTAAAGTTTTTAAACACTGCAAAGAATTGAACTGATGTGTTCATGGATCTTCCTATTACATTTATAGCCTATGTTCCTATTTCTGTCACAGTCTCAAGATACCACTTGTGAGTGGTCAGCAAAATGGTAGGGGCCATCATTTATATGTGAAGCTGGAATTGTGCTTTGTCTTCTGTGCATCCTTTATTATCAGCTACACTGAATTTCCTTGGCTCCTTTATTGTCCACTCAGGTCTTTAGCCCTGCTGTTTTTCTGTTGGCCCTCATTCCTAATACTAACAAAATAAGAAAACTTTCTCACCCTCTCTCAGGTACTTCACCAAAAGGGAATTAGCACAAATTCAGGCAGAACCATTAGTCAGCGAGTGATGCACTGATAGCAAAAGGACAAACTCACACTGACACGCAGGGATCAAAGGGGAAGAAAAAGAGGAAGTTTAATGGCGTCTTAACTATTTATACTTCTACATAGATGTTTCTCATAGGATAAAAGGAAGAGTATTTCTACACACACATTGGCTACTACATATGCTTGTCAAAGAAACTCGTCCCACCAGAAGGAACGAAAACATGTGGGATGTTTAGGGAACTGTCCCTGTTGTTTACATAAGTGTACATGGGAAAACTGACTCCGAACTACAGCTTATCAGAAGGCTTAGAAATTCAGGGCGACAAGCGAGAAATGACCATTCACTTCCAATTTCAGTTTCTACTTTCAACTGATTATCTGTGTTAGCACATTCCTCATTTATGCTGTACTTGCTTGTTTTTACCACTTCAGTTAGACACCCCTTTGGAAATTGAAGTAGTTATTTTCAGNGAACTGTCCCTGTTGTTTACATAAGTGTACATGGGAAAACTGACTCCGAACTACAGCTTATCAGAAGGCTTAGAAATTCAGGGCGACAAGCGAGAAATGACCATTCTTTCAAATTCTCAGTTTCTACTTTCAACTGATTATCTGTGTTAGCACATTCCTCATTTATGCTGTACTTGCTTGTTTTTACCCTTCAGTTAGACATCCCTTTGGAAATTGAAGTAGTTATTTTCAGCTTTATGAGATTTATCAAAATAGAGTTTTGCAAGGAATAATTTTTGCTCCAAGCCCTACTGACTCCTGATGCTGATCATTCAGATGCCTGGTATTTCTGTGGTTTGTTTATTTGAAGTTGCTATTTACTTGCCCACTACAGGTCAAGAGGCCTGAAGTTCTCTTGAAAGTGTTTGTTGAAAAATAACATCACATTTTTCGTGGTCCTCTGATACTGATGCAATGAGAGGCTGCACACTATCCTTGGTAATTCAGTTATTTCATCCTTGAGTTCCTTTGAAGCTCCTGGGTGAATACCATCTGTACTTGGCAATTTGTTAAGTTCATTTTGTGAATTTTTTTCATACCTTATTCTACAGTTTCTTCAATTTCAGATAGCTCCTCTGAGTCACTCATTAAAAAAAAAAAGCAAAAACCAAACTCCCTGAAAAGACCCTCTTTTCATTTCTTTCTTTTTTTTTTTTTCCTTGTTGTTTTGTTTTGTTTTGTTCTGGGAACATGGGACTCTTCCCAGCTTCTCCCAGAGTGAAAAGCTGTGCAAGAAATGACATCTTCTCTTCATACATTTCTGCTCTTACATTATTATCAATTGACTTTGCAATCAATCTGTATCTCTGTGGATGTATTACTTTTATCAATTGTGCTTTGAAGCATTTATGTCTGCCTCACTGTGTGTTTAGGTTTTAGTCTGTAGGAGGTCATGATCTTTTTTTATTCTGTTCATTTAAACACACATCTTCCACTTTCTAAGGACTGTCTCTGTTAAAGTATCAGGTAGCAATACTGAACTCTTTTTGCTCCCTTTCTCAAGGATTTCTGAGTAGATGTTTGTTGACCCCATGCTTTCAATATTATGGCTTTACACAGCTTTGAGTGTGTGGATGTGATTCTTGTCTTTACCAAGGTTTTCTTTAATGTTACAAAGAGTTCTGGCTTTCTGCAGGTAACTTTTCTGCTGTGAGGAGGAAATGTTTTTTTCTTTTTTTCAGTTCTGAGTGATTGGGTCAGGGATTCCTTGTTCATTTACCTGGGAGCTTATTCTAGATATCAGCGACAGCTATGCACCCACTTAGGTCCTCCATGTGCTCATTGAACATTTAAAAAAGAAATATTTATATATACATACCCATATATACATACACATGTATTCTATGTATATATGAAATATACATACACAACCATGAAAGGGAAATTGTGTTTTTTTCTGAATCCCTAGAATCATATGGGATGAACTGGCTAATTCCTGGGTCATTTTTATGACTTCATATAGTAGAGTTCCCAATGTGCTTGTTCCATAACCTTTTTTTTCTGTAAATCTCTCACTGGGTTGCAGTGACTGTAGTGAACAGTTCAGATAGCTCATAGTTGCTAAGCACCAAGCAGGCCTTTAGTAGAAGGGAAAAGATAAGTATGCAAATTTTAAAATACACAAGTAGTTTGTATTGATCCTTAACTGCATGATTTGCTTTGAAATTATTTGATTTTGTCATCCTAAAGCAGACAATTAGGAAGAGCAGAGGTCTAACCTATGCTTTGCTTCCTTTGGTTGCATATGGCATGTCTTGGAGCATATCTTTACAGATTTAAAGATAAAACTGAGGTGACTCAGAGAGGCTTCCTCCTTATAAATTAACAATTTTTATCAGTTACTAAGAAACACAAGCAATATTATCTGCTGGTAGCAGCTCTCTGCATGTGGGCATCCTGAAATATTGACATCATTTGAACCATAAGGGTTCTGTGCAATTACATTTTTAAGGCTGATTAAAACACTAGCAGAGTTGCATATTAGTTTTAAATGTTATTAATAAAAGCAATTAAAACCCTCTCATTGTATGTCTGCCTTCCTGATGTTATGAGTCCAGTTGATTTGTGGACACATCCTTGTGTACTATACATTTATCCTTGTCTTTCAGGGAAAGATGAGAAAAATGCCTAGTAATGAGATAGATAAAGGAAGACATGCTGCTGCCTTCCTAGCGATGACAGGTTTTACATCTAATGCCTTGATCCTACTGGCCCACTGCAGTGAGCTTTGAGCCCTGTCTGTGCACTAAAAGTGGTCAGAATGCATCACAAAACAATTTCAAAAAGGTTCATTTACTAAAACCCACTTTTTTTTCTTTAATTCAGATTCTCTTGAAAGGCTTAATCTGTGGAAGGCCAAAAGACAATTTATTTGTGATAAGGTTGAGGCATTTTTGCTCAGTTTTAGCTAGCAATCTCTCTCTTATACTCAATGTTAAAAGTTCTGTTTTAGCTTTTGAGCCAGCTTTTAATGCCATGTTGTGCTGTGACCAGAATAGCAGGCAGGGTGTCACGCAGAGGACACCCGCTGCGGGCACCCCTCTGAGAGCAGAGCCAAACCCAAGCAAATGTGCCTGAGTCCCTACAGCTACCGCTGTCATCCGAGAAGAAGGAATGTGATTGTTCCCTGTAAATACATCTTGACACAATATGACCAGCGCTTCCATGTGCATACATGGTGTTATATAATACAGTGTGTAGACATTCATAGGGAACTTTGCAATCATTGTCATATTTTCTTTTCCTTGATCAGATGTTGATTTGCAAGGAGTTTCTGATTTCTTTCCATAATGGCAGAATCATAACTTAACATTTCTTTTGGGTTCTAATTTTAATACCAGCAGAAATGTTATTGCAAGTAATAGTTTATTTTTCAGTGAAGGCTGTTTAATTTTGTGTTGCGTGCGTTAATGGCTTGCAGCTGTTGATAGACCAGTGAGAAACTGCAATAGCATTTTCAGCCTCTCGAGTAACACTTCTAGTGAGGTCAAATTTGCCTGCTCATTTATAAGAAGCACTACATATGGTGAAATAGAATTTATTTCGCCTGAACCTTGTTCTCTGAAACAAGTCTGGGGGAGTTGGCTTGGACATATGTGGCTGATGCAGAGAGGAAAGTTTTTTCAGCTCGTGAGCCCTCCCATGCACGGAGCCTGCCTCCTTTGGATGTGACAGATTATCCTGTGGCACAGTCTTTATTTTTTCATTGGCTACATATCCAGCTTATAAATGGCTTTATGATGGGTGCATAAAATCAGAGGTGTAGTTGAAGGATTAGTACTTCAGCCACCCTCTTATAGGATTGGTCTATGCAGATAGTTTAAAAGACCTCTAGTTCTTTCTTTTGCTAGCCAAGCGATACTATTTGTTCAGGTGTAGGGCAATGCTATACCATCTTTTTAACTTTGATCTCTGCAAAACCAGTGTTGCCCACTGCTCTTAATGTATAATCCACAATCGACTCCCTTATAAGCTGAATCTTGTGTCAGCCTTATAAACTGGCAAATAGTTATTATTTGCTGAATACAAGCTGTCTATCCATGTTAATATGTCTGGCTTCTTTAAACATGAGCTTTCCTGATGCATGACTGTACAATTTTTCTCTTGCTAAAATGCTAAACTGCTTCTGAAACAAGATTCTTCTCTCCAAATGAATGGTGTTTCTAAGGCAATAACTTACAGTTTGAGTATTTATTTACTTGGATTACTAAGAAAAGCTTTTCACCCTTACAAAGCAAAAGACTGAAAGTGTTCAGAGAAAAATGGAAAATATGGGAACACTCCAAACCTTGTATAAACTGAAGCAATCTCTCCAAATGTGGGGGCTGTTTCTTGGGAAATCAAAGACACTTCATATCCTTTTGGAGGCACTCTGGAGATAAAAACTAAAGGCACCCTAGGGAGTCACAGTCCCACCTTGTCTGCCATATAAACTTCTCATACACACACATTCTGGTATTGAATGATATGGCAATGTTAGCACTTGATAGTTTGCTTTAACAATGATATTTTGTCTCCTTTCCCTATAGTTCTCAATTTATTTAATGGTTGTATTATTGGTTTATGACTGTTGTTAAATTACAGCAAATAAGCTTTGAGGTTAAAAGGGAAGGAGATAGAATATATCTAACATTTTTTGTCACTTATACCTGTTTATGCAAAAATATGAAAATATTTTCAGCCTCTTCCCAGCAGGGATTTCAGTACTTGAAGTGATTCCTGCTTCCCTCTTGATTTGGCACTAATATGTCCTTTAGGAAGGCCTGTGAACATCTGAAAGATGAAGGAAGTATTCTCCAGCACCTGCCAGCTTTGGAGTTTATTGCTAGCTGAGGCTTGAAGTGGTAACAGAAGAAACAAATCATTAGCAGAAAATGCTTGTTACTTTGGGTTTCTTGTTTGTTTCTCCCTCCTTCATTTTAATCATCCCATCTATGGAACAAATAATCATTTCCAAGTTATTCTGTTGGGTTAGGGCTGGAATGTCTGAGGGCGCTGAGGTTAAAAACACCGCCACCAAAATGCAGGACATGCTGTCCACAGTCTGCTTTTGTACACAGCCATCTCAGAAATTAGGCAAATTAAATGGGGAGAAACCTCAAAAGCAGAAAGCTATGTGTAAAATGGTGTGAGTTAAATTACTGTGCAGCAGATGATATAATTTAGTGCACACGTATTAGCTGGATGATTTTCTTTTTTTAACCAAGTCACTCTTAATTACAAAGAAAGTATTGCTGACAAATCATTACTATTGAGTTTCTGAAAGAGGCATTTTCTGTTGCAAGTGGTAATTATGAAACATAACTATATTTAATATAATTTACATGTAAAATAAATTGTATTTCAGCTGCAAATTAAGACCTCTTTCAAGATTATTACTAAGTGTGAAGAATGAGGCAGACCTGAAAAGAGAATAGACTTAATGAACCAACAAAAAATTCTGAATTATATTTCAAAATTTCAATTTTAACCAAATAATTAGTGTCACAGGTGCAACACAGTTGAGAAGACAGAAGAGGTTTTGTAGTAAAGACCTTTAATTTTCCAATAGCTGCTTGATATATTAGATAGGAACAAAATCTCGCCCATTTAGTAACTTTTCACAAGTTATTTGGAGGGCCTTGCTTGGAAAGGGTGAGCAAGATTTGCTGGTCTGAGTCCAGATACAGTATACATCTAATTAACTTCACAGAACACCCAGCCACAAAGCAACGTTTACATCAGCATCTAAAACCACATTGTATTTAATATGCACACTGGAAATCTGCAATCTGAGGGAAATAAGGATGCAGGGAAGCAATACACTTTTAGAGTTTTGGGCTCCTCGATCACTCTAATGAAACAAGAAACAGCCAGTTTTCTGGAGCGAGTCTAATGGGAGCATTTCCAGTTTAAGGGTAGGACAAATATATCCCCATCAGCCAGGTACTTTCCACCCACCCCCGCTCCGGTGTCTTTTAAATTAGTAACTGACACAGCTTCCTTCTTCCTTCTGCCTGCAGTTACCTACTAAAGCAGCCTGGCACACAAGTGTGTTTCCCATGTTTGCCTCCGTGAGGGGATTGTTTGCCACTGACTTAATGCGTCTCATTGCTGCACTGAAACCAGGGCTGATCATTCCAATGATGCATTGTTTCCACTGTGACGCATGGCAGTGCTGCCTCCCGGCCTGTAAAAGCAGCTCCAAACCCATTCATTTACAAAGAAATATAATGAAGGTGTATAAAGAATCTGATTGTTACCAGGCTTTTTGCTTACTAGGAAATTTTTTCTTTGAAAACTTAAAATCATAAACCTATTAAAACTGGGAAAGACCACTAAGATCACCTAGTCTAGTTCTTAACTCAGCATTGCCAAGTCCATCACTAAACCATGTCCACATCCTCACACCATTTGAACACTCCCAGGGATGGTGAATCTACTACTTCCCTGGGCAGCCCACTTCTTATTTCCTGCTTCTGTGAAGAGGTTTTTTATAATGTCCAATCTAAACCTTGTTTTAGGCAACTTGTGGCCCTTTCTTCTTGTCCTATTGCTTGTTACCTGGCAGAAGAGACCAAACTCCACCTCACTACAATATCCATTCAGGGAATTGTAGATTCCAACTTGTGACTCATAGCACTTGTCTTTGTCCTTTGGCCAGTTTAGAGTCCCTATTAAATAACAGCTGTCTGTGGTCCTGAAACACCCTGGCACAGGTGCTTTCTGACAAAGGCAACAGGACCTGAAAGCCATAAAATAACTGTACAGAGAGAGACAAATAGGTGTCTGTTACCATCTGTAGTTGTGATCTTATGGAATGCACGTTATTGATTTCAAACAACAGGTTTTGTGTTGTCTACTGCAACGGCCTTCTCTTTGATTTTTTTTCCTTTTTGTGACCAAAAACTTTCAGAAGTGGCCACGGCCAAGTTCTGGTACCCAGTTTAGAGGGTGTGAGGAGCCCAAGCCAAAAGAACTGGTTTGAAAAAATTCACAGGAAAAAAAGTGATGATCGAGTTTTTTCAGTAACATTTTGAAGTTGGCTCATTTACACTAATCGTAATTACACAATGCATACTACCTTTCTTACTTTTAGGGAAGAGGGCAACTTTTTTTTGTCATATTGAACTCTGATTTTTCCTAGTTTGACTTCTTTTATTGCTGCAGTATAGATCTAGCATAATAGCTACGGTACTGTGTCAGGGTACTGAATGTCCTTGAGTTTCTCTTCTGGATAACAAGTAGTGCAAGCACCCTGTTGTGTTACTGAGTGTACTTATTAAGTTATGTACCATTTGATGTATTTTTTAAAAAATATTTTCAAGTACTTATTCAAATTTATTTCAAATTAATTAAAAATTGAAATAGATAACCATGTGTACTCAATATGAAAAAAAATAAGTGAAATATGGAGGTGGGTTAGAACATTTTAATGTGGATTTCTACAAAGCTGCTTTTGTAGCTTAAGTTTTTTCCAGGGTGGCTCAGTATATACAGAATCAGACTTCATTCAGCTGGCAAGGCCTTGCTTTTAATCAATCAAAAAGAGGCAATGTTTAGCCCTTTTCATATTTGAGCCTTCTAGATCCTGTGTTCTCACACTAAAATGATTTTTCTTAATTGAAGAAATCTGGGAGTTTGCTGGGATTAGCACTAGGACTGTGAGTCCCCATGCTGAGTTTTGGAGCTAAGGCTCAGCACAGCTTCAGTCTTTGTGTTAGCCAGTGCTGAGAAGATTGGAGAGTCTGTGCAAGATGTCTGTCTGGGCTGGATTTCTGTTCCCCCTTCACTTATTATTTTTTTGTAACTCTCACTTTATGCAAAATGCCATACATAAGTTTATTTGTCCAAAGGCTAGCTGAAGCTGAGAGTTGACTTTGTCTTGCCTAGTTAAAGTCAAGAGGTAGACAGGTGGTGAAACCCTGACCCAGATGAAGATATAATGCTCATTCTGCTGTCGACATCAAGAGACAACATTTTCTTTCACCAGGCTTTAGTGCAGGAAGGAACATCTGTGTAAGGGACAGAGTTCAGATGAATGTGCTGAGATGTGCTATCTATGGGTACTAAGCAATATCATCAGCCCAACAACCAATACTAATGACTGTCCTCTCCATCTAGAGAGAAAGGGGGTTAAGGGGAATTGGGGTTTATTTTTTTAGGAGTTTTTTAGGTTTATATGAGCAGTCTAATTCTTCATTACTTTAGCTTCAGATGGTACATACAGGCTTACTGCTCCTCATTTTTCAGTGTCTCCACTTCATTTTTCTTGTTAAGTCAATTAGAGACAAAATTAATGCACATATGTCTTTGGTAGCACTACATGCTGTATTAAACTGAAGCAGTGATGAATGATCCACAGCTTGTTTGCAGGTCCATGTAAACATTTAGTGTTCCTGTTTTTCTTTATTTGCCACAAATTTTCAAATTTGGTCCTTCAGTCTAAAAAGCAAAAGCAACTGGAAGAGCTTTAACTTCTGTCTAGTCCACTGTGCAACCAAAAGAGATGTTCAGGTGCCCTCCACAGAAAGGTTTCTGTAAGATAGACTGGTCTTTAATGCCCCCTTCTCTCAGAGGGGATGCGCTGACATCACGCTGAGGGGAGAGGATGTCTGCAGCAGTGCAGTTCTGCAGAACCATGTCTTGCTTCCTTCTTCACAAGTTCAAGAACAAAGCCAGGCCTCTCACACTGAGGCCTCCAGAGTCATATTTCGCTCTTTCTGTATTACATGGTGCATCCACTTGGTTTCCGTTTGTCCAATCCAATACAAATTGAGGAAAATAGGAAGTTCTTAAAACCTAATGTTACAACTGAAAAAAAATTAAATCAGGATTGTTTTGTTTTGTTTTTTGACAGAGAAACTTGTTTAAAGTAAAACAACTCCTTTTTCAGTCAGGAAGCATGTGAAGTGCATCCTCTGTTCCTCTTCAATTTACAGAGAACATATTGAGATATAAAATATTTTGTAAGCATTTCCAGAAAATCTGTATTTTTCTTCCTCTGAAGTACCCATTCTCCTCTCACTTTTCTTTATAAACAGAAGAAAAATATTCCTAAAAAAGAAGTTTAAGCATAATAATGCAGTGTCTGTGTTGTTTTGGAAATATATGCATTGTAACTGATAGAGTTGATACTAAAGGAACAGCAGTATGATGCTATCACAGTAGTCATTCCCACAAGCTAAATTCCTTTGCTATTCATGAAGCTCTGACCTGAGTGCAGAAACAATTTTCTAAGACTATATGCACCTGTACAAGACCACTTAAGAAATCTGTCATACACTCAAATAACTCTTAGTATGTAATGAAGTTACAGCTCTATCTAGATGTACTGCAAGTATTCAAAGGGCTATATAAATGCTTGTACACAGGTTTTACTTCCTCCAGAAGAGAGAAACTTGCAGTACTCCTAGGCACTCC
The DNA here is from genome assembly GCA_013398995.1 of Alaudala cheleensis. Taxonomy (NCBI): domain Eukaryota; kingdom Metazoa; phylum Chordata; class Aves; order Passeriformes; family Alaudidae; genus Alaudala; species Alaudala cheleensis. The sequence goes on along the minus strand of VWYE01014261.1, from coordinate 362,379 downwards.
TAGGAGGCACTCTGTTTTAGTACTACACTTTCTGGTGGTGTGAGATTCCCAGCAGAATTTCAACTGTGCTCAGCTAAACCTCTTTGCCAACTCTCCTGCCATTTACTACTACTAAAGTACGCTGGTTGTAAACTCTCCACGTAGGAGCTGGGTAGCTGTGTCAGTAATAGAAGCCTAAATGGCTGATGTTGCTTCAGAGTAGCTGTATATTCAGGATGTAGAGATTTTCATGATCTTTTTCTGATTCTGCAAAGTGCACTGCCTTGAGAGAGCTGGGTGCTAACACGCTGTAGGCATACACTTTTTTCATAAAACCTTTTTTTAGGGTTTATGGTGATATTTTTGTTACAGTTCTTACTGTAGTGATACAGCCAGAAAAGAGCACTGTACAAATATGTAAGGTCCTTCTACCCTTGTATGCTGATTTTTGTCTTATGTTTTATGGTTTCTGTTTAAATTATTTTTAAAAAGGGGCGTGGCAGAATTATTGCAATCTGTTGAAAGGAGTGCTATCCATTTTCTGTGTAACATATTCAGGTACTACTAAGGGACTTATCTATGAATTGGCAACCAAAATCTGAATGTGGTAGGACTCTGCATCTATTCAGGAAGAGTAAAAGAAGGGGGTGGAATCCTGTTTATAAAAATAACTGGTTTATGTTTGAACTAACCCAAAAAGAGGTTGGATATTACTACTGTGTTACAACAGCAATATTAATGCTGAGGACTCCTGCAGGAAAAGTCCTGTTGGTTGCTGTGCATAGTATACAGCCTTCCTTGTGCATTAGAACTTCCATAAAGCATAGATCACTTCCAGTTAAACTGAGTTTAACTGGAGCCCTCCCAACCCCTCCAAGAGTGTGGAGAAGAAGGTATGACTGTTTTCACACTCCACCTAGAAAATAAGTTTGAACTAATATATGCTAATGTTAAAGAATCTGGGTACTATGCGTTGCAAATTTAATTCCTATGGATAACTACACAAAGGAATATTCTAAAACAAGACTAATATACAATCCTTAACAAATACTGAGGTGGATAGGAAGAGGTGGGCAACTGAGAACACAGCAAGTTGCTAATGATATCCTTCAAATAAGTTATTTACATGCCAACCCTGTAGTTATATTCTCACTCATACAGTATAGGTCTCTGAGGGGAAAGAATAGAAATAAATTGTGTTTGGCATTACTTGGTATCTCAGTATAATCAAAGCCCCAGATACAGGTGAGTATGCTATTGAATTGTAAAGTATTCTTATTCTTTCCTAAAAACATCCATTCACATGTATCAGCTTTGCAGTCCTCGTTCTGCTGCTTGAGCTCTGCTGCTAAGCTACAGGGAAAATCAAAAGCTGGGTTCAAATCAGATGTGCCCATAAATGGCAGTGATACCAGGATTTTTGTGAAACTTTCAACAATGGGATTAGAAGAAAAGCCTGAATTTGATAAGTGCTGCTGAGAGGCAAACCTCTTGAGTTCCAAATGAGAGGCAGGGGTCAGAATTCTCAGTCATGATGCATGTAGACTGGAAAGTAGATGCTGATTGTGATTTTCAGACATTTTTGGGAAGCCTGGATCCTTGAAATTAGTGTTTACTTGTGTTGACTGTGGTGTTTTGTCCTGCATGTGTGCTGATGATAATTTATATATGTCTGTATAGGAAATCAGTACAACTTGTCTGAGTTCTAGGTGTAAAGGAGCTCTTTCAGTATGTGTGAGAGACTGGAGAAAATTATTATTGGCTCAAAACAACTGAAGTGTGTGTGAGGGGGAATGGGCCAGAGCAAGTTCTGTGAAGGTGGGCTGATGCACTGCTCACTCCCCACCCCACTGGAGCCTCTTGTCCAGCCCAGAATGGCTGTCAGTCACTGGCCCAGGGATAGCAATGTCCCACAGCCTGCTCTGGAACCTCAGTCTAGCTTCAGAGTGGCCAGATGAATGGCAGCCCCACATGGTCACAACTCCCTGTTGTCTTTGGATTTTATCCAGCTGAGAGGAAGCTGGATATGAGGCAATAGATGTATCTTTCTTCACTCTCTCTTTTTTTTCTCTCTTTTTTGTCTCCTAATTTCCTCCCCTTGAAATCTAGGTGATTTAAAGTTGGATGGATGAGAGTTTGCCAAGTCAATGCTTTGTTAAATTCCTTCTTTTTATTGAATATTTGCTTTAAATTTTGCCAAGTTCCTCATCTTCTATTTTGCCAGAAAAGTTTGGTTTTTAACCAATTGTCAATTTTTGTCAATTTTCTTTTCAGGGAAAAGTAGTACCTTAAGCCTCTTAAGTAAATTCACCTAATAAGGACCAGGGCTTTACAGAATGCTTTCATTTTCAATGTGCTCCCTGAGATTGAAGAACTGACTTAACTTGCCTTTAATTATGCCTTTTAAAATCTTTCTGATTAGAAGTTTGACTCTGAGCTGGTGCATTTCAATTTTATTCTGCACTACCCTTTGCAGCTGGTAGTTTGTACAACTTGTACTGCCTTGCACAACCATATGCCACACCATGAAGCTGAAACTCCTGATTCCAGGCCCTAACCTTGACATTAGTTCCTTGGTTTAATGACAATTTAGTAAAGTGTGCATGACAGATGTATCTATTCAGCAAGTTTACCTTGAAGAGGGCTAGAAGCAGAAATTTCATATTATCCCTTATTTTTGTTGATGCTCAACTCTCATGTTTTATCCCTACAGCATTTTTTCACTGACTTTTTCTCCTGATGACTATGTGTAATGACCAGCAGCTCTCTCATAATTGCAGGACTACTGATAACTTGCAGTATTTATTTTTATTATTTTTATAAACCTCAGGTCTTCCAGATGTCATTTTTCCCCAAGCTTGCAAGTTATGGTATGCACTGTGTAAATGAATAACAAAGAAGGAGGACCACAATTTGGACATGTGACCTTAGGGATTGACTGTGTTTCCTTTATTTAAATTGCCCCAATGCATTCCAAGTAGTAATACAGTTGTGCTCAAATCAGAAGTGTTTCAGAGCTTAGATATACATAATCTGTCACAGAACCACTGCTACACAACTTAATTCCTGTAAGACTGAAACTTTGTGCTGTTTCCCATGCTGCTTCTCTACACTGGGAAGTCTCAGCAACAGTAACTTGGGCTCCAGAAGATTTTCTCTGCTTCTGGCACTATGCACTGCCACCAAGTTCAAAGAGGAGAAACTTCCTCACAGGAAACTGAAGTCAATTGCCCCCAACCTTTCCAGTCGTTCAAAGAATGCTTTATGTTCCTGCTGTCTTGCTGTAATTTGGGTTCTTGTCCTATTTTTAATAGCTAGAAATCCAAGGGTTTTTTTCTACCCTACAGGGCACCTAGGGAAACTTGCCCTTCCTGCCCTGTAGCCCCATAGAAACCAGCAATGGTTAGAGCTCTGGAACATTTTCTCACCCACAGCGCACTCCCAGGAATACCTGGGATACTCACAACTGACCAGGACGTGTCCTGCAGCCTGTTGCTGCAGTATGTTCAGAAAGTCATGTCCTTCCCTTTGAAATACAAAAGGTCATTAAACTGTACCAACACTAGCTCTCAATATCAAACTCTGTGGGCTCTGCAGAGTTCAGTACTAGTTTGGACTTTTAGATAGAGCAGGCAAAATTGAATTTTGCTTTCATAAGTGTATGGGACAGAGACTGCTCTGCTGCTGCTCTAGGATGAGAATGGGGAGGCAGGGCCTAGAGAGAAGCAGGGCTGGGATGAAAAGCGGCTGTGAGAGGTCCTGGGAAATCTAATCCTACTTCTTCTTCCAAGGCTGAATGAGGAAAGGATGTGGAAAGGAGAGTTTACTGTTGTTATGGACTGCAGCAATGGCCTGTTGCATAAGCCCTGAGCCTTTCCTGGGCAATGGAGAGGAAGCCAGCCCTTCCATCCGTTGCAATGGCAATGCAGGCAGTGAATGGTAGGCTGCTTTGCCACTCCAACAGTTTGTTGTCTGGAGAGCTGTCCTAAGGTGATATCCAAAGATGTGATGTCCCACTGTGGGCAGAGCCACTGTGCACCAGACAAAGCAGAGCTCAGCTCCAGCCATGCCTGAGCAGCCTGGGATCTGCTCAGATCTCCTAAAGGAGCAAAATTTGAATATGCATTTCAGAGAAGTGTGTCTACCAGATAAAGAGGTTTATCATTAAACAAGTGCGGTACTCTCTAGCTCTATCTTTCTTTTTATTTTTTAAAAAATGTTTCTTACAAACCAGATTGATCATTTTGTAGATTGATCTGTTCACCAGATTTGGTCCCTTAGCAGACATGTTTTGAAACATGAAGTAATTCATGAGACATTTGTCATAGGGTGTCCCTGAGGTATGCAGAACTGGAGAACTTTTGCTCCTCCTCTGTGGTGGAAGTGTCTCCAATGAACAGTGCATTTGCCTGTTTGCCAAAGCTTCTCTCTTGTCTTCTCCCAGACTTGGAGTGGAGCCATGCTCAGGGCCAGATGTCTGAGTCTGCAGGCCTACTTTCAATTTCAACAGCAGTCAATACTCAGCTTCATTAATAATTCAGGTTTTTTTCTTCTGTAAGGAAAAAAAGAGCTTTTCCTCACTAAACTTTAAAAGATACTTTTGCCAATTTTATCCAATTTTTTTATATTCTTCTAGGTGGCAATACTGTCTCTGGATTCTGAAGGTTTATTACTCTGGCTTTCACTTTGAGGACTCTTTTAATAATATATTATGCAATGTGCTCATCCTTATTGAGTGTCTGCTTTTTTTCCCCCCACATCCTCTCTTGAGACACAAATGTGTTTAGGAAGCTTCTTATTTCTGAAGGATGGGTCCTATTCTGCTCTGAAGTAAAGGAAAAGGTTCTCCCACATTTTAGGGGTATAATTTGATTTACTTGAACTTATACTTGAATTACATATGATTGTGCTCTAGAAGACTAAGTTTCTCATGTACCTTCTATATGGCTTGGAAACAAGTTTGGTTTAGGTGGGTTTTTTGTTGTTTGGGTTTTTTGGGGGTTTTTTAATTTATTTTTTTGGTTTTTTGTAAGTTCATTCCAGAATAAATGTGTCCCCCAGTTTCAGATTGGCCCTTCATAAAGTTTAATGTGACAGCTTTATAAGGTATAAAGACAGAATTTCTGCTGTGACATCCACAATCTTTCATAATTTATGAAGATTTGTCCTGCAGTTTGGCTTTCTTTGACAGTCTGTGCTTTTATTTAAGCTAAATTTAGCTGGACAAATGAAAAACTATTAAGAGCTGAAGAAGAATTAATTCCAAGGTAAGCATACTGTCCGGATGAATAGAATGTTTGGATGTTATTTCATTGAAGGCTCACATTCAGCTGACCTAACACAGAATGACATACTGGCACTTCTTTCTCACTGACGTCTTGTTCCCAAGAATCAGATTCCTTTCATTTTAAATAGTCTCTGACATGGCCACTGAGAAAGCTCTAAAAGCTGCATGTCACTGGTATAGTAATGGCACTGGGGCACTACTATCTGTCCACCGGCATTTTTGGGAACCTGAGAGAATGGCTTTGCAAAGGATGAGCGTTTCATTCACCACAGCGCCCTGTCACAGTGTTATAAATGCCAGCTTCCCAATGTGCTCCTTCTTTGAGTGCATAGAAGAGGCCTGGTAGGGAAAATTCCGCCTTTCTGCAAAGATGGCTGACTGTGGTAGCATTACAGAAATGCTTTTCCTGATCATCACAGTCAGAAGTGACTATTCCACACTTGGAAACAATCAGATCTTTCTCCTCTCCCATCATTTCTAGTTGATATCCATGCCTTAAAGCAAAAGATTTAGCTATCCATCCTGAAACGAACAAGCTTTCTCTGTGGAAGGACATTCACTTGTGCAATTTCCATTACTCCAGACTGCAAGGTCATCCATTTCTGCCAATACAAGTGTCTAACCCTATCACATCTCTGAAATGCCTCCCAACTTCATAGAATTGCTAACTTCACCAGCATGCTGCAAGCACTAACAAGAACATTATGTAAGATGAGACCAAAAGACCAACTGCTGACAAGCTGTACATCGTTTTTCTTCCAGCTTCATGCCCTTTTCCAAGCCACTCTCTTGAGCCCATTTCCTGCAGCTTATGATTCTCACAGGTATTCCCTATCTTCTCCAATTTAATAACTGCCTATGTGGTAGTAATCTAAATGTTTTCTGATGTTAGACCAACCATATCTTTCCCTGTGCGAATACTAATTATCTCAGCAGAGAAGAAAATCAGTCTAATCTGATCTAACGCTGGCAAATTCACATTGTGTCCTGTCCTGTTTGCTACTGCCTAGTTCCTTCCATATTTGTATCAATTCTTTCCTTTAAAATCCACTTCAGTTTTGGTGAAAGCACAGTATGATTGCTGCCAACATATTTTATGGTACCTTTATTAGATTAAAGGCATTGTGTTTGCTGTTCTCCAGTCAGATAACACTGCTGACTTTCACTTCCCGCGTAAATGTGGTGTACTGCCCATTGCTTTCCCCAAAACTCTGGGATGTGAATTGTCCTATGGGCTTCATCTCAAGTGCATAACTTTTTCAAGTATTTTACTTGTACCTGGCTTTGAGGATATTTCATGTGTATACCCCTAGTATCCCATTCTTGCTTTTCTTAAGGCAAATTTGAAGTAGTTCTTAGTGTTTTGGGACCATAGTTGAAATGCCTTCACCCTAAATGTCCTTCTGTGGCAGAGTGGATGGGCTCTGTAAGGGCTCAGGAAAGCAGCTCCCCCCCTGTAGGTAATGAATCAGCTGAAGGGAGGACTCCCAGCTGGTAGTTTTCAGTGGCATATCTCCGGAAGAATCCCAGAGGAAACTGAATTCAGTGAAAATTCAGTGAATGCCTTTACAGGTGGAGGAGGTTCTCTTTCTCAACTCCAAGCTGAATGGAGGCACAAAACCCAAAACCTGGGATCAACTGCTGCTCTTACCAGTTTTAAAGGTGTATCAGTGGCAAACATCAGTAGGCAGCAAGAGCCAATGTGCTGACCTTTCCCTGCCTTAATAACAAGAAAGCAACAAAGAAGAAAAAAGTCAATTTGTTTTAGACAAGAAAAGCACTTGAGGATAGGTATGTGTCTGTTTGGGGATGTGTCACTGTGTCTTTGTGCCAGTCTCAATGACAGAGAGTAGATGCATCTGGGCCAGTAGAAATAAGTCTGCAGCTCCTTTTCTTTCTACAATTGCAAAAAGAAAAGCTGAAATCTGCTCCAGCATATAACCAGCAGGGACTGTATCTTTTCTGGTACTCTGGAGTCCCACTAATACAGGCCCAGTTCTGGGCAAAGGTGTGCAGTGTTTCAGAGTGAAAAGCCTTATATGAATGTGGCAGGGCATCTTGGGAAACTGTAAAACCTACTTCAGATGAAATAATCCAATACATAAATTGAGCTTTTAGAGTACTTGTGATCTACTTTAAATTATAAATGTAAACTTTTCTACAAGTAGAAGTTAGGGGTTTTTTGACCAATATCTTGAGGTAGAAGGATTTGGGGAGCAAACAGTCTCTCTGGCATCCTCCTGGGAGGGCAAGACTGGGGTCCTTTCTAATCAAAATGAGCACCAACTGTGTGAATTCTTTTTTGTGATACTGCAAGCAAAACCAAATGACCTCTAGGCTCCTCTGGCAAATCTCTCCTTTGCAGAAGCTAAAAGCTTCAGTGTCGTAGTAGCATGATATACGAGAAAATAAGGACAGATTGCTCTGTTGATCTGCTGTGTCCCTTGCCTGAGGGGATTATTTTGCAATTGTTTAAGAGCCTAATTGCAGTTCTAAAATGTAATTCAGGGTGGGCAGTGAAGACTGACTTTATTATAAAAAGTGAATTAAAACAGAATGGAAAAAAACCCAAACAATAACAGAGTCCAGGAAGTGGGGGAAAAGTGGTGAAGACTAGAACCTCACTTCCCTAATACTGTGAGACTGATTTATAAGACTACAGTTCCAAACAAAATCTGATTCCCCATGGAGAGCTTTTATTTTGCTCAAAAAAAGTTGCCCCTTCCATTTTATTTATATTTTAACCTGGATTTAGAATATGAGAGGAAAAGGTAAGCACATGCATTCTTCCACAGGCAGACATCTGAATAGTGATATTTCAGTGTTTTCATAGCATGAAAAGACTCTCAGCCATTACCTTCAAAATAAATTATTCCAATTGCTCCCAAAGCAGTTTGGCCACCTTTGGGGCCTGCAGAACACGAAATGACTTATTGTAGTGTTGAGTTAAAAAATCAATATTTAGAATAGAAGCTAAATAACAAAATGGTAGCAAAGTGACCTTTTTGTCAGAGGTTATGAGAAATTATGCTGCTTGACTGAGCAGACTGGACAGTTAGAACATTTTTTCACTGGAGAAAGCTGGAATGAAAAATTTAATGGAAGTGGGAAAACACTGCATTCCTGCATGGAATATATGCACAAGAACAAATTTGCAAAGTAGTGATCAGTGGTAAAAGATTGCTAGGGGCTTTCTTAATTTGGGGGAAAAATATTCAGTAGACTTGAAATTTCTAGGCCAAATTGATCTCTGATGTGATAGAGAAACATTTTTTTTTTCCTACTCTTCCACAAGGGTTTGATACATCCATGCTTAACAACCTCAGAAACTTCACCTACACTTTGACCCATGAGATTTTTGTCTTTGTGACTGTGAAAGTAAAATAATCCACAAGAGGTAATACTGTAGGTATAAATACAAGATTTGTGTCACAAAAATTATGCACATGTAAGTACAGAGCAGGAGAGGTGAGCAGGATGCACACTGACAGTCCACTTTGTCCAGAGGAAAGCTTTCCTTGGTAAGACAGAGCTACTTCACTCTTTGTTTCATGTCACAATATTGCAGTACTCAAAATCTCAAACATCTTGACTTTCCTCTTTCTGATACATTTAGTTAATATTTCTTCTCATAATGTTCTTTGTGGCTCATTCTCTTTGAGGCTTTTTTTTTTTAACTTGTCATCGGTGTTTCTGCTGAATGATGATCAGGTAAGGCAGAAACATTTTGTTGGAGAGACATGGGAAATGTTTTTTTCCATTGTGTGATAAAAGGGGCATTTGGTTCATTCTCGTCCCTAGCACCTCAGAACCTAATATTGGCAGGTTGCCTTATATTGGCAGGTATAAGGCAACCTGCCAATATTAGTTCTCTTTCATATGCTACAACAAACAGCAGCTCCAGTAGAAATATTGTTATCTCAGCTTTCAAGAAGCACTGAGCTTTTTGGTCTATACTGTGTTTTTAGAGTCCAGTACAAAAACTCAAAAACTTGCATCAAAACTCTTCTATTTTCAGCAATTCTTCTCAGTCATAAACCACAGTTCTTACCAGAAACACATTGCAGCAGACTTGGTCAAGCTTCACTGAAATTAGTCCTGTCTTTTCATCAGGCTGTGGCTCCTGGTGAATCACAGCTGAACTGAGGAGCTGTGCTGGGACGGCCAGGCACAGACAAGACCACTTTGGACGTGTAGTGTTTTATCTGCCACTGAGCATGTGCTGCTATTGACTCTAAAAATTAATTGAAAAATGTTATTTCTAAATAGGCTAAAGGAAGACATGTCAACAGTTACTGTGAATAAGATCAGGAGAGATTTCTCATAAGATTTGTCCCAAGCAGCCCCATTTGGAGGCAGATGTGAAAAGGGGTTTTCAAGCCCTGAGCAAATACAGATGGTAAGGCAGAGTCATTCATGGCAAACTGCTGCTTTGTTGGCTGAGCCCTGTCTGAGGTTTAGTTGAGAAAGGATGTACGTGTAGGCGCTTCTTATATCTGCAGACTTTCACAACTGTGGAGACATATCTGGCTTGATATCCACAGGAAAATTATGGCTGGATTTGTTTTCTTGACTTGCAGTAACCCAGATCACATGTGCAAGGTGCATGAGTGTACACAGGGGCAATGTAACACTGAGTGTATAAATGTAGGAGATTTGTTTTCAGAGTATACAAATACAGGATGTGATGAGTGCTTGAAAGGGAAGTACTATTTGTTATTCACATTTGAACACACTAGTTATTAGACTTTGTATTTTAAAAAAGGCATGTCATTTTTCTCTGTGAGTCTGTGAGTTGCTCAGTGTCATTAGGATGCCTATAGCCTGGCATTAAAATGACATCTCTTTTATCTCCAACTGTTTGATTCTGCAAAAAATGCATTTGTGGTGCTATATCCAAAAGCTGGGGCTGCATTATAAAACACATTCATAAATATTAAGTTGCATAAAATAAAGTATTCCCCTTGACACTATCATGATTTCAAAAGAGTTTAGTAACTTCCTTTTTCATTCAGAGCAAAATAGAACTGTAGCTTTGTTGTTGAAGCCAGATAATAATTGACCTATATTTCACACACCTTCATTTCCAAAAGTTGACAGAGGCAATGTGGTCTTGAAGCTAATAGGAACTTGTTCTGGAATTAGGTTTAAACTTTTTGTGGTAGTCCTCTTTCCAGAGGTTTTGAAGATCAAATAACACTGGTAAAAATGCACATTTGAAGAGTTAGTGTTATGAGCTGCAGTTTAAAGAGGAGGAACAAATTCTGTTATTTATTATTGACAGATTGTGAGATGCTGTCAGCTGCAGTGTCTACAAGCAAACAAACAAACGCCTTCACTTTTACTTAGCCAAGACATGATCTACCTAAAACAACAGGGAAACTAAGATTTCTGAATCTTTGTTGGTAGTAAGAGCAGAGAGAGAAAATCAGAAGTGCACATTGAGCCAAATATGATGAAGTCTTAAAAACTTAAGCAGTAGCACAGAAATTTATCTACCTTACTTTTATGGCCTGTAGGGCTCATATTTTAACCTGACCTAAAGATCTTGGATATGTATCCAAATACTTGCAAACCTATCCCAAATATAAATAAGTTTCGGCTCAAGTTTTTATTTTCACCTTGTTCTTCTGTATCTCTGATTCAATCTAACTTAGATTTTGTGAATAGTAAGAGTTTCCATCCTTTACAAATATCCTATTTTCTTGAGAATGCCATTGGTTTCAGGTGGTGTTATGATCTTGAGATTGGTGACCTGCATATATAGTAAATACATAACAGAGTAAGGAAGATCATCTGCATCCCAAACAAAACCCATGCACTCCTGATGGTGTGTCTAGCTGCAGAACTGAACTCAGCATATGTAAGGATGGGTTCTCTCCCAAGGGTGGTGCTCCCTGAAAGCCTGGGGAGAAAAATCCAACAGTAGAATCATGCCTGGTAAACAACAGTCAATGCTGGTAATTTCTGTTTCTGCTAGCTGGGAGTAAAAGTCTCGTTTTACAGAATGAATCAGAGCTCCAGTGATTAACTGGTGAGCTCCCTCTCTCTTTCCATGGGGTCTGAGCTGATTATGTGTGTAAATAAGGTATGGCAGTGAAATCTCTAAAGACACATAAATTGAACCAGGACTTCTACAGCCTTAAAAGCAGTTAATGGTGGGATCTGGAGTAATGTTGAAAATAAGGAATCATAGAAACAGTGTGCGTGATCGAATCACATTCTACATTTGGGGGGTTTTATATCTGGTGTAATTGCACTATATCATGAATCTGAGCTTGTGCTGTGAGAAGAGAAATATCTTGGGCTTGTTAGTGAAAATTTTGCATTTATGTTTAATATATCTGTCTTCAAATGAAGGTTTTATGGAAAGTAAGTCTTGATTTGAAAATATTTTCCCCTCCAGTTTCCTTAAAACCCTGCCATTCAATAAAATCAATTTGTTTGCATTGAGGTTTTTGAGTTTTAGTAACCAAGTAAAAATTATATGTGTTGAAGTAGCAAAGATTTTTTTTTTATTATTATTTCAGCTTTTTAATTAGTCTAGATTTGTTTTCTAAAGGTTTTGTCTCCTTCCTCACCACAACCCACATGGACTGCTGTATTCATTTATTACTGCTAGTCACCTGAGGGAGGCTAACATTCCATAGAACAAGTAATGAAAGGAGAGCCAACTTGATGATGCTATGTGAAGGGAACAGCCAGTTTTCCAGAAAGAAAAAGTAATGCTGAAACAAGCAATCTGCAGGTTGTCAGACACCTCTGGCTTCTTCCAGGTGTGTGGAGTCCTGAATTCCTCACACTCAACTGAAATGTCTTTTAAATGGACAGGTTATCTCCTTTAGCCTTTTTTCAACAGAATGTATTTTCTGTTTTGAGATTGGTTTGAGGGGTATTTGTTTGCTTGTTTCTGGGGTTTTTTAAATGAAATTTAAGTAAAATGTTCCTAATCTGGAACAGAACATAGGATGCATGAAAGTGCAGGAGAAGGCTGCAGACAGATGTTCTTAAGATGTCATACTTTATCCCAAGATTTGTTGTTTTGATGTGTTAAAATAAGGACAAAATTCTCCTTCCCCTACTAAGAATTCCTGTCTAGGATTAAAGATCCACTAATTAAGACAACAAATAAGGAAGAACAAGAAAAAAAAGATAGTCAAGGAGAGAAATTTTATTTAATTATCAGTCATGGCTGAATATTAAAATAAAAGGTGTGGATAAAACCTGCTGGCAAGCTGAGTCTCAGATGCAAATACACTGGGAGTTTGCTTTGCCAGCCTGTTTCCCCTCATTAGGCACTTCCTGCTTAAAAATGCAGCAAATCCTATTCATCAAAGAGAATAGCTATATTCTTGCTTAGGAGTACACATTCATTTTGATACCATGATGAGTTGTGAATACTCCAAATCATAATTTCTTTTTTTTTTCTTTAATAATTCATGTTTACAAAGCTTGGCTTATTACTGGGAAAGGCTTTCAGGTTATTTTTCATTTCAAACAAAAGGAAGAACATTTTAGATTCAGAATTGACTGTAACTGGCTGTTCTCTAGCAAACTTTCTGAGGACATCTGCAGACATTCAGTGTGTTGACATAACAGAAAAAAGAATAAAAAGGAAGCTGGGAATTTAAATTAGATCCAATTCAGAGATGCATGTGTGTGTATATTGAACAGTTGACAAATACTCATATTTTTGTGTGAACGGGTGAATGGTTAGTTAATGGCTACATGAAAGTATGATTGAGTCAGATCCAGAATTACTTAAAAGATCATTAAGCTTGTGGCCCAGAGGACCCTTTAGTCATAGATGTAAATCTGTTCTGCATTCAGAGCTCAAGGGGTGACAGATATCTGGGTGTTGGGAGTATTGTGTCCTCTGCTGCCTGGTGAGGCTTCTCCTGCCTCACCTCAGCACTTCATCATTCAGATGAGGTGGAGAAAAGTGCCTGTTCTTCCAAATCCAGTACCATATTCCAAGCATTATCAAGACAAATCCATGAAAGCATCACAACTTATAGCAGATCACAGCATCTGCTGAAAGGACTGGATTTCCTGACAAGGATTTTCTCACCCTTGGAAAAAGTATATTCCTCAGGAAAAATATAAGCCTTTTTCCAGAGAAATCTCTAGTGTTGTTTTTCAATTGTCTTTCTCAGTCTAGCAAGATCCCAGCTCTGACTCATATTCAGTTCTGCTTTAATGCTTGAAAGTTTGAATTCCTGAACCTTGAATGCTTGAAAGTCTTTAATCTCTTAGAAGGACGCACTTCCCAGATAAAAACAACATCAGAATAAAACTGGGAAAATAGTTACTCAGAATGGCATGATGACAACTAAAGGTTGTCATCAAGCCATTCTGAGAAACATTTTTTCCACCAGGTCATTCACAACAGGAGACTGTGTTTCTGAAGCAGCCCACCAGCCACATCTCTGAGTTTCTACCTCTATACTCTGCATCTGAAGCAAATATAAATAAGAGAATGTTTCTTAAGAGTGCTATGGCTGAAATAATGCTCTCCAATCTCATACTGAGTTGTGCTTTTCATAAGACTAACTCATAGGAAATGAGTTTTACTTCTTCCCCTATCTTCAGTGGGAAAATTCCACTCAGTTTGGGTTGGTTTAAGTCTACAAGTATTCACTGGGAAAAAAAAAAAAAGGCATGACTTAGTCAGACATGATATCAGTTTCTCTTCAAACAGATGTTGCATCTTTCCCCCATGCTGATACCTGGGAGTTCGTGTGTGTCTCAGCATGTGCGGGGGGCCTCCCATTCCTTTGGTGGTTTGGTGGTATCTGCAATGCTGCTCTGCAAGATCATGGTGGGAGTGAAGGACACTGGTTCCTCTGACACTGAATTGTGAGGCACCACAGGGGGAAAAAAGAGTTTGTAAGGGTCAGGACAGTGCAGATTTCTCTTCTAGTGCCTAAACTCCTATGAGGCCATTTATAGCACATCCAAGATCAGGAGCCAGCAGTAACATGGTCCCTGCTGAACCTCTTGAGTCAGCAGGATCTGATCCTCCTCTGGCAAATGATGTTGACATCATTTGACTGTCCAGAGAAGGAATTCATGCCAGTGCAGCCCTGAGAGTGGCCCTGCTGAGCCAGAGGAAGAGCAGAGCCCTTTCCTGCAGTGTGGCCAGGGCTGCCCTGCCTGGGCTGTGCCCATGGGGCAGTGCAGCCAAGCATATACCATGGCTAGGGATCAGATGCCACTACATTTCCTCAAGAGCTGCTTTCTAAAGTTAATTTGCGTGTCTGAAGGGAAGAATTGCTGTGCTGTTAGCTACTCTGGCACCTGCCAAATGGGAGTGGTGTCATGAGTTCAGGCTTATTCAATGCCCTGCCAGTTTGGGTCTCCTGCTGCTCCCTGACTGGAACTTACAGGAGGGTTGGCCAACAACAAATATCCAGTTTAGGCTTACCAATATTTGTCTCACAATATTAGCAAGGGGAAAGGCTTTCTGCTGTCTCATGCATGTAGGTCATGCCCTATCTCCAGAAAACTGCCAAAAGGAGAAATTGTGAAGATGTTGAGGAAAGAGAAGAGCATTAACGAGATGTGAATCAATGATAAATCTCTGGAGAGGTACAAGCTTCCTCTAAGTCATCTTCTCTAGGTACCCAGCTCTTCTGTCTTATTTTTGACATGATCCAGCTTCAGAAGTTTCCAATGGCTTTTAAAATTCTCTTGCAGCAATTGTTTCTAATATTTCTGGACTACTGGCTCCCTGCCCTCTGCTCTGCTGAGCTAACTGCAGAAAAAATTGCTTCTCCAGGCAGTGACCAACAGCACCCTGCCCTGGGAGCAGTGGTGCCTCAGAGCTAGTTTATGTCACTTGGCAGGCAATGTGCTCCTCCACATGTACAGGCAGCAGAGCTGAAGAGGAAGCCTTCTTCATGTCTCAGTGCACAGGCAGCACAGGATACCAAATTAACAAGCCTTGGTTAATTGTCAGCATTGTCAAAATGC
Organism: Alaudala cheleensis; assembly: GCA_013398995.1. NCBI lineage: Eukaryota > Metazoa > Chordata > Aves > Passeriformes > Alaudidae > Alaudala > Alaudala cheleensis. The sequence continues at coordinate 347,138 of VWYE01014261.1, read as the reverse complement.
CTATGAAAAGAATAAAGTTTCAATAGGCTGCTGATCCCACTGTTACCAATGGATGTGGAGGTTTAGATGAGTCCTTGCCTTTTGCCCAGGTCCCTGGCAGTTGCTATATTGAGGCTGCCAGCACCCCAAAACACACTCTTTTGTTTGCAAGTTCTTTAATTATGGCTAATTTGGTCTGTTATAGAATGAATTTTTTATTTCATAGACAGAAAACTAACAGACATAAGACTTTAATGCTACGCAGGAATAAGGATAAAGAGAGAAACTGCTAGTAGGTATGTACAGCGTGGGGTTAAAAGTACCTGTTAATGTTACAGCTGGCAAAGAAATAATGTAACTTAGGATTCATTGTATCTTACTATCTGGTTGTTGGTGGGGCACACATCAAAATCCTTTCCCTCAATCCCCAGGGAAGTATTCACAAGTTTGCATACAAACTCCGGGGAGAAGTCTTGAACACTTTAAGTGTGTGTGTGTAGAAGGCTTCTGCCTCTGAGGTAACTTGTGTGTCTTTTATCGTTATAAAACTATAACTGCCTCTTAGTCAAGAATATTTCTTTTATCTCTTCCCACATCTGCTCTCAAAGACTGAGATGCTGATTCTTAGCTGAGGCCTGAACCCTTTTGGCACCAGACATGACCCCTTGCTGAACCTTTTAGCCTGGGTTATCTCTTTATGCATCATCTGTGGTAGAGAGGATGAGGGACAGCCCTGCCACATCCACAGAGAAAATGTTAAAAAGTCTATTTGTGTAACCCTGTTAAACAAGAACACGATGTGTCTTCTGCCCTTTGACACCTCCTACAGCACAAGCCTTGTCTCTGTAGCTGGGGTGGTATCTCTGTGTTTGGGGGACGGTGGAGCTGTAATATTCCAGATACTCAGGGCCAGCATATCCAGTGAAACTACAGCACATTCACAGGGACACCAAGAGAGAAAGGAATGGAAACGTGGAAAAGCCATCTGCTTGCTGATGTTGTTGTCAGCCACCTGCAATCACACAAAATCTAGGGTTTAACATAAGAAATGATAATACACAGCCATATCTGTGTAGACCAGAGTCAAGAAAGCAATCTGGAGAAAGAATAGTTCACCTTCTTGGTAGCTCACCAGCTAAAATCATAGCACACCTGCAATGTCAGAGTTGTGTCCTCAGCACTGAACCTTGCAGCAGGGTGCTGTTATTGGGCAGTGGTCCAGGGAAGATTGGATGTGGGCACAACCAAGATCACTACTGCTGTTCCTGCATGGTGTGTGCAGCCACAGCATTCAGACTGTGCTGTGAGCAGCATGGAAAGACAGGTCCTGTGATGAAGGGCTTAAAATTGTTATAGATGCAGGAAGTGGAAGGAGGAGAGGAAAAAACAGACTTTGTATCAGAAGTTTGTTAAAATGAAAGAGAGCTCTGATACAGAGCTGTAGGAGTGAGATCTTAATGCAAACAAGTATTAAATATTCAAAATGTATTTAGAGTTTTTCTGGATGCCTGACTTCTTGAGAAGGGGTGAGTGTTTACTGTTGGAAAACCAAGATTCCTTAATGTGACAAGTCACAAATGCAAAGACGTTGGCATCCCAGATAATTGTTTTATTTCTCAAATTTTCACTTATGCACAAAGATGTGGATTAAAATACATTCTTCAAAGTGTACAAGTAATGTTTTAAAATGGTTCTCACTGGTTTTAGCTAGGGATTGTGGGTTTTTAGCTAGAGATAACAGGAAGCCAGTTTATGAATATCAGGGAGGAAAATATTTCAGATTTGACAAACAAAAACAATAAAATGCCTTAAACTTAAACCCACAGGACCTGAACTCTAAACTCAGATCAGACACGAAGCAGCAAATCCAACAAGTGATGTAGGATGTAAGCCGAGCCAGCAGCCTGCTGAGCTGATGCCCTGCCTGGAGGGAAGGCCAGTGGTGTTCATGTCATGTGAAATACAGCCCAAATAGGCTACAGGCTTCAAAATGGGTAGCATGTACTAACCTGAAGCAAATCAGACCACAGCACTTTGCACCAGTTTGAACTGTTAAAGTCTTGCTAGAATCTTCCAGAGAGCATCAGAAGCAGGTTAGCTCCCAGCCATGAATTCAGAGCCTGCTGTGTATGTGGCTTCCATGGTACAAGGGCTGGTGACTGCTCAGCTGATGGGGAAGCAGTAGAGCAGATACTTCAACAAAATAGTTTAAAAAGAGAAATCTTTAAGTGTTGAAGTTTAAAAAATATATGAAAACAGAAGAAGTTTGTACACGAAGTGCAACCCATTTAAAGCTTTGTATAGCTCCATTATCTGTTTTTAGAATAGAGCTTTCTCTCCTGCATTTGCAGAGGAACCAGTTTGCTGCCTCCACATCAGAGTGTAGCTGGGAAGAAGAAATCACCCTTACTGGTGAGGGTGGGTGCCAGCTTGCATAGGAGCAAGGCCTATGTCTCACAGCCCATTTACATGCCCTCTTCTGGATTTGGTTTTTTGTCAGAAGAAGAGTTCAGCCTTATGCTGGCAGCCACAGCTATAGGGCAGCCCCTATAACCTACATGCCTATGGATCCCCTGCAGCACGTGTGGTCTGCATGGCTCAGTGTGTGTGTGCAGGGGAGCAGAGACTTTTCCCCAAGAAAAGCACAGGGTTAGTTAGATCGAGCTGTCATACAGTTATACATGTGCATGCAAACTGCTCCAGAGAGCTAGCACCCCGAGCTGCTCTGAATGCTGTGTCACAGCCGGTGTTCACTTGTGACTTCTACAGGGGTCTTCTTTTCCAGAATTTCTCTGCTCAGTGCAAATGGTTTTTGGAAGTCTGGATCTTTTTGGCAGTTGTAAATGAGCCCAAAGTAGCTCTCTACAACTACCTGAAAGGAGCTTCTAGTGAGGTGGGAGTCAGTCTCCTGCCAGGTAGCAAGTGAGAGGACCAGATGAAATGGCCTCAAGTTGCCCCGTGGGAGGTTTAGTTTTGATATTAGAAAAAATTGCTTCACTTAAAGAATGGTTAGGGAAGTGGTGCAATCACTGTCCCTGAGAGTGTTGAAAAGGTCTGTGGATCTGGAACTCATGGATGTGGTTCAGTGGTGTACTTGGCAGTGCTGCGTAACCAGTTGGACTTGACCTTAGGAGTCTTATTGCAGCTTATTGATTTTATCTGTGCTATAAACTGACATAATATATGCTCAGTCTCAAATAAAAACACTAGAAAAAGATTCCTGGGAAAAATCCTGCCTTAAGCCTACCCTTAGTCTTGTATCTGTTTTTCTCTAAAATCTGTAGCTCTAGTATGGCTTCATTGTTAGAGCTGAAAATAATGAATTCACCTTTAGATTAAAGAGAAAACAGAACTCACTGAAAGCAGAAAAACAAATGTAGTTTACATAAGACCTAGCTAAGCTTTAAAAGTCTGTATTTACCACTTCAGGTAATTGCAGAAATTTGCAGTTTAATTTAGATGGAGACATTAGGGCACAACTGCAGCTGCTGAGTGCCTCTTAAGGCAGTGTTCTTAAGGTAACAGCTTCTCTTCTCCCCCCCCTCTTCACAAAGAGAAACCACACACAAGAGGAGAAGAAAATTGTTTGGTATTTTTTCACTAGGTATTTGATGCTTTGAAAGGTCGTGGTGGGGTATCACTTATTAGATGTACCAATAACAGCAAATTTTTTAAATTAGTTTACGTTCTCTGCATGCTTTTAAAATATCTGCTGAAGTGCTTTTGATGTTTTGCAATATTTCATGGAGTGCAAAACCTGAGAAGGTTAAAATTGACATACTTACTGGCTTATTTGTTTCTTTCTGCTGCAGAAGGGATGATTTAAGACTCAAAAGATGGTGAGAGGTTTTCATTAGGAATATACTTGTATTGAAAACAAGTCACAGAAGAGACGCTGAACAGACAGGATTAAAGGACATGCAGGATTGCTCAAAAATGTTATTTAAAAGATAGTGATAACAGACTAATTAAAAAAGCAGCAAAGCCTCAAAGGATTATGTAATTTAAAACTAAGAAATAATTATTTATTTTAAGAAAGAGAAGAAAGAAAAACACATTACTTCTTGTACAGGAAGAAGAGAGTCTTTCAAGTAGTAACCAAATAAAATTGACATTTTGGTTTCTACATGTACAATATGGTAATTCTTCATGATTTCTAAACACACACCATCAACCNTGATGTTTTGCAATATTTCATGGAGTGCAAAACCTGAGAAGGTTAAAATTGACATACTTACTGGCTTATTGGTTTCTTTCTGCTGCAGAAGGGATGATTTAAGACTCAAAAGATGGTGAAAGGTTTTCATTAGGAATTTACTTGTATTGAATACAAGTCACAGAAGAGACGCTGAACAAACAGGATTAAAGAACATGCAGGATTGCTCTAAAATGCTATTTAAAAGATAGCGATAACAGACTAATTTAAAAAGCAGCAAAGCCTTAGAGGATTATGTAATCTAAAACTAAAAAATAATTATTTATTTTAAAAAAGAGAAGAAAGAAAAACACATTACTTCTTGTACAGGAAGAAGAGAGTCTTTCAAGTAGTAACCAAATAAAATTGACATTTTGATTTCTACATGTAGGATATGGTAATTCTTCATGGCTTCTAAACACACACCATCCACCAAAAAAAAAAGAACCCAAAAAGCATTCCTAGCTTCCCATCCTGGGTAAACATTGCTTCTGGGTACTCTTCTTCAAAGCAGTAAGGACCACATCTAGTCCAGGCCATCAATTGGGTCCTCCATACCCAATTTTCTCTCCTTTTCCACCTGCTGTATCTCATGGTGTGTGCACATATGGCATCTATAATTCTCACTTAAATGCATTTACTTTAAAAACTGAGAAAATAATATTCTACCGAAATGGAGAGGAAGACGGACCTTCAGTATTTGTTTTAATTTGTAGTGAAGTCAGAGCAGTACCATGCTGGCTGGTACTTGAGTTGATGAGATTTTTAATGAACTGATAATGGTGATCTTTCACAAAAGAAGAGCTAGTGTTTTTTCTAAGGTCAAACCAAATCAATGCTGTTTTCTTGATTGTTATCTCCTCAAAGGAGAAAATTACAGATTATGGGGCGTTTCACTCTCTTTCCCAGGTTTTCTGCCCTTATGTCTCTGGATAAACGTAGCTCTTCCAGTGCCTGCCTATTCAAAACTGAATTATTTCCATTATTTCTGTGTTTTCCAAAATCCCTACTGTTTCTTCAGTACAATTTCTATTGGGATTCCAGCTTTAAAATCAATCTGTGTTATAAATACAGAATCTTTACTTGGTATTGGCTTTCCTTGAGATATTCACCAATGAAAAATTCTAGCAATAACTTTAGACTTTTAATATATGCTCTTTTTGTCTGGGTCAAAAACATTGCAGAGAAAAATTGTCATTTGAAATGTGAATTCATGAGCATTTATCTTGTAAGTTGGAAGAGCTCAAAGAAATTGAGAAAAGATGCCTTTTTCCAAAAAAGAAGAAAAATAACTTTTTTTACTAAAAAAGTACCACTGTGAAAAATATAATTTTTTTTAAACAGAAACCAGACAAATTTGAAGTTCTTCTCTAAATGCCAATTTAAAAGCAGACTTAATAATATAATTTCTCACAAAGCTGATTCTTTGAATGACTGAATAGCTGGCAGCGTAACTGAGCTTGTTCCTCTGGTGCTTTGCACCTCAGGGAGTTATTTACCAAAAACCAGGCTCCTGCTTTCACCTTGCAGTAAGTGGCTATAAATGACAGGTTTTCAACAACAGCAAAAATTCTAGGCTTCCATGTGAGATTGATTTCAGACAACCTGGATGCTGGGAAGAAGTCAGTGACTACATATGTACATTTATGTGAAGTAAGAGTAGATTTCTCATCTCTGCTGCCAAAAGACATCTGAACTTACGATACAAGATTCACATTGTCTCCACTTCCAATCAGCTACTTTCTTCATGACAACGTTGGGCTGGCCTGTGGCCACTAGCAGAGAATGAGTACAACCATCTTGGTGACAATCATGTACCCTCAGAGTTTCTTTTAGGTCGAGTTCATGATTTATTAGAAACTGTAGTCTTCACAGTATTGGCCTGAGGGCTAAAAATAAAGAAAAGTGGACATAGGTTTATTGGAAGAGTGGTGAAAAACCTGCTAGCTAACATTTCATTGTTCACTTTATCATGCTACAAAGGCAGGGGAAGGGAAAAGATTCCCATCTTAATTTGAAGTTAGGGTGTTGTATCACAGTGGTGCTACAGGACAGCTGATCTCAGGGCTGTGTCTCACAGGCTTGTGCAGTGGGGACAGAAACCTCGGTACACAGGAGGGAAGATATCTCAACTCCTCTGCATGAGGGCCGTTTGTGTTCCTTTCTGACTCACAGAGCCAGTTACCTACATGTAATTAAGAGATAAAGTTACTTTGTAATGGCCAGGAAAACCAGGCCCCTGACCTAAAGGTATTCCCTGGCTGCAGTTACATAAACAACATAAAGTTTGGTTTTCAGCCGTTCAGGCCAGGCCAAGACTTTCCAACATGTTTGCTCGTGTTGGTCTGCCACTGCTGAGCTCAGCAACAGCCTTCAGCTTTGCAAAATTCAAGAGGAAGTTTAAATCTGACATTTTGGTTCAGATGCACTGTGAAAAGGAAGTCTGATTTTGAATGTTAAGAGTGGTCCAGCCAGCTATGGAAGCACTGACTGTTCAGCTCGTAGTACTTGTCATTTCCATATGCTCTGAGTTTCAGCCAACTACTGGGAAAAAAAAAAATAGGCTCTTGCTATGTGCCATACAAACACAGGTTTGGCTGCAGATTGGATGCTCATTAAATCTAAACAATTTACCTCGGTTCTTACACCTATAGTCTTGTGGCAGGAATTAGAGAATGGAGAAAAAATCCCACCAGGTTTCTCCAGGCTCTACTCCTTTCCTTTTATTTTCCATTCAGCTGGGCTTCATGATAGAACTAACGAGGTGACATCACTCTACTAGATAAATTAATTTAGATTCTCACCAGAAAGCTGGCAGTCAGAACCAAGGAAGAGAAAGGACTGCAGGCGGAGTGAGAAGGCCACCATCTGCACAGAGAGGTGGCAATTGCCAACTGGGCCCAGGGCTAAAGGATGGAGGAGAGGATGACCAGTGTTCTGGGTGTTTGGCTTTTGTCATTTTTTAGCAACAGAGGCGACATGCCCAGCATTTGTAAATTGCTGAAGCTGCTAGGAGAGAAGAAAGACAGAGAACCTGGTACTGCAAGCAGGAGTCTGGAGTACAATTGTCTGGAGTACAGTTTTTGCTGTCTAAACAAACAGGCAGGATGCAATGAATTACAGCAGTCCTATCCTTCCACTGTGTTTCTTTTAGAGAGTTGGAGAGTTTAATGCTGAGAAAATATTGAAGAGAGAGTTACTTCCTCACGCTTAACTTTCGTCAATTTGTTATCTGCCACTTTTATCAAAGCAATATTTTCCTAGTCTGGAGGATTCAAGACTGTGATGACATGTAAGAAACATCAGAGTCTTTTCTCTGTATAACCCCATTCAGTCGCTAGGAATCTGGTATCAGCTGGAGACTGCTACCGTTGCATCTTCAGTTCAGACACAGGCTGTTGCAGACAAGATGCAGACTGTGTTCTCCCACAGAGTATTTACTTTCAGCTTCTTTTGTTGTTCCTTTTTATGCAAAATAAGTATTTTTGAATGTAAATACAAGATTAGGGCTTGTATATGGAAAATGTGATTAGTGAGTGAGCGCCTACTAGCATGCATATTATTTTCATTAATCAGTGGTGACAGTCATTTTGTTTTCATGGTTTTTGGCAATCCATTTGCTCTATTCTCAGAGGCTCGGTATCTAAGGAGTTTGCTGGAAAACAGAATTTTGCGAGAAGACGCTGGAAAAACACATCCTTTCAACCAGCTAAATGCTGTCACTGACAGTTACTCTCACATTATAAGCAAACCATGTGTGAAAGCTCAACACAAACCAACCCTATCCTCCTGTTTGTCTGGTACAGAGGTAAATTGCACATATTTATTCTCTTAGCTCCCTAAGCATTTTGATATCCTTTAATAGTTTAAGAAAAAAAAAAAAAAGAGGCAGTGAGACCAGGTGCCATTATCTAACCTATTGTCACTTCTAAGGTAAGGTTTCTTTCTTGCTAGGGAGACAACCTGACTGGATGGCTGTGTCATTTGGCTCTTGGCCTAAATAAGCACATGTATGACTGATGTGTCAGGGGTCATTTTCTTCTTGATGAAAACCAGGTGTTTGACAGTATTGCCTTAGTGTCTCCTCTTGATAATGTTAAACACAAAAAAATGGGATCCGTCCTTTCCAGATGTAGCCATCCAAAAGTTATTCCAGGTCATTCACCTAGGCTCTTACCACAAAACATTCTGGCACTGCTTAAGAGTAATTTGTTCAGCCTTCTTCTCTTCCCACCAGCTAAGGAGAAGGTGTATGGCAAGATCAGATATCTAACTTTACCATGGCTAGCCATAAATTAGGTGATTTTTCTTTAGAGTGAACAGCTTAGTTCATTCTTAAAGTAGTAGTTCCTGTAGCTGGCATGTAGTCTTTGATTCAGTTTCCTTCTCAGCTGGGACAGTTCAACAGTCATTTTCTTGAGTTAAATCTGTAAAATGACTAATCTTTGGTTTTCCATGACCATTTGAACTCAAAGTGTTGAATCTGGTGCTTAAACTGCAAAAACCTTGGATCACCTCTCTTCCAAGGGGAAGCTGGCACCCTGGTGGGATGTTTCCAAGAGCTTCAGCATTGAGCTGTAAATAGAAATGCTTCAGAATAACATTTGGGTCTTAAATCTTTGCCATGTTCTGAACCACATAGAGCTCCATTTGACGTAGCCCTCCAGGCATTACTTGGATCATTTAGCCAGGTGATCTGGAGTACCAAATCACTTCCCGTAGCTCGGAGCCTTAAAGACTCAGGAGGCAGAATTCTTTTTCATTTAAAACATCCATCCCTGGGAGAGTCCTACCAGTATGAACTGACCTCTGCCAGGCAGGTATTATTTGTTCCTTTTTTAATGACAAATAATGAATGGAAAGTCTTAACAGGTTTTAGGGAACAGAAATGGAGTTATTGCTTAAAGATTTTGAAAGTTTAAATGTGGTCTTGCTGCCCAGTGAATTCACATCTGTATGCTGCAGGGCCAGGTTTGAAAGTCAGGACTGAGAGAATTATGTTAGCTGCGGTCCAGTGCTTGGGAGGCTTGGTGTATCCCAAGGCAAGAGACAGCAACTCCAAACTGAACACCTGAATTAATTAGTAATTAGGACACTCCTTGCTACTGGATGGAGTAAATATGTATGTGTTCATATGATGAGAAAGGGATACTCAGGATCATTCTCCCCTTTCTTCCTTTTCTTTCTCTGTAACTTTGAACAACTGCAGTTTCCAAAGCTTTCTTTTCGTTGGGGTCAAATCTATTTGTGTATACGTTTTCTGCAGAATGTGTTGAGGATGGCTCTAGGTCTAGTTCACTATGGCCAAGAAGCATTTAAAGAGACTTTCCAATTTGGGTATTTAAATTTGCTGAGCCTGTGAGATAAAGAGCTTTCTCTGGAGTTAAAAAGCAGCAGAACTCCACAGAACTTATCTGTGAAAATGAAAAAAAAGTTTTTTTAATTCCTCAAAGATCTAAGAAATTTGAGGAGCACCATCAGGATTCTAGGAGTCTAGAAATGACTAGTCACTTCTCATGGACTTGTTCCTTTAGCTCTGTAACATCATCTAAGTATTAGGAGAATAAATTCTTGAAGTGGTGAGTTTTAGGTTCTGGAGCAGTGGGAGCACCACAAGCACTCAAGAAATAAAACAAAAAAAAAAGAAGTTGTCTCAAGCCCTCACTTTACCCACTCTCAGAACTGTTTTATTATATTAGGTATACAATTTATTACATTTTTGAATGACAGTTCTGCTATAATATTTTGTTTCTAAATCCAAAGTGGCTTCTGACATCACGTGCATATTGAGGCCTTCTTGCACTTTGGAAGAGGAACAATAAAAGTGGCATTAGACAGTGTAAAAATAAGAATAAAGGAACCAATTTCTTGTTATTTGTCCCTTAAACTAATATTTTGTTCAGAATCATTCTTCATTCTACTTGTAATAAACTTAGAAATTTAAGACAGAGGAATACTACTATATTGAATTTCATAGCATCCTGAGAGGAATGGGAAATCTATTCCCTTTTCCTGCTGTAAATACATTTATTTCACACTGTTCCACCATGCCCCAGGAACTGTTATTTCATTGAGGTCTCCCTTTTTATTTTGTGACTTTGTTCCAGATGTCGATGGTTACTGCCAGAGCCAGACTCAGTTTTCTCAAAAGTCTTGCTTTAAATCTTCTTTGTCCAAAAATCTCTGTTCTCATAGTTCAGAGACTGAATCTGTGACCTTTCTAATGGTTTTTCAGGTATCCTTCAACCTTTTAAAATCACACGAGAGTCTTTTAGAAGGTGAAATTGCAAGCAGCTTTATTTGGGAAGTATACAGAATAGTCATATACATAAAAGTGTACAAAACCCCCTGCATCAGCAGAGTGGTCCACAGTCCCAGTCTCAATACCTGGCTGGCTTATTGAGGCTCAAAACTCCACCCAATAAAACATTCCTTTTGCATCTGCAGCTTTCCTCGTGCAATCTGCTAGGCTCAGGCAGGCTGGCTGGTTGTTCTCTTTACACAAGGAGTCACTACCTGAGTGCTCACCCCCCCCTCCAGTACAACAAGGCCACAGTGCCCTGAGTCTGCTCAGCCTTCCACAACCACGTTGGTCTTGTTGAATATGGCCAGCCTTGCTTAATTTCTCTGTTCTTGCCAAGACTACCAGTACAAGGAAACTCAACAAAAACAATCTTCTCCAACATCTTGTCTTCCAGAGACACCCCAGTTATTAAGTGGAATTTTTCTACAATGTTTATCCACCTTTTAATATAAAAAGCACTGTTGCTGTAAAGTAATTCGAATGAGCATTTCTCACCAGTTATAGAACAAGTAGGGTTTTTTTAATGAGTTCATGGCAGGTGTTCTGGGCACATTGGTAATGACTGCATCTCACTGAATGGCTGCCCTTAGCTTCTGCCTTGTTAATTCCCTCTGTCCTTAATGATTTTCCCTCATATTCCCAGCCCAGGTACAAACAGATGGTATGTTCAGATGCAAGTGTACCATGGTACCTACCATGATTCTGTCCTTCCTCCTTGTAGGCTGGACTAAATTCACCTTTGGTGTAATTTTATTGCGGTCAATGGAGTTCCATAAAAAATTATTTTAAGTGTAATTTGCAGTGTACAGCTCAGCAGGGGCTTACATCGATGCTTACATTGATACTGATTCCCAAAGCTCTCTCTGTTACTTTTCAGGAGAAAAGCTGAAAAGAGTTCTGATTTTTCAGTATGATGTTCCCAGAAAGAATTTCCCCTCAGAGTAGAAAATAAAATAACTTTAAAATGTACAAAAAGTGACATAAACTGTATGCAATATCTTTTTATTGGGCTGCCATTACTGTTGAGAAGCTGTAAAAGACTGGGGATGTGATTGCGTTGATAATGTTATTGAGCTTCTCTGACAAGGGTATACCCATCAATAACTTCTGTTATTATATTTTTATGTCCTCCAAAAATAGCTGCTTGTTTGCCTTATGTCTTTCATTCTTATATTTTTTTCCCCCTCAGAAACAGTTTGTGCAACAGCTCCTTGTGAGGAATAGATAATTTTAGTTTATACATTACAGAACTCCTTGAAGTTTCCCTGAATAGGTCTAGAAGGCATCATAAGTTGTTCTCTCTCCCTTTCCTTTTCTCATAGTCAATTGCATTGTGTATGGAAAAGGAGAAAACTCCCATGCTGGTGTTGGAACTGAGACTCAGTAAAGGAATCTGGGGTTGATCCATGAGCCAGGAATTACTACAATTAGGCTCTGCTTTGCAAGAGCAACCTGCTCTCACCTGGTCATTTCAGCACTTTTACCAGGGCCTGTAGTGATTTAGGACCCCTTTGGCTCATTCTGGCAAAGAGTAACAGATCACCATCGAACTTATAACACATATGAGAACAAACAGGTAGGCATACAGAAAACAAAATACTGCTTCATCTCATTTCAAACAGCAGCACCAGCTCCCATCAACAATGTTCTCTGGAGATTAATATCTGCTAGCACTTAATGAGCCAAAACACAGTGTGGGCCATTAACTCCTCCCAGCTGCTTATCAGTTCCCTGGGAAATGTCCTACACCTCACTCATAATTATTCAATTATACCCACATTGCTGGGTTCTGCAGCCTTGCTGTGACATCACATTTCTAACAGCTGTGTCTGGCAGCCACTAACCTAAAAGGCTAGTTCCCAGTTCCAAAGCCAGGGAAGAGAGAAGGACATGAGGGCTCATTGATGAGCAGCTGTGGTCAGTCCTGCATGCCCTGGCTTTCCATCACAGTGGAGTGTACTGACAGATTCAAGTGGAGAGGAAAGAAAGCAACAGTCGTGTTGGCCTCTTGGATTAGCTGGGGACAGTGATCAAGCCCATGGAAATAAGGAGCCTCCTCCAAGCATCTGCCCTGCAGAACATGACAGTTTGGGTCAGTGGTTCCCATACAGAGGTGCTCAGGAACCTGACCAGCTGCATTACATAGGCTAATCTGATTTCTTGTTGTGTTTTTTAAAGCCTCATCTTTCAAACTTCCTATGAATAGGATGAAGAAACTGCAGAGTGAATCTGCTAGCAGAAGGGTTGCGTTGTGAAACTTTTTGCATAAGGTTAGATCACTAGGTCACTGTAATGTCAGAATAGTATCTATGTTATGACTATTTAGCAGCTCATTTAAGTATTTAAATGCACAGTAAATTGAAGTGATAAAAGTTGAGATGAACTGTTTTCATGGCAGAGGATCGAAATGAAAAGCCTCATTTTTCAAATGGGAGAAGTCCAAATGAATCAAGTCTGTCATTCTTTCGTTGAAATGTGTCAATTTTAATAGAAGTATCTCTTTACTGGAAACATTATTCTGTCAGAAATTTTCCAACCAGTCATATAGCCAGCAGCAACTGGTAAAAATGGCAGCACTGGCTCTGAAGGCTGTCCCAGTAGCCCAGGGCAGTCTGGCCAGTGAGCCAGCCAGGAGCCTCCTGTGCCTGTGAGGAGCTGCTGCTGCTGATTCCCTGTGAGGGTGTGGGCAGCCATGGTGGTGGGGTCTGCTCCTGCTGCATGGCTGCTTGCAGAGTCCTCAGGTTCCCTCCTTTGCCACCCTGCAGCTAAGAAATGCATTGTTTCTTGCAGTGTCTCGCACCAAAATGCAAATGTTCCTCCTTCAGTCAGAATGGCAAGCCATGACATCTCAAGGATTCACATCCTCCCCAACTGCTCAAATCTAAAGGGGCAGTTAGACAGGCACATTCCCATCTCTTGGAATTTTGTATTTGCGTTTTATGTGAAGGTGACTTTGCAATTTTTTCCTAGTTCAGTGTATTAAGTGCAATGAGTCAACATTAAATAATATTTAAATGCCTAGGGGAAAATTGCTGAAGTTTTGAGGAGTCACAAGCACATGGGACACTAAAAGTTAAGAGTTTGCAAAGCAGATGGCTCTTTGTTGGATTTTGAGGGACATTCTTAAAAACAGAAATCCTAATAATGCCATGACATTGAAACTAAATTTCATCCACTGAGAGCTATACATGCAAGCACAACAAATAATATCAAATTAAAATCTCAAAGTGTCACTTGTTTTCATGGATAACTTTGGATGTCCATGGGGACACCTAAAATATCTGGAACTATCTAGTTCAGGGAACCAGTCTGGAAAGTTTTCTCCTGGTTACTGATTGTGAATCAAGGCACAGGTGTATCTTTTACACCCATTAAATTCTCATTCGGTAAGTGTTTGTGTTAGCTAGGTTTAGTCAGAAAAACTGTTCTGCAACATGTGTGTTGTAAAGGATCTGCTTTAAATGAAATAATTTTAAAATGAAATAAGGTTTTTTCTCCTCAGTGTAGATTTGAGGTTGCATTTTCAGCTGGAGTTGTGATTTCCAAGGTCTAGAAACAAGCTCTAGTATGTGTGTGAAATTAAAAATAAATTGGTTTAATTTAAAAGCATCATGTTAAGAGCAACATCTGTAGAGTGAATTCCAGACAGTCTCAAAATAGACTTTTGATCTTCTGTTCTCATCCACTGCAAAGTGAGAGGCTGTTGCTACAGCCGAATGCAAATCAAGAAGGCAGTCTACATCTCTGTACCAAACCTTAAGAACCGCAAAGTACATGTGAACTCCTAATCCTGTGCTCAGCTCATAAAAGTAATCCTTGAGAATTCAGGAATTTAGTTAAAAAATATGAAGAGCAGTGGTGCAGGGAGCCCTGCACTGTTAACAGGCACAGGGTTATCACCCTCCTGGAGCAGTGTCAGGGCTCTCCCTTCAAGGTCTTTGTGGTGGTGGCGGCAAAGCAGTCAGTGCCTGCACAGATCCTGCCAGGGAGAGAGGCACCTGGGTTGCATTCAGGCAGCTTTTTCTTTACACAGCTCCAAGACCAAACAGCTCTGCCTTCCCATTAAAAGATGCTGTTTCACGTAGATCTTTCTGGTTTTGCTGTCCAGGGTTTGCCCTGGACTGACCTTGCAGTGTTCTCTGCCTGTTTTTGTCCCTGAGGCCAAGCTGAACTGGCTGCCTAGAAGGATGGAGTGGAGCTCAGAGCTCACCGCTGAGGCCCTACCCAGTAGATCTCTGTGTTCTGCATTGTGTTCATTATTATTGTTAGTGTTTATTTATTGTAGTTACCTCAAAGAGGGTTTATATGAACTGCAGATGCATCTTCAACAGGAGTAGCTAGGAAATGTCCATTGCCTTTTGAACATCAGGTGCTTGCTTTGTAATCTCCTCTCCAGAAAAAAAAAAAATAGTAGGAGCTACACTGGCTCCTTCAGCAGTGATTCCAGGAAAGCTTTCTCCCTCATACCTGTCCTTCAACATTCTTTCCCGAGAAAGATAAGAAGCTTCTGCCATCCTTGGACTTGTAATGCATAAATTGTGCTCTGCTGCTATACTTTGCAAGCTCCAGCAGCAAGGTTCCCAGACCATAATCCAAAACAACTCCCCATAAATGCTAATGAGGGACATGTAGATAAATCTTTACTCTCTGCGTATTAAACTTACCCTGAAGGACAATTTCCAAGACTTTAAAACATCACTGAAGTGGGGAAGGAGGAATATCAAGACTCCCATCTAATGTCAGTGCCTTCTGGCCAGTTTTGTTACTTCCATTTTATTCCTTGCCACTGATCCTTAAATAGAATTTATAGTTGTCCATTTTACACTCACCTTTTCATAAGGGTCACAGACGTATCCATGCACAATGAGTATTCTCAAGCAGCCAGAGGAAATAAATGCTCTGGGGAAAAAGAGCTCCAGGTAAAAAAAAAAGAAGGATAAAATCTCCTGGAAGAAATCAAGCTTCTCTAATCTGCTGTAGAAAACACCCTAAAGGGACTGAGTAAGTTTTCAGCTTTGCATATATTGTAGGGGCAGCTTTGTGGTCAGTACTGCCTCATCCTATGTCATCCTTAGTAAGAACACAGCTTCACAGAAAGAATCCAAATTTTGTGGAGGAGAAATTACACTTGCAACTGAGCTGGCAGAGCATCATCTACCATTTACTTAGAAAGATCACATCTTTTCATGCCATGAGAAATAATATGTAGTCCCAGGAGTGCCATTCATAAAGTGAGGCAACACACACTGTCCCAGTATGATATTTGACAAAACTGCAGAAAAAATAATTATTCTTCACCCTGTTATTATGACTCCTTTAAGTGCCACTTCACTGGTGGCGTCATTTCAAAGAAGCATGATTTCTCATTGCATTGGGTTTATATGTCAGATGGAGTTAGGTACCATTGCTGATGCACCATTTCAGTGAACTCTTCTTTCTCAGGTCAGAGGTCTGTTTTCTGTAGTGGGGTGCCCTGAGTGCAATATTGGTCCAGTATGGTCATGTGTGAAATTCAGCTGAGCTGAGCTGCCCCTGGCTGCATGCCAGGTGCCGGCCAAAGCCATTACGTTGCTATCCCTCTTCTGCTGGACAGAGGCAAGAAAAAACAGAATAAAACATTTGTGGGTCAAGATAAGGACAGGAGAGATCCCTCACCAGTTACCATCACAGGCAAGCAGATTTGACTGGGAAAGAAAATTAATTTATTACCAATTATATAACAGTAAGATAGTGAGAAATTAAATAAAATCTTAAAAACATTTTCCCACCCTTCCCTTCTTTCCAAAGTCAAATTCACTCCCAATTCTCTCTACCTTTTCCCTCCACTACAGCGCACGGGAATGGGGAAAGGGGTTTACGGTCACTTCATCACACCTTGTTTCTGCTGCTCTTTTCTCCTCATGAGGAGGACTCCTTACAATCTTCCCCACTCCAGTATGAAGTCACTCCCATGGGATACAGGGATACAGTCTTCCATGAACCTTTCCAACGTGAGTCCTTACCATAGGCTGCAGTTCTTTGTGAATTGCTTCAGAATGGGTCCCCTGCTGGGTCACAAGTTCTGTCAGAAATACTGCCCCCGCTTGGACCCCTCTCTCCATGGTGCCACACATCCTGTCAGGCTCCAATTCAGGCTTCCCCAGGAGCCACAGCCTCCTTTGGGGGTTCACCTGCTCTGGCATGGAGTACTCCAAGGACTTCAGGTGGATCTCTGTTTCACTGTAAACCTCCATGGGCTGCAGGTAGACAGTCTGTACGACCATAGTCCACACCACAGGCTGTAGGGGAATCTCAGCTTTGGTGTCTGGAGCACCTCCTGCCCCTTCTTCTGCACTGACTTGGGTGCCTGCCGTGCTGTTCCTCTCACACACCCTCAGTCCTCTCTCTTCCAGCTGCACTTGCTCTTCACAGTGATTTCTTTCTCCTTAAATACATTAACCCAGAAGTGCTGCCACCACGGGCTCAGCCTTGGCCAGTGGCAGGTCTGTCTTGGAACCAGCTGGCATTGACTTCTCTGGACACAGAGGAAGCTTCTGGCAGCTTCTCACAGTAGCCACTCCTATAACTCCCTGTTACCAAAACCTTTCCCCACAAACCAAATACAGCAGCCGGTCACCATCTCACCTGATGAGCCAGGGAAGCTTTGCTGATGGGAAGCAGTGCCCTGAAGATACTTTCTGTGGAGAGATTATGTAGTGTCTATAATCCCTTCTGCAAAGAAAAACTTATACAGACCAACAAAGAAACACAGAAATGAAGAGGTTCTCACTGATTTCACTGTGGTTTTTAAGTATTTGAAACATGAATTGTTTCATTCAAATTGGCTGAGGGATTTCAAAATTTTCAGAACTTCAGCCTTCAAAATGAAAGATAACACATAATTAACCAAGGAAACTAGCACTACAAAATTTTCTTACTCAATAGAACAGTAGCTCTTATGTGACCTCTGTTAACTTTTGTCACTGCTGTCTTTCTGAGAAACAGAGTTTAGTGTGACACCCACCATGTTACCTACTTATCAACACAACATATTTTAGTGTCAATGAGCAGAAAGCTTAAAAATTTATCATCTCCTTTTGAAGAACTATGTTAAAGTATCTAGGTAAACTAGTCTTGATTTTAAAAAGTAAAATCTAGGTTTTTGTCTTTTCTCCCTTAGCTCCTGCATATTCTTGTGTCAAACTTGGGACTAGAATTGGAAATGTCAGTAAAACCATCAAAAAAGATGTTAGGCACTCAGGTCTTGCTTCAGCTGGAGCTGAGCACTGAGGTATGGGGAGGCCCTTTGAAAATCATAGTTTTACTCCAAGAGAGCCTAAAACATTCTAAGGAATGAAGAAAATAGAGGATACACTTGAAAAGATGCCCACTGTACTTAAGATTACTAAAGTGAAGCACCCAGTCTCCTCAAAAGAAAAGTACATGAAACATTTGCAAACATGCAAACATTTGTCTTTATGAAAATTCAGCTTTTTTTTTTTTTTGATAGCTCAAGACCTTGTAGATCCAAAACAGCCACAGTAGTACTGCTGTAGTACTTTAAGTGAGGGAACTGAAACTTCTTGGAATTTTTTCCCACTTCTTTCACAATCAACAGAGGGTCGCAAAGTGAAAGGTTGACATACACGTCACTTCTGCTGGCACACTAGCTAGATGGAAAGCAGCTGCCAATTTGTTTCAAGGACATAGAAATTTTTGACTTACAGTAAGAGAGCTGCACACAACTTAATCAGTAGCTCCTCTGCAGAAATATTTACCTGTTGGAAAGTGGTCTTCTCTAAGTAGAGAATATACTGAAGAAAAAATGCTTTGTATGTCTTTTAGAATAATTTATTAGCTAATTGTCAGATATTTTTATAATTTTCTTTCATGACATGATAGTTGGATGAAAACCAAAGTGCTTAGAAAATTCACGAACATAATTCCAAATAAATAAACTTCCTATAAAACCCATAAGATACTTCTCAGACACCTGACATTTCTCCTGAAAAATATCATGCTTCTTTCAGTACCTGCTCAGATGGCAGAATTAGTGTGGCATTTGAAGGCTTTTATAGCAGCAGTCTCCATGTAAGGTTTGCAGTTTCTCTTTGCTTTGTGTTTGCACTGATCACAGGTATAGCAGTTTGTTTATGGTCCTAAAAGAAATTGCTACTATTTATATGTAATTCTCCTGAATGAGTTTTCTCCATTGGCGTTTTTTTCTGCCTGAAAAGATCTATTTTAGGATTCTCATTTGTAAAACCAATGCAATAGTGGGAAAGCTATCTGAGCTATGCCATGATTCACAGATAAGAGTTACACTTCGACTGTTGGTCATTATTATTGCAGAGGACTTCAATTGCTTTCAACTTGAGCTTAGGCTTGTTGGACTGACAGAACACAGTTAAACATAAGTCTCTGAGAGGAGAAGATAAAACCTTCACTAATATCTGTAAAAAATTAACTTTCCCGAAAATAAAAAAACTTAGGGCATGTAAAAAATTCTGAGTGGAATTCTTGTATCTGAGAAAAAATATTATTAATGATGGGCTAATCTTTTTCTGCTGCTTATTCCTCACGTACAGGTCAGTCTGTAACACTGCAGTCATTTGCTGTGGTGGCCATGGAGATCAATGACAACAGTTAATAAATTAGGCATGGAAGAGGCTAACTAAAGCAATATTCTTGTTTATGTCACTTTGACTCACTTGCCGCCCTGAAACTGAGCAAATAGCTAGTTAGTGTAATAACCTCTGCTTACCTTGGCTACCTTAAATTACTCCCAATTTCATCATGTCTTAATGTTGGCTTGAATATCCAAATCTCCTTATGGATATCTTGTCACCACAGGCATAAAACAGATCTCCAAATCTTTGCATGTCAAGATTATTTTTTCTTTTGCAGAAACCGTTCCATCTTCTTTGCAAGTTTCCTCTTTTAAATAGTTCTCTCCTATTGATCCTAATAGATCCTAAAGCTACACCAGAGAGGAAGTTTTCCCCTTATTTCTCCTATAACCTTTCAAAAATTTGCTACTCTTCTCTCTACCCTTGCAGATAAATTTCTTATTCCCATGCTATGACCAGAAGGCTACTGCAACAATCCTTTTCCTGGCTTGTCAGTACTGTCTTAAGGAAGGTAGAGGGTTTGCATTGGTAGAATGAACTATCCAGCTTCAAAGAAATCTTAGCAGCACTATTTGTCACTTTATCTATAATCCACTACAAACCCTTGCTATTTCTTTGTTGTGAAATACTTCACTGCCTAGACTATCCTCTTGTTTCTGTTCTTGACCCCTTCCTCACCTTTGCCAGTAATGTCAGTTTTCTTGTGCTCTCCTCTCGTGTAAGAGGGAGCCTCCAAAAATTCCCCTCCTTCAAAACAATCTCTCATCCTAAAGAACACAAAAAACATGTGCTTGTTAAAATTTAGGTAGCAGACAAGCTGGGGTCCTTCATTTCAGGCTAAGTAGTGTTGAGCCATCCTTATCTCCCTGTTCCCCCTCCTCACTCAGCACATTTTTGATTACCAACACGACACTTAGGTTTTCAATTGCTCTATGAGCTAGGTGGGTAGGTAGGTACTCTGTCTTGGAGGGTCAGGCCCACAAGCTGGTATAGTTTCTGACAGCTGCTTCAATGCAATAACAGAAATAACAGAAATAACTACTTAAGTTGTGGAAAGTGAGACCTGCACTTAGGCTTGTCAGTCTAATTGGCACCTTCAACAGCCACCATAATTTGCATTAAAATAGCTGATCCAGAATAAATTCCTGTTTTACATTAAAACATGTAGCAAACACAAGACATGAGGACTCAGCCCTGTTGGAAACAGTCTTAGGAAAGCTATTGATGAAGCAACGTTTCATGGTGTTCAGCGCTACATAGTGTGAGGAATCTAGGAGTTTGGGAGCTGCATAGGTACTCTTGGGACAGAAGCTCTGCAGTAAGGAGTTTTTCTAGTTAGAAAGGTAAAGAAAGAAGCAAATTAACAAACTACATGGGAGATGGTTGCTGTTCAAAAAAACCTCCTTCCTAAAAGAAAAGGCAGGCTTTTCCCCATAGCCTAGTGCAGTCTGTAAGACCAGATGGAAAATCATCAGTTCCTCCCCAACAGGGTGCCCTGAGCTGGCCCAGTTCTTTCTGGGGTTGAGGAACTCTTCATGGAGGTTTCATGTCAGCAGCATTACTTGCCCCTGAGTACACGAACAAACCAAGGCTGAGGTCCCTCATTCTCATTGTTTAAGAAGCAACAGGTCCATATGAGAAGCTGCATTTGGTGTCTGAGATGCTCCACTTTGTGATATGGGCACTGCTTGTCCTGGCTGCCACTTCTTAGGAATTCTGGTGAATCCCTTTGAACAGAGGCAGACTGGTACAAGACACTCAATGCTTCTGAACTGGCTGCTTTTCACATCCCCATGAAGTCCTGACAGCTTTAGAAATATATTTTAAAAGTAAGCTTTTTATGACGATGTGTGAACTCAGAACCAGGTGAAAGCTTGCCATTCAAAAGCCATTTTGAAAGGAGAAAGTATCTGCATAGCTATATAAGAAGTGTTTTCCATTTAAAAAAGGCTCATAGAGTAAAGAGGTGATAGCATGAGAAATGAGGTCTATAATGTGAGCCTATAAACTCAATATACTACCAGCATTTTTACATTATTTGTCATGGATGTATTGGGTTTTTGAGTAGTGTGAAAAAACACCCTATTTGTCTTCTGACCCAGTGTTACAATCTCACACATACCCTTTGCAAGCCATATAAAACAACACAAACCAATTCTGTCTCCATAGGCTAATGTGCGTGGTCCTCATCTTGCCACCTGATATCTAGTGTTCTCCTGTAAAATTTGCTGATCCAGGTTGACCTTCACATAACACTTAGCATCCCTTCTCAACTAACTCAACTAACTTTACAGCCACCTTGCCAGCAATCTTTAGTTCAGACACAGTCTGGGTCCTTGCTTCTCTGCCACACATTCATCTTTGCATGCATCAGTTCAGATTTTCCATTCCTCCGCTTTGGTGGAATTCAGTTAAGTTTAATTGAGTTACCCCTGACATCCTCCACTGACAAAGAAGAGACCTGGCCAACCAGCTTTGTTTTGTCAGCTCTAATTCTCAGTTACAGTTTTAGAACAACTATTATGTCAAATTCACTGCCTGTTTCAGGGCAGGGCTGGACAAAGCTCAATTTGAATGGCAACTAGTACGCAAATGGCTTATTAGACCAGACCCTGCAGTCTCTGGCAGAGCACCAGCCCCCATCGAGCTGGAAGCTGTTCAAGCACCCAAAAGACTCTGCACTGAAGGGCATCCAGTTAAAATAGACAAGAAGGATGGCTGCAGGGAAAGTGGTAGCATAACGAGGATGTGGAACTGAGGAAATGCTGATTTACCAGACTGATATAGAAGAAAAAGGAACATCTACCATTAAGGTTTGACTCTGTGCTGCTTCTCATAACAGTACTCCTCTTTCTATTCACAAGGTCATTTTAAAAGCTTGTTTCTTCTCCATTCTTTTTTAGTTTTTTTCTTCCAGCTTGACAGGGTTGGAGGCAGCCAGTTCATTACCCAGTGCAAGGCTCACTGTCCCTGCTGGAGTCAGCAAGGGCACATTGGTACACACACCTCCATCATGTTGAGCCTGATGGCTTATATTTCCAGGATATGCAGGGCTGTAGAAAGAGAAAGGATTTCTCAAGATTTTATGGACACTTAAGATAGCACTTGATGAGTTCCTGTTTTCTGAGAACATTGTTAGTGCTGTCAGAGAAATGGTATGGGAAAAACAAAATCAGACAATCTTTTGCTTCTTAAAGATTTCAGAACAAAACTATGAAACTGACATAGGAAATATGGAATTGTATACATGTTTACTCTGAGAAATTCAAATGGCTAATAAATTTTTTGAAGACACTATTAATTCTTCAACACATCACTCAGTACCTCAGAAAACCTTTTTCAGCATATGTGCAGTTTTAAAGATTAGCTAAAGTTCTTGCTTCTTAATGCAAGCAAGTACAAAGTTAGTTTATATTTTATTACATTGCCATTATTCATTGTATGTTATTGGTTTGCTATCTTTATTTTATTGGTACTTTATAGTAAAAGCTTTGAGTATGTTATGCTTTTTGAAAGGGAAGAATTAGCTGCCTATTATTCTACAATAAACACATGTGAAACAGGCAGCAATAAAAACTCTTTGGTCTTTTAGAAAGCAGCTGGATGTGATCTCAGGAGCAGAGGTTCAAGATAAATAGATTTGATTTTTTAAACGAGAGATGAAAAATAATCCTTCAAAAAGTATGACAAATTTCAAAATACCTGTCTAAACATAAACATGGTCTTTACAACCATACCAAGCACTGTAAAGCAAAGAGACTGTATCAAAATTTCTTAAGCCTGTATTTCCCTGGCATGCTCTGAAAGCATGGCAAAAACCAAAGCTGATGGAAAACACTACTGAAAATGTCAAATTCCAATTTTTTTACATTCATGGTATTTTGTTCTAGGGAATGCTATGATCTCTCTCACTCCTCTGCTGCTGCTGCTTATGCTTATATTTAACATTATTTCTCTGAACAGTCTCATCAAATTCTCTAAAATTGATCATAATTTTAGAGTTAAGGATTTGCAGTGCACTTTACTCTTTCAGTCCTAAACTACAGCTAAATATTTTCCACACTTTACCTTAAGTACTGTTTTTCCAACCCCTTGCAGGATTTTGAAATTTTGCAAGACTAGGAAAAAAAAAAAAGGTTTAAGGCTATATTTTCTTAAGCATTTTGGAGCCTTTATTTTATTTAGAATAAAACATAATCAAAAATGAAAATTGTCTTTCTCATCTAAATTTGCCTCTATGGACTCCTAGACCTCAATAATCCCTGACAGCTTTTAGTTAGAAGACAATATTTTCTGTTGCTTCACTTATGAAATATTTGAAAAAACAAAACCTGCCTGGTGAAAAATTAGATTGAGATGCTGATATACTTAGTAAATCATTGCTTCTGGAAATGTGTATTTTATTGTGTTTTACACCTTTTTATGTACAAAAATCACATCATGCTGGTAAATGCTGCCCAAGAAGTTTCCCTGTCCAGACCCTGATTGTTTTAGTTTGGTTTTTTGGTTTGGTTATTATGTTTGGAGGCTTTTTGAATGTCTTCCATTAAGGCTTAAGAGGAAATATTAGATATTTACTGTAAAAAAAAAAGTTATGCAGAACACTGTATATTAACTAGTTTGATTTGTTATTTAACCTTTGAATAGATGGACCTTCCAAGATTTACAAACCCTACCCCCTCCCTTTTGAAAATTGATCATATCACTGAACCTCACTTTATCTTCCCTAAAAAAATAAGTAAAACCAGGAGAATCTCAAAATATATAACTCATCAGAGTTTTCTAATTTCACCAGAATGAAAATGGCACAATTTCCAAGAGATATCTGCTTTTTTTAAAATCAAAACTTTTCCTTATCTTTTTCCTGTATCTGCACAGTCACCAGAGTTTGTAATCCATTGACCCATGCATTTGCACAAACTGAAAAATTCAAGGTACACTTTTGTTATAAATCTGGACTCAAAAATTAATATAACCTGACAACTTTAATGAGGTAGCACTGGTGTGAAGATCTGTCTAATGTCAGCTATAAGGCATCAAAGCAGTTAAATCTGTGCATAGCTAATAATCTCTGGAACACTGCTTCCTAGAAAGTATGCTCCTTCAAGAATAGATTATCCATTCTTTGCCTTCAGCTTGCATTACACTGACATAACTTGCATTCTAGAAAATAAAATAACCTCTAGCAAGCAACAGAGACCCATCTTAATCTAATAGATCATGATATAAAATTGCCACTTCCTACTAAACATTTTAGTATGGCTAAAACCCTGTTCCCATGTTCTAGACCTTTCAAGAGTATGTCATCTGCATCTTTGCCTCCTCTCAAAATTTTCACACATATTTGAACTAAAAAAAAAAAAAAATAGAAGAGCGTTGCATTTCTGAGTAAATGCATTTCTCATCCTCCTTCAAGCAAGGCCATTACTTCATATGTCAGCTACTGCAACTTCCTTCTCTATTTCTCTGTGAAATGCAACTCATCCAACCTACACTGACCGCTGAGATTTCCCTGTGCTCATCATCCTTGGGCTTCTGTTCCCTATCTAATCAAACCACACTGGCTGATTTCCTTCTGTAACACTGTTCTTACCCATCCTGGTCATATGCACTTACTCTCATTTCTTATAAAAATACCAGCCTCTGGCCAGCCTACATTTCTCATTTTAACCTTCGAACATGGAGGTTTTGTGTTTCTGGCATACTTCATGCTCTAAAAGGAAAGCCTATGACTAGTCACAAGGCTACCTAATTTCTTTTTTTTTTTTTCCCTATCTTCCCTATAATTTTCCTTTGCTCTGATAGCTATGGACTTTGGACAAGTATGCTTAGAGCATATTTTGATCAATAAACACTATTTCTTGAGTCTTTATTAGCCTTTTCACTTAGGCTAAGCTTTTACAGAGGGAGAGTATATCTTGTGGTNAAACATTTTAGTATGGCTAAAACCCTGTTCCCATGTTCTAGACCTTTCAAGAGTATGTCATCTGCATCTTTGCCTCCTCTCAAAATTTTCACACATATTTGAACTAAAAAAAAAAAAATTAAAAGAGCATTGCATTTCTGAGTAAATGCATTTCTCATCCTCCTTCAAGCAAGGCCATTACTTCATATGTCAGCTACTGCAACTTCCTTCTCTATTTCTCTGTGAAATGCAACTCATCCAACCTACACTGACCGCTGAGATTTCCCTGTGCTCATCATCCTTGGGCTTCTGTTCCCTATCTAATCAAACCACACTGGCTGATTTCCTTCTGTAACACTGTTCTTACCCATCCTGGTCATATGCACTTACTCTCATTTCTTATAAAAATACCAGCCTCTGGCCAGCCTACATTTCTCATGTTAACCTTCAAACATAGAGGTTTTATGTTTCTGGCATACTCCATGCTCTAAAAGAAAAGCCCATGATTAGTCACAAGGCTACCTCATTTTTTTTTCTTTTTCCCTATCTTCCCTATAATTTTCCTTTGCTCTGATAGCTATGGACTTTGGACAAGTATGCTTAGAGCATATTTTGATCAATAAACACTATTTCTTGAGTCTTTATTAGCCTTTTCACTTAGGCTAAGCTTTTACAGAAGGAGAGTATATCTTGTGGTCCCTACTGTGCCAAACACAGTGGATCTTTGTCCATGAATTAGGCATCTGAATGATATGATATTCTGAATAGTAACTTTTATTTCCTATGAAGAGGTCACTACCCATGAAGCAGACATATAAACAGGATTCTAGACACTTGGATTGGTGAGAAATGTGTTCTAGGTAATTTTCATATTAAAGCCTCAAGGAAGCAGCATGATTGACTTTTGTACTAGGATTTCCCATTGTACATCTCTGTTTTATATCCCCAAGGAAACCCTTCACATCAGACTTCAGTTTGTCTTGTTCTGCAAAAACTGCTGACTGCTTCAGGCTAAGATTAGAAAAACTATGTAGAAGAAAATTATGTGAAAAATATTATAGAAAGTGTGTTTAATCCCAACAGTTGATCACTGTCTTATATGCTGAAGCACAAATGTTCTAAAATACTAATTTTCTCAAAACAAACACAATTATTGTCTGCATGACTATAATTCTGGAGATTTTAGAGGGAGGCATAAGTAAAACAAAACAAACCCATAAACATCTTTTTTATACATTTCTTATTATTCTTACATTCTATACATTTCTTATTTTTCTCCCATTTCCTCTCCCAAGGAAAAAGCAAAGAACAGAAATAGTCACTGACTTTGGAACAGAGATTAGGAAACAAGGAGGACATTAATTCCCATCAAAGAAGCAGATTTAATGGCAAATAACAGTTGCATCAAGCTGAAAAAGCCCAGTAAGTTAAAGATAAATGTATTCATTACATGAATAGTTGTTGCTAGTTTCTGCAGCAAAGGAGAAAAGTACCCAAGGCAATGATGCCTTAGTTGCTCTTGAAAAATGAAGATTTTACCTTTTTTTTCTGCAAGTGAATGGAGTGCTACAGGGAGGAGCAGGATGGAAAAGCCTCAGAGTGTGTAGCAATAAAAAGAAATGGCTCTAGGAATGAACTCTGTGGCACTGGGAGGCAAATACAGCGATTACTAAATCTAAGGGATGACAAATACAAAATGTCAGCATATGTGCAGACATTCTTGAAAGAAAAGGTCATGAAACATGACAAATAAAAGACACGTATTTGCTGTGAAAAGATATTCTAAGCCAAAGCTAAAAACCTTTATTTAAAGACACTTCCACGAGAAGAGTATGTTACCCATATCTAGAGTAGTATCACTGTAGTATCAGTTGATAAAAGCTATGCAGATATAAAATAGTAAGTGTAAACTTACATCCTTTTAAAAAACACTCAAGCATGAAAAAACATCTTTGTATAAAATAAAGGTTTTATTTGAATGAAAATAAATAATTAAAAAAGATAGAAATCTATAGGGTCACTTCCCTTAACAGTATCTTCAGAAGCTCTTGAACTTTTTCATGCCAGTAATCTTCCTCTCTTTGATTTTGATTTTTTTATTCCAAACATGAAGTTTCTTCTCTCTTGTTTGACAAACACATGTGTGTAACTTAGCCACATATGATGTCATTGGAAGCGTTGCACCACAAAGATAAGACCAGCTAAGGGATTTCCTGAGCTAAAGATCTTATCTTTGACTGTATCATAGAAGCTGATAACCCTCTTGGAGAAGTGGTAATGAAACTCCTTCATACTGCAATAAATTAGTATGGCCAGTGTTATTTGTTTTTCAGATACTTGTAGTAGCAGCATATTTTGCTTTTGAGATTCCTAGCACTGTAAGGTGGCATTCAGAGGTCCAGCATCTAAAGCTTCTGGGCTGCCTCTCTGCTTACTTGCCACACCAAGCTCTGGTACTGAACTCACCTCAGCAAAGTGTTGTGGCCTTGCTCAGGGAAGTACAAGATTCCAGACATGCAGTTTCTTGCATTTTTGTAACCACATCAATCAAAAAAAGCCTTAGAGCTCCCATTTAAAGAAACACTACCCAAACAGAGATTACTCAAACTCCAAGATCACTACTGATGGAAAGAAGATAAATTCCCTTATCTTGAAGGTATACACTTTTCTTCTTAATATGTTGTATCAGGGTCATTCCTGAACCCTACTAGGAATAGGTCCCTGGATACCCCGAGAGTATCTTGCAAGTACAGAGGGAAAGAATGCACCAGGGATGACTGGGGCCACCTGAATGCCAGCAACTTGTTCTAATTCACACACACTGATGAACATCTAGACATTCTCATTACCCAGTGGCAACAAACTTCTCCCTTTGAATCACTGAGGGGCTGTCATCACCTTCCACCAGCACTAGGAGGTGTTGAACACCTGACTGAAGGGTGCCATGTGAGCAAGGAAGAAATCATTGTGTAATCAAGGCGTTCCTTAAAAATAAAGTGTCCTAGTCAAATAGCTCCTGACTAAATATTCAAAGAGACTAAATATTTAAAGGCAATCTGTTATTAAGAGAAATATTAATACAATTTATTGTCTTACTCTGTTATCTTAGGAAAGAACTTAATAATCAAATATTCAAATGCTGTTCCATTAAGAAAAATGTGTGTTTATAGTCGACAAATTTGATAATTTAATGTTAATGTTGTAGCTTATTGACAGTTTAGTTAATGCCTCTTGCATCTTCTCTGCAATTGTTTGACAACATTGCCTTATGACTTCCCTGAGCTGTCAAACACGCTGAATCTAGATCTTTACATGAGTGCACATGAATGGTTCAGTAGCTTCTGTGCACAGGAAAGCCAGAATGATGAAACACAGAAACAGAGTTAGAGCCATAGATAACCAAACTCAATTACTCCACATAGTTTTCACTCTGTTGACTCTGGTAATTTTAATTGTTTTCAATCACAAACAAGACAAAGGTCAACATGAACATGAATCATACTGTGTCATGTGGCTCTTGTAGACTTACAAACAGGTTCGTCAGCATTTCTGGCAAACAGCAGCTGCAGGATGATACCAAATGTTTTATGTCTAAAGCTCATTAGTTGTTTTTTAGCTTTACAAAAATAGAAATCTGTGCATGCTTGGAAACAGGAATCTCTGAACTTAAACTGTACATCACACTCAGCTATCTTCTCTTGAAATGTCTCCTCAGGTAAGGCCACTAACATACTTACACTGATCCATTTAAAGTACAAAATGAAGAGGGTTACTTACAAAGAATATGGATCTTTTCCTCATAGCAAGAATCAGTCTGCCTGGTGGTTTAGTTGTAAATAAAATGTAGCAATAGGGAACAAGATGTATATAGGTTAGGAGCAAAGATTTCTTGTGCTTTCTATACCATTGCCCTCACTTTCAAAGCACTCTGCCACTTCTAACTATAATGAAGGTTTTATTTTCATAATTCCAATTTTCAAGAAATAATCAAATGAATGAATGAGACATTGAAAAAAGAGACACCAGCTGTCTAAAATTAAATTCTTGTTGGGAACTGCTTAGAAGGATAATCTACCTGTTTCTTTAACTTTGTTTGCTGATTACAGAAATAATTGTTTTAGTTCTTGACACATACAAGGGCTTGTCACACCTTACAATTTATAACTACTCGATTTTTTTCCCCTTTGGCATTGTTTGTACACAGTGGAACCAGAATGACTAAAAGCTAATGTATGCTCTTCTAAAAGTTTTGTTTGAGTTACAAATATACCTTAGGCCTGATTTGCTCAAAATCTATAGGCATAAATAGATCTGTGACACAAGATCCTAAATGATGAAACACTAGAAACTCTGCCGAGAGGCCAAGGGAGTGTTCATTTTCTGGCTTAGGATAGAAGCAGGATGGTCTGGAGGCAGGGCAGTGCAGTAATTAAATGGGCATTGCCTAGCAGGAATAGACACAGGCAAGCTGGCCACTGTATGTCCTTCTAAGATCCTGAAAAAAACTGCTAATAAAAAGATTGGGCAACTCTAAGCTGGTGATGACCCACTTCTAACTAGCAGACAGGAAAGAGAATTCTTTCTTGTAGCCACACAGACTTTCAAAGCTGGAAAAGAAGATTGCTCCTTTCCCCCTGCCACTGCCAAAGCATCAAGAATAATGACAATGTAGATCAGGGCCCAGGTTTTGCCAAGATACCTTCTCTTCAGTGCTGTGATAAAAATCACAGCAAATCAGAACATAGAAAGTCAAATGCAAAATCTAAAGACTAATAATTCCTGTGCCAATCTGGAATTAACACCAGGAGGTATTAATTTGTCTGTGCAGACTTGGGCAATGTTCAATTTGACACCATCTCAGTGCTGCATCTGTGAGAAGTCCCCTCAGGGTGTGGGTACAAAGTGAGTCAAATATACACTGTTATATTTTCAGTGTATGATATCTGAGCAGTGTCCATCAACTCTGCCTCAGACCCTCATAAGCTTTAATGCTATTACTCTCTAGTGGTGCTGTGAGGATGTGTAATGCTGCTGCTCCTGTTTATTAGTGCAGAAAGTGATGCATTGGAAAGCTAAGATCTACATACGAAGATACTTAATTCCAATTAGCTCCATTTAAAACAAACCTAATGAGTATGATACAGGTATCTTTATAGAATCAAAGTTTTTGTTGGAACAGTTTATCTGTGGCTACCAAAAGGGCTAATGGGATCAGGAGAACTGAACCCTATTGCATGCCCTATTTACAGATCCAGTCTGGTTGGTTATTTCCTGTATCTCAGTATTCAATCTCCTTGTAGGGAAATCTGTATTTAGTGTCACAAGTGGCAATGAAGTTATTTACTGACTATAAAATCAGCAAACCACCTAGCCTGAGAGAATTTATACAAGGCTATTATTAACCTAGGTATGTAACTGCATCTTTTTTATTAGTTTCTGGCATGTGTGTCCTAGCACGTGCTTGTGTTACTTTACTTCTCTCTCCAGTTCAAAACCTATGAACTGGAATGAAACTAACTGTGTTTGAATGAATCTTTAGTGCCAAAGTGTAGTTCAGTACCAAAGAGGAACTTTTTTCTTTTCTTTGACATATGCAAAGCCTGCTGTTAATCTGCTTGTCCTCATGATACAAGGAACTCCATGAAGGTTTTTTGTGGTTGACTGCTGTGAAAAAATATTCATACAGATGAAAGGGAACACTTCACAGAAAACTAATAGATTTTGGCTACTACAGTTTTGTTTCACCTTCTGATTTACCTCTGATATAGTTGATATTTTACTTTTCTTTCAGTGCTGCTCATGAGACTGTTCAGAGAGAATTACTTTATTATTGCTGTAATTGTTTTTCATTTGGATTGCTCATGACTTTATCCAAATTCCTCAAAATCCACCAGTAGTATTCAATGAATCTTTACTGGCTAGAATTTGGAATGACAACTTCCCTTTTTTCTTTGTGTGTTGTCCTGGGCACACCTGAATTCTTTCTTCTGCTTTAGCTGACATCTTAATGCATACTTTATTGAAAGAGCAATTGACTACCAGGACAACACCAGCCTTTAGTGTAATGAAAGGCTATTTAATGTATTGGAGAGCAACACCATTTTCTTTCCTCATCCATAAATTCTCAGATTAATTCAGTCTGCATCATGTAGCTCCAGACTACTCTGTAGTTCAGCCCTGAGGCCTTTGCCAGATCATTGAAAAGATAGAAACCATCTGTAAAATCTGTATCTCTGTGCAAACTTCCTTAAGACTGGAGCCATTCAGATCTGAGGCTTTGATTTGCATGACACACTTCTGAGTATTGACATTTGGCTGTGTCAAAAAACACAAGTTAAGCCAGCCCAGATCTTTCCTCTCCACCTGTTTGTACATAGCTGCCAAGCAGAAAAAATAAATGCTTATATTATTAAAGCCTGTTAAAACTCCTGGGCTGTTGAATTCTGCAGTTAGTTTTCATTTAATTGGTTCCATAAAAATGGTTACTAGAATCTCTTATCAAAGCTGGGTCTCTGTTCAAGGATATTGAGAAAACACCACCAAATCTGGCTTCTCTTTTGGGATACAGACACACAGAACAGCAGAGGCTGGAAGGCATGGCTAGAGCTCATCTAGTCCTGTCACAGCAGCTCTGTGGTGGGGTCATGTCTAATGCAGATAAGGGTCTCCTGTACAGCCCTAACTGTGGTGTCACTTGGATATCACATGGAAAGCTTGGAATCAGGGATTGGGTGCCATCACTGCACATCCCTTGAAGGAGAGTTCAGAGCCCACTATGTTCTGCCGTGTCTGAAACTCTGGGGCAGGCTGTGCCTGTGCTGCTTGTCCAATTTCAGGCCATTACTTCTATTTTACAGCAGCACACAGGAACATAATGGGACAGCAGGTGGAAATATAAGGAAGGAGAAGGAGGGTAGGAGGGTAGTGACTCTGGCTTTGAATAGAGGAAAGCAATTACAGTCAGCAGATGAGGAAACATCTCTGTACATCTCTGGCAGTGTGACTCTGGCCTCCCCCTCCCCCTGCCCTATCACATCAGGAAAACAGATCTAGCAGTTGATGGTTAAGTAGGCAACAGAAATGATCAAACACCTCCCCGTATGTGCCAAACAGTAGGCACAGCTGTATGTGCATTGCTAGACTGCTTCCTCTGCAGAGAAAATCAAATGGCACTTGTTCAGCTCTGACTGGGCTTGTGTTTTGCATCTCACTTTCGACTCTTTTTGATCTTCAATCTGTTGACTGTATTTCCCTCCAAAATAATGAGAGAACCTGCTGAGGAGCCACAAAACACACGAGAACTGGGGGAGAGAACAGCACAGCCCCAGGCTTGCTGTAATGGCAGTTTAATGGGACCTCAAGGGACGTGCACTTTAAGTGTTTGGGGGGGCCCTTAGAGTGTAAATTCTTATTTCCCTTCGAGAAACTGCATTATAAAACATTAAGAGAATTACAGGGACCTACTGCTATGATTTCTCAGTCATTATTTCACAGATGTTCATGCACCAAACATCAAATCATGCTGCAAATCAGGGGCTTTGAGACAGAGAAGCAGAATTTGGCACAGTTTGTCATTTGAAAAACACTTTTCTGAAATGCAGAAAGCAAATCCTTGCTGCTGCTTTCTAAGAGGGGGTCCCTTTCCTTTAGTTGGCCTGGGTCTTTATTTTTAAATACTGCTTCTGTTAAATCATCCCCATTCAAACACCTTTTCTCCCTCTTTAGAGGTTCAGCTACATAGGGCCTATAACACATTACAGTTTGTCTCAGAAATGTTAAACTCACTGTCTCAGTTCTCAAGATTGGGTGGCACGAGGCCAGTGTAAATTCATTCCTGCAGTGGATTCCTCTTTGGCTTTAAAAGTAACAAATCCTGCTGAAAAAAAATATCACAAGGAGCGGTGTAACATTTGGAAGCAGGAGAGCCTGTGAAGAGGCAGCACTGCCCTCTGTATGACATTCATATACCACAGAGAAAATATGTTATAAGATGAAACTAATTTTCTTTGAGGGATTAGAGAGAGAAAGAAATGGGTGGAAAAGTTGGAAGGAATTAGTTTATGTTTTTATGATAAGAGAATCTTGGAAATAATAGTTCCCTTCGGTGACTGAAAGGGAGAATATACAGGGACAAAGGTGGGGAGAAAGCTCTTGCAAGGGAACACTGGGAGCATTTTGCATGACACCCTAAGGGGGATGAAAACATTTCCTAGACCTGAAATAAAAAGCTTAACCCAGAAAAGAAACCAGCTGTTTCTGGTATTCCCCCATCCTAATCCTCACTGGCACTGGTATCCTGAAAGCTGTCTAGTCCTGCCCTTTTCTATCAGACATGCAAATCCTGGGGCCAAGGAGAATTTGGGTCTTACTTTTTCACTACAAGTACTTAACAGATATTTTGTCCTTCTCTTTCCATCCACTTTTTAGATATAGTTTCAGAGCTATTTATCTGTTCAGGATTACCTCTCTGTCTTCTGTCTGTAAATCAACATCTTCGTATTCTTTTAATTAATCTTGTTTACTGAGCAGTATATTCAGAGAAGTTTTAACAAAGATTGATGCTGCCTGGCAAATGAAGCTGCAGGGCAAGTGGTAGGAAGCAAACTGGGGTACACTGCCTTCTTTATTCCCTTATTACATTTTATATGTCTCATTTGCTATAAAAGACAGCATTCAAGACAATCTTAGACAGAAGAAAGAGTCAGAAAAAGACAAATACCATCCCCAACTCTTAAGTTTCGGGTTGAAATGACTCCCGAGATATTAGAAAAAGTCTCTTTCCCAAGCCCCGTGCCAGAAGAAGAAGTCCGGACTCATTGGCTCTGTTTTCAAGGTTGTTTATTCTTTCTTATCTATTATATTCTTTTTCTGCCCTGCTGAGGTCTTTGCTGCAGCTCAGGTTGTTGGAACTGCCTGCCCCTCAGGGCGGTGTGAACTCTTTATACTGAGTACTACGTGTTCCATGTTTACAATTGATTACCAATACCTATTACCTATGTTAGACAGTACATTTCTACTCTAATCCAATCCAAAAGTGCCACCATCACAGCAGAAGATGGAGGACAAGAAGAAGGAGGACAGGGACACACCCAGATTCCTCCATTTTGCCTTCTTGAACCCCTATTCTAAAAACCCAAAATTCTACTTTTCACCCTGCGATAAATTAACTATCATTCTAATTAAACTCTTGTGGCTTGCAAATCCTCACACAAGGTTGGCAGTCTCTCCCATGTACTGAAATCAAAGGCACTGCTACTTTTGACTCCATGCCAAGGTCTTTGGACCCCTTGCCAGGGTCTCGGACCGCCCAGGGCAGCCAGATGAATGTCCTGGGTTCCGACACCCAACTATTTGAATGGTCAGAGCATACATAGGAAAATACATTTATTTGCCCAGGCCAGCTTAGCTACAGGCTGCTTCCAGCAGTCCTTTTCCTTCTGGATGCACAGCTTTGATGCAGCCTAGAAGGAGCGCTTGAAGAAAAAGTTGGTTATGTCAGGTTAAAAGAGGAGGGAAGTTAGAGAAGAGGAGGGAGAGAAGAGAACCTAGGCTCATCTGCACTCTGCAGCTGCCTCAGTCTCTGCTCTGAGCTCACTGGTTCCTGATTTCCTGCCCCTTAAAAGACTTTTGTTCATTTTGCTTGTCACCCATCCACCAATTGCCTTTATATTCCTAGCTGCCATCCTGCATCCCACATGACCCTGTTGCCTGCGTATCTTGAAAACCAGCAAACTTCTCCTGGCTGGTTCCTACCTTCCAGCTTCCACCCTTAATCCCAAACACCATTGGTGTACTCTAGTCCCTGCCCCAGAGGCTACTGACAGCCCCAGCTGATGCCCTATCCTTGGCCTGGTGACAGGTGAGTGCTGAAAAGGATGAAAAATCCAAGTTGCATGACACAGTCTGACACTGGATGTTGAAATACCTGAGACAGGCTAAGTCTCAGCTTAATAAATTCCATTTTAAGGAGACCTGTGCTTATGAAACATGAACTCTGAGTGAGTCTCACTAGTGAAACATCTTTCACTGGGCTGTGTCTCAGAAGGCCTGGCCAACCAGCTGCAAAATCTCACTTTGAGGTAAAAAAGAGGATTTCTTGCTGAGGACCAGTAAGTATTAAATGCTGATCTATTAAGTTAATTTGGCCCAGGCTGAGATGTGGAGGAGCAGTGCATGGAGAAATAGTTTTTTCCTTGTGGCAGAGGAGGAGGGAAACTCTGAGGGCAGAAAAGGGACTTTAGGCTGGGTCCCAGGGTCTTGTGGTGTCCCACCAGAGTCTTGGAGGGTTGTTTGCTAATTTGCATAACAAGACTCAAAGCAATTTACAGAAACTGAGTTCATGTCACAATCTGAGGTGTAGTAAAGCACAATGGCCATAGGTCAGCAGGGCACTGTGCTCTTGGGCATGGGTAACAGGCTGCATTTTAGTACTGTCCCACAAAACTTGTTCAACCAGAAATGAAAAATAAAAACCTCAGTTAGAGGAAGGATGCAGTGATGAACTGGACACGTGGGCTCAGCATTCTGATATGGTCACCATAGTTCTGTGAGGAGTAAAAGGGGAATATTAAGCAGCACAGCTGACATTATGCTTCCACTGTATTCCTCATTTGGACAGGCACTGCTAGAATCCTTAGTCCAAATTTAGTGTTACAGATCAAACACTACACAGATAAATTGGAGAGATCAGAGCAATGAGCAACGTGCAGAGGCAGCTCCTGGAGACAATGAGTGAAAGAACTCAATGTATTTAAATTGAGTTCTTACTTAGAGAGACAAACAGTGACTTGCTTACAGTCTGTAAGTACAAGAATAAAGAACAGAAATGTGGTAATAAGGTCTCAGAAGTCTAGCAGACAAATGAATAACAAAGTCCTGAGTGGCTGATGAATCCAGATAAGTTCACAAACCTTCAGAAACAAAGTTGAAATTTTAGTACAAAAGATAATTATCAGTTAAACAAAGTTTTGTATTTTGCAATGGATCCTCCATCATTGGAAAAAGTTTAGTCATTGTCAAACACTTTTCTAATAAGGGCTTCAGCGCAAGCAGGAATTAATTCAGCCCCAGCTTCTGTTACAGATAAGGTCATGAAGGGACATTGATCCATTTTAACACCAGGATTAATGAACATACACTCATCCCATGGTCTCTGGGGTATACAATTTTAACATCTGGGCTTAGAAGACTAAGATTCTCACCGATTCTACCCTGAAACTCCCCAACAACTCAGGGAGATGTCCTCTAGAAGAGCTTGAGCCATATTATCAGGTGATTTTAGGAAGGATAAAACATTACTCAGAAAACCAAATTTTCCTCAAAACCTCCAGAGGAGAAAAGATGGTGAGAGCTATTTAAGGCTCTTCTGCTGCCACATGTCACACGTAGTGACGCACTCTGTCAGGGTGGTTACACAACACCGCCACCTCCTCAGACACAGCCGCCTTTCCATGGAGGGCCCGTGCCCCCCTGCCACTCCCTGGCCCCCCCACCATGCCATAAGCAAAGGAATAAAACTCTGCTGATACCTATCAAACCCATCAACTGTGAAGCAATGAGGCATTCTTCTCTTCCCACAGACTTCTTGCCTCTCTTTGGCACAGAAAACCCTTGCTGTGACCAAAACACAATTGCTATTTTATTTGTATTAATTATTTACTGATATTTGATTTGGAGTCCTATAGAAGTACGAGAGGATGCTGGAGTTGCATGTGAGAGAATCTATCCAGCAGTCGTTCCACCTCCTGGCACTGGAGCATGAAGCTATATAGAGAGAAGGCAGATAAGCTGCACATCCAGTTTTGGATACAGCCCTTCTGCAGCCTCACACTCGTGAGCAGCCCAGGTGAATCACTGAGTATGTTCAGGCAGTAGCAGAGCTGGAGGGCCCTGAAATGCTGTTTTGCAGCAGTATTTTGGTCAACATAAAAAAACGTTAAAAATTAAATTGTGACTGTGATAGCTAGCAGAAACTAGATAGAAAAGCATGTAAGTAATTTTAAAGGACTATTTTGGCTGGTTTTTGACTGAATGAAGAGCATTAAGCTTAAAATATGTACTGCTATGGTTATGATTTCTTTTTTAAAGTGTTTCCAAGCTCTAGAGATAAGCATGTGTTTACATCATAAGCTATAGGCATGAATATGAATATATATATATATGCAGCAAATAAGGCTACATAAGGCTACCAGGAATCTCAAGTGATGGTTGCCCAATGCTTTCCAGAATAGGACTCTGCCTTGAAGCATTTATGGTTGTGTCACTTTTTTTCCTTTAAACTGTAATATTGTCGTGTGGGTGTATGATTTTGAATGAATTTCTAGTGGGAGGGAAAAACAAAGATCAACTATTTCTGACCTTGAGACTAAAGGAAAATATTGTGTTCTACCATTTTTAAAGTACATGTTCAAGCATTTGCTTAAGCAACTCGGACAACCCTGTGGTTCTTTGATGAGGGAGCCAACTCAGGAGGAAAGGAGCTGTCCCTTGAGTAAACTTTGCCTAAACAGAAATTAAAAGTCTTTCAAAATGTGCATGTTCAATACACAATGAGGATTCCAGCTAAACACCCCCACCATTCTGTCACACTGCGAATAAACCAGCCTGGGGCTCTCAGGCAAAGGGACGTGCCTGCACTTGCTCTTTGTCTGTCACGCGTGGCTCTGGCCTGAGCCATGGGAATACAGGACCCGTGGGAATATGAAGAATTGAAAGCAGCTGTGTCTGATTTCATGCCCAGCCACTATAAAGATAAACAACGTGACCTGACCCTTGAGTGTATGAAGGGAGATCAAATGAACATTTAACCTAAGTTTATAGGTGACTGGATCAAAGACATTGTGAATTTAGGATGATTACAACTTTGAGGACTAAGTTAAAGTTTCATAAGGGACATTAGTGGTAATGTTGAGTTTGCAAATTTACCATTCCTTGAAGGAAGAAAAAACCCACTAAATGTGGAAAGTTTATTTGTAACAGAAGAGTCAAAGACTCTTTAAAATATCTTACCTTTAATTTTTTACTTAAATTTTTAATCTTTCTGCACAAACCAAAAGGAGAGGAATACTGAACAATTATTTTGATAATTCAAACCCATGAATGTCTTCGAAGACAAGCTGTTTTCTTTCTAAAACAGCTTCACATAAAACTATCTCTTTCTTCTCCTTTTCAAAATACAAGTATAACAAGCTTTTCCAGAAACAAATATCAAATAGGGTACTCAGATCTGTGCCCTTTGGGATTAGTCATGTTTTCAGAAGCTGCTAAGAGCTTTCCACCCTTCTAAGCTGGCAGGAACCCAAAGCACACAGGAACCTGCAGCAAGTTCCCAGTTTAAAACTGCCCAGGGCTGCTTCTGTGGGGATGTCTGAGAGCAGTGCACTGTTACTTTACTTCAAATACAGCTCTCTAATCTCTTAACTTGACAGAATCACAGAATAGCTGAGACTGGAATGGACTTCTGGAGGTCACTTGGTGCAACCCCTCCTTGCTCAAGCATTGTCACCTAGAGTCAGCTGCCCAGGTATCATGCCCAGATGGCTTTTTGGTGTCTCTGGCAATGGAAACTTCACAACCTCATTGCTGACTGGAGCAGCGCTCAGGCACCCTCACAGTGAAAAATTGTTTCCTGAGGGAACCTGTTGTATTTCAGTTCATGTCCACTGTCCCTAGTATTGTCACTGCTGAAAAACACCTGGCTCCTCTTTGCATCCATCCTTCAGGTATTTATGTCCTTTGGAAAGAAATTTCTAATCTTTCTTTTCTTTGGGCTAAACAGTCCCTGATCTCTCAGCTTTTCCTCATATGTGAGACGGTTGGAATCTCTTCATCA
The DNA here is from genome assembly GCA_013398995.1 of Alaudala cheleensis. Taxonomy (NCBI): domain Eukaryota; kingdom Metazoa; phylum Chordata; class Aves; order Passeriformes; family Alaudidae; genus Alaudala; species Alaudala cheleensis. Next base: position 308,315 of record VWYE01014261.1, on the reverse strand, counting down.
TCTGCATGGCTGTACATTGGACTTTCTCCAGTATGTCCATGTCTGTCTTGTACTGAAAAGCCCAGAACTGGAAAGAGTGCTCCAGGTGTGGCCTCACCAGTGCTGAGTAGATGAAGTTTACTATTGCCACTTCCTGGCAATAATTTCTCTAATCAAGGGTACTCTTAGACTTCTGTCCTGCAAGGGTGCATTGCCTGCTCATGTTCAACCTTGTGTTCACCAGAACTCCTAGGTCATTTTCTTTCAAGTTGCTTTCCAGCTGGTTGTCTTCCAGCATGGGGTGGTTCCTCCTCAGGTCCAGGACTTTGCATTTTTCCCTGTTGAATTTAGTGAGATTTCTGCTGACTCACTTCTCCAGCCTATCCTCTGGATGGTGGGACAACCTGCTGGCATATCAGCCACTATGCCCAATTTTGTGTCATCGACAAACTTTCTGAGGGCAAGCTATCCTGTCATCCAGGTCACTGGTGAAGATGTTAAACATGATTTAGTATTGACCACTGGGATACATCAATAGTTATGTCCCCCCCTAGAATTTGCACTTTTCTCTAAGCCTGGTCATTCAGTCAGTTTTCAGCTCACTGTTGTCCATCCAGCCCATGCATCAGCAGCTTGTCTATGAGGATCTTAAAGGAAACAGGGTTAAATGCCTTACACATCTAGGTATACAATATCCACTGCTTTTTTCTCATCCACCAGGCCAGCCAAAGAAGTTTATCAATTTGGTCAAGCCCTTGGTGAAACCATGCTGACTACTGCTGCTGAGTTTTCTGTCCTTAATACGCCCAAAATGCTTTCCAAAATTAGCTGCTCCATTCTCTTGCAAGGGGCTGAGGTGAGGCTGATTGGCCTGTAGTTCCTTTGTTTCTTCTTGTCTCCCTTTTTGAAGACAGAGATGATGTTTTCTTTCCTCCAGTCTTCAGAAACTTCTCCTGGTCACCATAATTGATTATAGATTATTGCCTTGCAATAAACTCTGGCAGCCCCCTCACTGTTCACAAGTACATTCTATCAGGGCCCATGGATTTATGCATAAATATTGCTTAAATATTCCCTGAACTGATCCTTTTCCACCAAGAGCACAGCTTTCTTCCACCAGCCTTTCTCCCTGGTCTATGGGACCTGCGATTCCTGAAGGCCAGTGTTGCTAGAATTGACTAAAGCAAGAAAAGTATTCAGTACTTCAGCCTTGTCATATACTCTGCATAATCAGGTCCTCCATCTCATTGAGTCATGAGTTCACATTTGCTCTAGTCTTCCTTTTTTCACCTGCTTATAGAAACCCTTCTTGTTGCCTGTCACATCCCTGGTTTTAATTCCATTTAACTTGCCTAATGTCATCATAAATAACCTTATTTATGGTGGAAACAATGGCTTTTTGGCATTCTGGTGTGATTCTCAGTAGCACCATGGCCTGGCAACAGACTTTGTGAAAGCAGTTCTAAACATGACTGTCCCGTTTTCAGGCACAAAATGTGAGCTTTTAATTGAAAAGGTCATGTTCATCCATATTCCACCACATTATTTGAAAACTTTCTATATGGAAATGAATTTTTTAGCATTTCCTATTAGCAACACATCCTATTTAATTCTGGGAAAAACAGTCTCTCCAATAATATTTACATGGTGAAGTGGAGGTAATAAATGGCCATACAAGCCAACTCAGCAAGAGGGGCTTTTACCTTGTTTTTGTTTTTATGGTTTTTTTCAGAGAAAGCAAAATCAAGCTACAAGGATATGCTGCAAGCATTGTGTCATTCACACCATTTTTTGGCCATGGTTAACACACACAGAGGGTAGGGAGGTCCAGGTGAATCATATTTGCTGACTCACAAATGAATTACGTTGAAGTTTGTTTTGGCATTGATGATATTTGCAAAACCAGTCCAATTGCTTCATATTTATTGATGGCTAAAAACACCCTTTACATATTACCAGCAGAGAAATGGGAAACTGAGCCAAATACTTAAGGTAAGTTTGGCTTTGGAGAGCCAAGTCATTTGCCACTTAAATATTCTACAGCTCTGTCTGCTGGAGGCTGTACATCAGCCTGCAGACTAAAGTATTCATAGATACACGTGTTTGACATAGGAGATACATTCTGACGTACTTTGAAAATTATTCAGTTCAGTAAACAGGTGCAGCTCAGCTGAAAAAGAGTCGGATCAAGCAAGATTTCCAAAATATTCTCTGTTTGCTTCTGACCAGCTCTAACACTTCTTGCCTTCCCAGAACAATTTCTTTCTTTACTCTTCTCCAAAATAATGATTTTATTGATTTAGGGATTTGTTCAGTCAACCCTGTATGTGTTAGCAGAGTGAGCAAGCAGGCTGGGATCTCTGGGACTCTGGAACCAATAAAAAGAAAGCTTTATTTGATAAAGGAATGAAATTAAGTGTGAGATTCTTGGAGAGCATGTATCAGTGACACACCCCTAGTAACATTTAGCTTTTCTCAGTCCATTTTCCTATGCTTTAAGTCCTCAAGTCACTTGAAAGAATTACAGTAGGAAGGGAAAGAAGTGGGGTGTGTCTATCTGTGATTATATTAACCTTCAAGTGTCCACCTCCCTGATTTGATCCTCTTTTCAAGATTTTTGCTTGATGGAAGTCTATGGAAGTTCACTTCTGCAGTAAAGCCAGCTGCACTTAGGACAAATTACTGTGGGAGTAAATTAGAACTCAAGGAGAAGATACTGTAGATTGCCCTTAAGAATATAACAGCTGGGAATACTGAGGTCCTGATTGCCATACTATGGCATAAGCTAAAATAAATGAAGTGTCCAACTAGTTAAGAACCAATGAAGAAGCAATGTTTAAATTGCCTGTGGTTAGAAGCACAAGCCAGCAAGGGGAACTCCTCTATTTTTAAATAGTTCCTAAATGTTTGGTGCAGTCCTTCTGCCAATTAAAGCAGACAGCAGCATGCACTTCTATCCTATCAGAGTAAGGAGTGGGTTTTCCATCTAGTTTAGCACCATTGGGGTCTAGGGGGGGTCATGACCATCCTTTCCTGTCATGGCCACAAATGAAGGGAAAGGACTCATAACTGTGTTGGTCAGTGAGGGTCAGGGAAGATGTCACTGGCATCTTGCACTGTATCTACACAATGACAAAGTAAAAGAAGGGAGAAAGCAAAAGCTGGTGTCAGTGTGAGAGCAAGCAGAAGGGTCGAGAGGACTGCTAAATGCAGCAACACATCCTGGCTGAACACATCAGCAGGGGAAAAGGCAGCCTTCAAACCCTCCCTCAGCATCGCAAAGGCAGAAAATTACTGCAAATAGCCAAAGTGTAACTTATCCAAGAATCACAGTCTGCCCCCCTTTCGGGAATATCCAGAGTGTCAGGCACAGCAAACTACAAGAATGATTTGTGGATCTCTACACAAATGTACAAACCCCAGTATAAGTCAACCTGGCAGTACAGGCACACACACACACAATTTTAAAAAATACACTTAAAAAAAGCAAACCTAATCTAGACACACCCACCAGATTAAAAAAAAAAAAGTGTCTATACAAACTCACTCAGTGGAAAGGTCTCATTATGTTCACATAAGATTTGCACTACATAAAGCTTCCTAACATGATGTAACTTGAGAAAAAGGCAAGACTTAAATCCCCTCATTGCCAAGTGTTGACCTTTTTTATTATTTTTTTTAATAGTTTCAATTTTCCTTGAGTTTTCCAGCTGTATTGAGAGCACAGTTAAACTGCTCAAATGTAGCCATTTTTATTAGCTGGTGATCCCATACACCTGGGTAAGCAAGAGGGCAGAAAGCCCTTTTCTAGAAGGCATCCCACATGGACACAGTTCCGGCTGTAAATTGCCCCTTGAAGAAGCTTCTCTCTCCATTAACTCTAAGGAAGGCTGAGAAAGACAGGCTGGCTGTTCAGGTGAGTGGTTTCTGATATTGTCTGTATGGAGAAGAATGCAAATGCTAGGAGAATATGGGAGAAGAATAGAGTTTTCCTCTGAAGGAAGAGTAAATAGGAGAGTTTTTTTTTTGTTTTTTCCATTCTCCCACAAGCTGAAAAGCAAAATAGGAAATCTTGCTAACAGCAGTGATACAACAAAGTATAATCTTGACTTTAACTGAAGGACTGTCTACTTTAAAGGAGTGCTTAAATAATTAAGAACATATTTCAGGGGTTTCTGAGTCATGGCCTGTGTTAATCATGAACTATGAAACCATCAGAGGGTTATATTTGGAAGTGAGATCTTGATAGAGTTTAGCTCTTCCTGACCTTATTTCTTCTACAGTACTGCTTGATGCACCTGTTTAATACTGTGAGGTATATTACATCTGCATAAGTACCTGCAGTGGGATATGATTATCAAGCTCTCCAGATTCAACAGTTTTCCCACTCAGCATGCAAGTCTCTCCTGCTTTTCATTAAACATATTTAAAGTTAAGATTTCACCCTTAAGTAATAAGGTCAAGGGCTTTATCAGGGTACTCAGCAATTATATTTGTTCTGTGATGTTGATCCTCCAACATGTTTGGGAGCTGGGTTTTCCCCAGAAAAAAATTATTTACTTAAAACCTGAAGCACAGCTGGGTAGGGCTCTTCCTTCAAATTACAGTGATTCACCCTCAGAGAATTTATGTAAATCTTTGGAATTAGTTTTAAAAGTCTTACTCTGGAGAATCCATGTTGTTCTCATAGAACACACAATTACATTTTAAAAACTTAAAACCTCACCAAATCCCTTCTAAAATAACATAAACCAATCCACAATAAATGGGACAAATTTATTCCTTTCTAAAGGCCAAATCTTTGGCTTTTGCAAATGGCTATAACATACAAGTTTTCAGAATATACCAGTTTATCCTAGCCATCCAACTGTTTTCAAAATCTGAATGTCCTGAGCCATACATTTAATTTCAATGTATTCTGAGTAAGTAGTTAATTGCCATGTTTCAAGCCCCAGCTTAGAGGATTGCTGGCAAACCTGCAAAAAGGAACTGACAATTGTTGGGCTAGGTTGGTCAACATTAAATTAATGTAATATTTCATGGCGCATTAAGTAAAGAATGCATAAAACCAATGGAGCAGGTTTTGTTTTATATAGGAGCAAGGGAAATCTGTTCTGGAAATAATGCCATTCAGGAAGTACAAATATCTTCACCATTCATCTGCAGTCAATGAATCACTTTCCAAGGTCATAAGCCTCCTATATGGTTTGAGTGTTCTCCTCAGCCTCATTTTTGTCATTATTTTTGTTCTTCTCTTTACTATCCCTAGATTTTATTTCTAGAAGGATCTTCTTGTGGTTCCTTTCAGCTTTCATTGGTCTATAAATATATATTCCTAGAGAACTACACTTCCTTCTTCCTTTTCTTGGTGCTAGTTCATTGTGTGTGTACAAATGGAGGTGAGGTTTTTATTCTGTCAAAGAATAGCTACTATTCCAAGACACAACTAATTAATCAATTGGTTTGATCCACTGGTTATGATTATTGGTATGATATTTAATAAAATAAAAGCTGATTACTTGCAAGTCCCAGTTTTATTCTTTTCATTATTAGCTTGCCAGTCCAATCTAATACTTTATGGGGAAAAACAATATATTTCTGATTGGCCACATTTCTGTTGTGACCACCTGGAACTTGTGAATAGAACAAATATGCTCCAAGGGGAAGGAAGTTCGTAAAGTTTGCTGTAGTCTGCTTTAAGAGATCAAGACTTTATTTTATCAGCATCTTTATCATTCTGCCCACAGGAAAATTATCTTAATTGCCTTTTGGGAACCCTTTTTTACAAGTATCAAAGGTCATCTCTACTAAAGTCATAACTTCACCTGGGGTTTTCAGGACTGTAAAATCATTAGGGACCCTTCCTCGGTGTTATGCTCTTTCTGTGTTCTGTGGCTTCTGAGTTCATGAAGCAATTAGTCAATTAAAAGATGTTATGGTTGATGAGTTGTGTCCATTAAAATCTCTGTCATAAGGTCCCATAATTTTAGGGGAATTTTTTTTTCTCTGACTTTGCTCTGCTCAAAAATGAATATTTTACAAAATTTGATAAAATTCCACTTGGTCTTTCTAGAGTGAGCTCAGAGTATGAAAAATTATTTTCATTTATTAATTTTTTCATTTTTCTTTTATATTTCTTATATTTTATATTTCTTTTCCAGGCAATAAAAAAAAAACCCAACCTCAGAGAAACACAAAATCCTCTAATCAAAAACAAGTCATTCCTTACAGATGACTGTTTTAAGTTGTTTAAAAAATGCCAAACTTTAAAATAAGGTATATCTCTTCTATTAAAAAAAAAAAAAAGAGAGAGAAAAAATAGTTGAGAGACAGTAAATATGTCATAGCATAATGAAAATGCATGCCAATGATGAGGATCAATGCAAGAGATCTAGAACTCTGATCAATGACACAGCTGTTCATCTGTGTGTGGTGTATGTTACATACATCCAAACATGAATCCTTGCCACATTTGACTGGAAAGCACAATTAATCATAATTTGGAAACTCATTGCAAAGCCTCTCTTCAGCAGTGTCAGATCCATTTTACAAGAACAAGCCAGCCACAGTAATATAGTAAGCAAAACTGCGTGGATTTAGGTGTTCTCTCATCAGAAAGATTTTTATGTGAAGCTGTTGATGTCTTGGAAAAATCTTGGAGAGTGTAAGTAGTGTCCTGTTATATATATAGCTTCTAAATCATATTCCAGACTTTGTGGTTAAGTATCACCAGATCACACAAGCAGGAGTAATCATGTCACTGGTAATCTGCCAATTATCTGATCCCAAATTTTGATGGGACTAGAACGTTTACATTAAACCTTGTTTTAATTATCCTTTCAACTGGCTGCATTTGGAGATGTATGAATGAGACAGAGGGAGAAATGGCTGCCTCACCATGCCTGCTCTCTATTCTAGGCATTGCATATTCAAAAGAGGGAATGCCACTTGTGCCAGCTGGTACATTAATTCAGAATAATAATGATCTTTTATGTTTGTTTTCAAGGGAAAGATCAATTCCTGCTGTTTCTACTTAAAACCAGACAATCCTAGTAAGAGCCAAGAGAGGCTTGTGGAACTCTCTGTTCTCCGTTATTTTTGGGCTCTGCATTTGGTGACTGACAAACCCCTCTCTCCTGATCTTGCCCAGTAACTTGCAGGTCACCTTGGCCTACAGGTCCCTCAGTTACCTCCATGCTTGCAGCTACCCAGTGATAATGCACCCAGCCTTTATTCACAGTGAGAATCCCACAGAGATGTAGGCATAAATCATAAAGGTTCCCATGAGAATCAGGGGCATACAGAAAACATGTTTTTAAAGAAGGACTGAGACCTAGTGGTGTCTCAATGTCTATAAGGGTTTGGAGTTTGTTTTGTTGTTGGTTGTTTGTTTTAATTGTGTGGGGAAGTTTGTGGTTTCCTTTATGTCACTGCAGTAAACATGAACTGCATCATGCTGTAATGATACAGGTTTACCTGGAGCATCTCCCATTTCCAGAATGAACTAATTAAAGATAAGCTGAATATATTGCAGTAATCTGTTCCTGTTTGTATAGTATTTTGGCTAATGTCAGAGAGCAATACAGCCTGAAATAAAAAGGAGCAAATTAAAAATTCATAAAGCAGCTGTGTATTTTTAAAGCAGAGAGTGGGATTTTGGAATTTCAATGAATGCTTGCATCCAGTTGTGATTTGGGTCCTAATATCATTTCATAACTGTAAATATAATGATGTTGGTGACCCTCCAGCCACAGTTTATTCTGCATGTGATTGGGAATATGAATCTTCAAGTAGTTTATATCCAGTGTGGGGTAGTTAAAAGAACAATACTCACAATCCTCTGATATAAGGGCTTTTTATGATTAAACAGAACTGCCATCTGAAGCACCAAGCTCAAAAAATTATAGCTGTTTATTGTATCTGTGTGCTGTGAAATTGGTGGATCTGCAGCCTTCTGATTTTCTTAAGAATGCATGGTGAAGAATAGTATGTTACATCTTAAGGCTAAGTTGGTTACAAGAGACGTGAAAGAGTAATTTTCAAAACTGGTGTAATTATGAACATTGGGAAACTGGAATAAGCAGCCCAAAACATTAAAATAAGAATGCAATACTTTACAGATTGTCCTGAGATGACCCGACACACAAGTGGAGCCATTATGTTTCATCCTCTCACATGTAACATTATGACCAAAAATTATGACCTTGATTTTCTCCTCCTTTGTGTTTCCTCTTGCACTTGTAGATAAGAGTTGGAAGGTATTCTTGTGTGAGAGCTACAGTGCTGAACACTAAGTAGCTGTATCTAAAAATATTGTTAAAGAAGTAAAGGTCTTTCAGACAAATTATTAATAGTCTGTTTTGGTTTAAATGAAGAAAGTAATCTCACATCTGTCAAATAAAAATTCCTTTACTGAAGCAAGAGGTACCATGAGTCATAGAGGCAAAATAACTCCATCATTATTAGACAGTCATTTATATTTAAAAGTAAATAAGATATAAATAGCAGAGACAGTACATAACATGCATGTGTCTATAAAGAAGGCAATTATCTTGCAGCGAGTGAATACATTATTATGGAAAGAAATATCATGAAGATAAGAAAAGTGTATCTCTGTAAAAAAACAGAAATTTTCCAAAGTTCAAACATAAGACTTCTTTTGCTCCAGTGTATTTCCAACGAAACATTATTAATCAATGGAAATCTTCACAAATTTAAACCAAAACAAATGAGGGAGGAAAAGTATAATGTGTAAGGAATGTAATGAAACAAAATTTTAAAGATTTTTCAGGGTGAGGCCTCTGAACAGACTGATCTAGCTGATTGTTTCCTTGATCATTGGACTAGAAGTCCTGTAAAGGTTTCTTCCAACCCAGACTATTCCATGATTGAACACTATGCTACACTGAAATTCATGGGAATCCTTTTTTTTTCCTGTTAATCAGTCTCTGAGTATCTTTCAAATAGTTGCAAGTTTCAAGGTTTACTTCAGAGAGCCATTGCTAAGTTTAATGTTCTTGTACTGCAAATAACAACACTTATCTCTTGCCAAACCCTCCATAGCAATCTGTTGGCATTTTGTTATATTCTTCTCCATATNACTGATCTAGCTGATTGTTTCCTTGATCATTGGACTAGAAGTCCTGTAAAGGTTTCTTCCAACCCAGACTATTCCATGATTGAACACTATGCTACACTGAAATTCATGGGAATCCTTTTTTTTTTCCTGTTAATCAGTCTCTGAGTATCTTTCAAATAGTTGCAAGTTTCAAGGTTTACTTCAGAGAGCCATTGCTAAGTTTAATGTTCTTGTACTGCAAATAACAACACTTATCTCTTGCCAAACCCTCCATAGCAATCTGTTGGCATTTTGTTATATTCTTCTCCATATAAAACTTTGTTCATTTATTTTATCTGAGTGCAGCCTAACTTCAATACACATCATGCTGCAGAAAGTAAACTCCTCCAAAAATTATTATTTCTCTGAAATGTGCTTTTTCTGTGTTTTTCCATCTGCTTCCCATATTTATTTCCTATATACATCTAAGTCATTTTCCATGCTGCAAGCAATGTCTAAAGCCTGGTTATACAAACCAGTGACTTCAAGTTACAGCAGCTGAAGTCAGCACTGCTTGAAACATTGTTTTCACATCCTTAGCACACCTTTTCTTTGGAGGTGACTCCAATTTCAGGTAGCAAAACAATTCTGTAACTGAGTTGTAACTTGATCAAAAATTTCATAGCTTTTTCTCTGTTTTCCTGATCAACTCTACCTTCTTTTGAAGAACATTTANCTTTTTTTTTCCTGTTAATCAGTCTCTGAGTATCTTTCAAATAGTTGCAAGTTTCAAGGTTTACTTCAGAGAGCCATTGCTAAGTTTAATGTTCTTGTGCTGCGAATAACAACACATCTCTTGCCAAACTCTCCATAGAAATCTGTTGGCATTTTGCTAAATTCTTCTCCATGCAAAACTTTGTTCATTTATTTTATCTGAGTGCAGCCTAACTTCAATACACATCATGCTGCAGAAAGTTAACTCCTCCAAAAATTATTATTTCTCTGAAATGTGCTTTTTCTGTGTTTTTCCATCTGCTTCCCATATTTATGTCCTATATACATCTAAGCCATTTTCCATGCTGCAAGCAATGTCTAAAGCCTGGTTATACAAACCAGTGACTTCAAGTTACAGCAGCTGAAGTCAGCACTGCTTGAAACATTGTTTTCACATCCTTAGCACACCTTTTCTTTGGAGGTGACTCCAATTTCAGGTAGCAAAACAATTCTGTAACTGAGTTGTAACTTGATCAAAAATTTCATAGCTTTTTCTCTGTTTTCCTGATCAACTCTACCTTCTTTTGAAGAACATTTATTTACTTATACCACGTTTTTCCATGTGTACTTTGTTGCAAGGCAAGCATCCAAAAATATAATAGAAATAAGTATGATACAATCTACATCTGATTTTAAAAGCACGTTCTTGGTCATAACTTGTAGTTACCTGAGTCTGGAGCAATTTTAATGGAAGGATACATAATTGCCTATGCTGGTGGCTTTTATGCCTTCGTTGTCAGAGGGAAGTCTGTGCAGCACATCTCAGATCTGCTCCCCTATCACCATGTCCCTAAACAGTATCCAGCATTACTGAGCAATTCCTCTCTGTACACCTTTGGCAAACAGAAAGAATTGATTGCAGGTAGCAATATTACTTCCTCGACTCCTGTAAAAAAAAAAACATAAAAGCAAGATCAAACCACTTTCTTTTTCTTTCATTTTTTTTTTTTTCTTAAGGTTCAGAACTATTGCACTTCGATTTGGTTTATTTCAATGAACATTTTCAGTGAAGGACAAATAATTTTTTGTTGAGAGCTATTTCCCATTTTACAAAGACTTTTTTTGTCAGCTCTATCTGCAAATGCACAGAAATGTTCCCCCAGCCCCTGGCTCTTAGGCATATTAACCATGAAGCATCACAGCATGCCATGTCAGTGAAGAAAAAATTGCTTTGACCAAGTGCAGGGTTCTGTTTCTAACAGTCTGTAACTCCAGCAAATTGAAGCTGTTTTTCACTCAATTTCAGCTTCTAACATCTCTCCATTACAGTTGTACTGAGGTTCAAAATAACACTTTTTTTTTTAAATGAAAAATGTCTGTCCATTTTCCCATGATCACACTCCGAAGTAAATTTCTGATCAAACATGTTAAAAATTCCTATCGGGTAGAAACCAAGCAAGTAATACTCTAGTCACAAGTTGATTTTTGTTTGTTTTCTGTGTTTTAGAATAATTGAATAAAAAGGAAAATCATTCTGTTCCTTCAGTCAAAGATTTATTTGGCAGTATGATCAAATAACAGGCCAGCATGATGAAATGGGATTAGCCAAGGTATGTGCTCAAAAAAAAAAAAGAGGTAGAATTAAATGTAAGGTATTATCAAACTGTAGTTGTAACCCAGTGTTAAAAGTTGCTAAATCTCTTTTCAGGAAGTGTTACCCATCCTGCAGATATCTGCACAAAACATTCCATAACTTGCAGTACCTGCCTATTCAACACTTACCTGAAAACACTGTGAAATTCATGAAAGCACAACAATTCCCCTTTAGTTCTGGTGAAAAGTTTAACAGGCCAAAAATAATTTGATAAGTACCAAGAAGTATTTTATTTTCAAACACATATTTGTGTTTGAAATTCTCTTTTGGTGTTAAAGAGGAGGTGAAAGTTGAGAGGTGATAGCTGAAGAATGTACTGACTGTAGGTGTGCTAATTAGGAACTTTTGTGCTGGTCTTTGGTAAATTCATAAATCACCTGAAACAAAGTCTACATCAAAGACTAACAATTTTAAAAGTGCTCAAAATTAAAAGAATTCTGAAAAGAATACATGAACTTCCATCCAGAGAGCATAAATGTGCTTCTCGACATGTAGGTTGTACATACATACAGAATGTCCTTAGCAGACCCACACTTACACTGAAGTGTTGTGAACTTTATGGCAAAGCTGGTGTTCAAGATTTTAAGGAAAGAGACTCCAATGTTAAAAACAAAAGGAAAACCACACTAAAGGTGCCAGACCCAACCCCCCCATCTTAGTAGATAAGGCTTTCCTGCTTTCAGATGATGATGATAAAGGATTCTGAGCATTTCTAGTCCCACTCATACTACACTGCCAGGGTAGCAGAGACTGTATTTTGCCTGAATAGTGACTAATGGAGTATTTCTGCTCCAAATTCAGACTAGGTTAGGGTTGGTACAATGTGAGCTTGCTGAATTTAGCTTATTGTGGTGTCAGAACCTGTGACTGGCTTCACCAGCCTTACTCTGGGTACTTCCCCACTGACTGTGCAGATTCATGTGTAGAACTTTGTTTGGATCAGTTAAGGCTGAGTAAGTATGACATCCATGCAGAGGAAACTCTTGAAAGCAAGAAAATTTCAGGTTATGGAACTCCTCTTAAAGGCACCTCAGTGCCCACACAACACATTTCCAGTGACATGAGTAGATTTCACACCTCCCCACAGAACTTCCTTCTGCCTCCCAAATATAAGGGATCCCATCCAGCTCATTAATTTTACACTATAGAAGCCCCACACTGTAAGCCTGGCTCAACACTGAGTATTTAATAAAGTTGGTAAAGTCAAAATTATGTGAATGTGTGAGATTTTGAAATAAAGAGGAGATGGGGGTGTTCAAATTTTTATTTATGCTTCAAATTTGTAGATGTCCAACTGGCAACAATTTTTAATTTTTTTTTTAATAGAATATCATGCAGGATCTATTTCTAATTCTGTATTTCAGACTATCAGCTTGGAGTAAATGTTCTGCATTCATGTAACAGGTGATATAGCACAACAGTTGACCCAAAGTTTAAATGAGCATTAGTAGTAACTGAGGAATTATTAGGGTAAGAATATGAATTGAAACATGATGGATAAACACAGTGGGCAGTTTTAAAAAAGGATAAAGATGCTACTTGATTTCTGCTGAGTTACTTTTGAAATTATCTGCTACCTAATAAGAAAAAACATTTTGTGTAATTTGATAAGGCAGCCAATTCCTGTATTTCATACACTATTCTGTACTATTACTACTTCTTATTGGTGCTACTTGATATCTGAATATGAAGCAATACTTTGTAAAAGCACCTGGTCACATATATTCTGCCTAGAGTAGGTATCTCACATTAATTTTGAATGTAAATGAGAAATAAAGTAAGCAGTAATGAAATTTTAATCACAGGCACCTGAATGTTTCTGTTGTTTTGTAGGCAAATTGGTTCCTTAGACTCATATTAGCACAGCTATTTAGGATCTTCTGCATACAGAGAATCACCAGGAATAACTACAGATCTACAAAATCACTCAGAGAGAGTGATTCTACAAACCACCCTCACTTCAACAGCTTTGAAATTCTGGTTGCTTTTTTTTTCGGAATTGTGGCAACATCCTTAATTGAAAAGGCAGAAGGGTCAAAGTTCAAGTCCTAGTTAGGAATATCTTTTAAAAGAAGAAAATTTTTTTATTTAATTTCTTGCTTTACCACTAACAATTTAGGGAGTAGTTTCTATATTATGTAACTGATTTCAACATCAGCTGCTATTTGTTGGAGTCAAGGTATTCTGGGCCAATCCCTACCAGGCCAGGTTTATCTGGTGAGACACAACTGTTGTGAAAGCATCATCCAGAAAGTGTCTATGGCAATTCCATGTGACTTCACTAATCCTTAGTGGTAGGAAAGTTTTGAATTCCTGATGAAATGGGAGTTTTTATTTTTCCTTCAATGACTGGAGCCGTGCAAATGCAAAATTCAGTTTTCTTACCAGACTTAATGTGATCTTCATAAGTCTATGGAAGGAATAGCTAAGAAAATTAATGTCTATGTCTGATATTGTTTTCTTCCAAGGAAGTCCTATGCAACATCCACGCTGCTATTGACATAGTTTTTTAAGGTTTGACAAATATGTTGAGTCAAGCCTGTTTGTTCACCACAGGTACAACTGGCACAATTATAAGGAGTGCCTGTTTAAACAACTACACCACACCCTCCATATCAAGGGTAAAGCCCAGCTCCATTGGGGTTAATCCTCTAAAGTTTCAATGATAATGCTCTTTGTTCCCAAGTGCTAGGACTTTCTGCTTTGCTCAGAACAATGTATTGGTGTCACAGTAGCTGAAATATTCACTGGACTGTGCCATCATCATATGGGCACCCATAAACATCAATTCAATTTGTGTCATATTTCATTGTCACTTGTCTCATCTCTGAAATTCCCACCTAGATAAAGACTACTCCTCTAGCTGCTGAGACTTCTGTTAAAATAAGTGTACCAAAAATGGGCAGACAATCATTCTTACCACAAAATTCGTTTGTAGAAAGCCACAGTTGATTTTTGATATTACTGATTCAGTGTTAGAGTGCTTAAATCTTAATGTTCTACTGGTGGTGTTTACTGATGATTCTTGCACACTGTCTGTGATCTTTCGAGTCTCAAATGATAAAGGAGGTGAAAATAGTTATTATTTAGAGAATGCCAGACAGATAAAAAGGTATAAGGGAAGTTGTACCTCTTAGCATTTGTGTATCTGGTGTATTGTGTTTACTCTGACTGCACACAGATGTGAGCATCCACACAAATGCTTTGTTGGCTTACCTGCAATCTAGCAGTGACTTTCTTTCCTGCTTCTGGAAATCTATAGTTTTACCATGATTCTCATAGTGTCTGGTGTTTCTCTGAAATTTAGTCACCTGGTATTACCAAATATGTGCAACTCTTCTTATTTTAACAAAGGCATAACTCATCCTTGCATTTGAAAAAAAAAAAACCACAAAAAACAAACCTAACCAACCACTTATCTAAGAATGTCCAAAGCATACTTTAAGATTTAAAACATGGACTGTGAATATGAGGAACCAAATTTATCTTCATCCATTTACAAGGATGTAGGGAAAGCTGATGTGTTAGAACTCCGTTTATCAGAACATTAAAGCATTAGGCATAAGCAACACATACACTTGAGTGCTTCAGTTTAGGCCCATGATTTTTGATTTGATCAATCAACATTAGTGTATTCATCTTGTGAATGGAGGCTTACTCTAAAACACAAAGAAAATTAGTGAAGCAAATAATTCCTACAGCATCCCACTTTGCCACTCGAAAGATAACTAGTTCAGGGGGTCAGTATCTGTGTTTGAAAAAATCTGGAGTAACTAGCACAATGAACAGCTGTTTCTGACAACAGGGAAACCACTTAAGCAATTTATATTTGCAATGTTGTTTACATGTGGGAATAATACTCCAGAGCACACAGTATGTGAGCTAAGGAAAGCAAATATACACCAAATTTGTAAACTTTTAATATGCTTGTTTTACCATAAAAATAGACTTGTAATTAGTTCCCAGGAGTTCCCAGGTACAATAAGATGAAGCCTAATTTCACAGAAGATGAAAGGAAGATTGTTGCTTCAGCTGAGACTTAGGCAAGCATGCCAAGACCAATAAAATTAATGGGAGTCTTCCATTGTGTTAGAATGGCTTTACATCAGAATAAATAGCATGAAAAAAAAAAAACCTGACAAGCCTGACACAGATATAGAGCTGTATCACCAGACCAGAGGATTTTTTTGTCCTGTCCTCAGTATCCGAGGTTGCTGTGTTCACATAAGCCTACATTTTTTACCAGCTAAACAAGACAGGATGATTAACTGTTCTGAGAGAGAGAAGCAAAGATTGAAGTCTTAAAACATAAGAAAGTTCTAGATCAAGAAAAGCATTATAGTACAAAATGTCCTTTGATTTCAGTCTTACTGTATCTAGACTAAAGATCCAGTTTTGTAAAAATTTATTCATGACATAATGAATTACAGTCATCCCCACATGACTGCTAATATAAACAAAATACCAAAAAAAAAAGCAGGCTTGCAAAATTAGTTCCAACTCCAACAATGTGGTGAGGCTCTGCACACATAAATTACATTTAAATATTTAAAGCAACTTTAGCAACTCAGAACTGAGTGAAAACCAGAAACTTCAGTCTTCATGAGCATATTTGGTATAAGAAAATAAAATGTCTATGTGGAAGAGCTTGAAGCTTTTTCTGCCATGGGCATTAAAGGCAGTTACAGTTTTGGGTGTTTTTTCATGTTTAATTTAGATGATCAGCACAGATGTTTCAGAGCTAAATTGTCTTATTTTGTTGGCAGTATAGGCATGGTCTCATTACATCCTTCTCCCTCTCATCAACAGCTTTAGAGATTCAGATGCAATTTTGAGTGACTTGAAGAAAAGCATGAATTTTTTTTTATTTTGCAATATTCATCATGAGCTCCTAGAAGATGCTCCATGCCCAAGGCCTCTTCAGCAAATTCCCTTGGGTTAACATTCCAATGTGACCCTGTATGTATAGATAACATATTGAAAATATATGAGATATATTTCAAAGTATACCTGATTCCTCTTTCTACAATATCTGATACAAAATCTTTGATGACTTGTTCTACTCCCAAAAAATACCATATAGATTTTCCCTGCAAATGAGTCACTTTCAGTTTCTCTGTGCAAAGTTATTAAATTATTATCAGTTCCATAATGAGTCCCTCTCTTCCTACTGCTTTTCTTTCAATGAATTATTTTGGAGTATAATCATATTCCTTAATCTGGCTGTTATGGCATTGATGTGAGCTCTCGAACTAACAAGTCCTGTTTGTTACTTTACATCCTCTGGTAATGGACCCCTCCTGTAGAGGGGACATGGAGGGACAAGTATTTCCCAAACGGTACCAGAACATTTTTATAGCAAGGTCTCTAGCCCTAGCATGTCTATGTAGTTGGTTGTGCTTAATTTCAGAATGGATGAGTTCTTTCTTGTTATTTGGTTGGTGAGAAGAGAATGTCTTGTACTAGTTTAATCAAGAAAGATTATTATATAACATCTGTCAGATTGACTTGTACCATATGGGCCCTGGGCCATCTTCTGTAAGAGAACTTACAGAGACATCTCAAAATGTCTGTGAAAATAGAACATATTTTTAGAATTGTAGAATACCTCCTACACTGCCAAATGAACCTGTCAAAAGCGCATCTTGATTTCTTCAGCTCCTACAACTCATGCTTGTTTGCAGTAATGATATTTATTGACCAAAAGTGGGTGGTAGGGGTTTTTTGTATCTGCTTTTGCAGACGTGAAATTAACAGTATCGAAGGATTTTTAGGGTTTTTGTTGTTTTTGGGGAGGGGAGGTTTTTTTAAAGTTCTGAAGTGATCTCTATTTTAATCTTACACGTGAGGAGGAAAGCTAAAAGAGAGCATGTAATGAGAAGAAAAGAGGAACACAAAAAGGAACAAAATAAATGAAAAGCATTTACATGATTCAGTGTTGTTGTTAGGATCCAAACACAAAGATTACACATACTTGACCCTATTCCTGATCCAGAACTAGATTTTCAGTAACAGTAGGAAGTAAAATTTTGAAATAGTAATGCTTAGTTCTGGGGTGGCAAAATGCCATCTTGGCATGGAGCTACTAGAGCTGGTTTGAGAAGAGTGAGGGAAATAGGCAGTTGGAGTGCAATTCACCTGTCAGGGTTAAAAGGTCTTCAAGGGGGCAGAGGGGACTGGAAGAAGAGGATTTAAGAAATATGGGAGAGCCTCTAATGGCTCAGTATGTGCATTTTAGATTCTTTTGTTTCCTCCTGGCCTACTTAATGTGGTAGGCATAGAATCTCCCATTGCTGAACGGGCAGATGTTCTATCTAGTTCCTAAGAAGAAAGTAATCAAGCAGTTGACTGCTAAAATCATGGCTTCTAGGATATGGAAGATAATGAAGAAGCCCAAGCATAACTAAGAACAAATATAAACAAGGTTATAAAGAAAAGGAAAGTGAAGGTCCAAAAATTGTTATAGAAGTGGGCATTGTCATAAGACTAACACTAATGTGGGTCTTTCACTAAATGATGTGCTGATGGAAGATCATTTTGTCTGAATGTATGCACTCACACCTTTCCACTGAGAGCATCAGTGTGAGCTGGGAAAGCATCATTCACATTTTATAAAGGAATCACCCTATCAGTGGTCCACAAAAATGTGTCTTGTACTACTCCTGCAGTCATCAGGCTATTGCCAGATATCTATAAATTCTAGAAACCTACATCCATCTAGGACTAGATTTTTAAAGGCAGTAAGGGCAGAACTATAGTTGCTTGCCAGCACCATGCATGTCATCGGTTACGCTCCCAGATACCTGGAGTGGATCTGCAGCACACAAGGAGAGGATTGCACGAGTGTCTGAGCTCTGCCAAATGAGCTGGCATGACAATATGGTGTAGCACATGTGCCAGCACACTGCTTTAGCCTCAGGAAGCAGCCTGCCTGTGAAAGGAAGCCAATGTGCGAGAACTAATAAGCTTTGCATCTCTGTAAGCCCAGTAAGTTTGGGATGACATTGTGTTGACATGGCTACAGTGTGGACCATGCTCCTTTTTGCACTATGGATCATTTTTCTCCATCCACTGACATGTGCTTCTACCTAACATCCCAGCTGCTCAGAGCCTGAGTTCAAGGCACAGCTCTGAAGGTGCTAAAGGATTTTAAATTAGTAGAGAGGACATCTCATAGTATTTTTCAGGGCTTACCTGGTACCTGTGGTAAGTCACATACTCTTGTATATTGGCACAAAATCTCATTCTGAGGCCTTACACTAGGCACAAACATGACAGGTCTCCAGTGCCATGTAGGTCTGAGCAGGAGTATGGAAAATGCCATTAATCACCAGATGTACCAACACTTGCTCCAAGAATGCATGTCCTGATAAATGGACACTGAAGGGTGGGTGGAGGGATGTAAGACTGTAATCTTGGTAAGTGCAACTGGGAGTTGTTTAGGATTATAATGCATATTGAAAATATATGAGCTGTTCCTCTCTGTGTAGCTGCCCAAGTAATCCAGTCAGTTTAAGGCAAAGTCAGCTTCAGGGACCAGAAATACTTGCACTGTGTTTCATCAGTTCTTACCCAAGAACCAGCAACTAACAGTTGAGCAACTTTTTGAGTTGTGTCCTAATGTGGCAGACCGCGTTTGTTTGAGAGCTATGCCCTCAAACATTGGCCTTAAATCACTGGCACTTAGCACAGAAATGCAGCGAGGGAGAAACATTCTCGATTCAGGCAGCACTCTCCCTTGAGAGGCTGCAATAAATAGCTGAAGGTTGGTCCCTGCAACTTCCAGGAAAGGTCTTTCCTCACCTGTGGGAGTGCTTACTGCCATCCTCTAGAGCAAACATTGAGGAGCCAAGTGATTAATTAGTGCTTGCCATCAGGAAGCAAATTCAGGCAAGAGTTTGTGCAGCTGAGGCTACCAGAACACTCAGGGCAGAAGCAGCAGCAGCAGACCATTGACCTAGTGAAAAGAATGGAGAGTTAGTTTAGGATGTTACTGCATCAAAGCTGTAATTGCCTGAAAGCAAAGGTTCACTTAGCCTGTGTAAATACGTGTTTGCCTGCAAACAACACTGGCATGACCTCTGAATTACTGAGAGAGCTGATAATATTTTAAGATGCTTTTAGAAGTGGTCCTGGTGCAGCTGCCAGAGGGCAGAAGGGCAGCATGGCTCCCATCAAAACATGGCTGAGAGGCACAGTTACATCTCTGTGAGATGCCACATGTAGGGCAAGAGGAATTCTGGTCACAGGCTACTAAGGGCTCAGAGACAACACCAAACTTACCCCAGCACTGCAACTTACACTGCTATAACTGTTCCCATATTTGATCTTCATGCATGTACTGTTTGGTTAAAACTCATTTCAACACTTCTCTTTGCGAAAAGGGACTTCTAAGGGACTTCACCTTTGTTTGTCACTGCTCTGTCTTTGATGTATAACCTACCCTCTGTAAGAGAATGAGATTTTTGAGTTGGTAGTTGGTAGCACTGTGTGTGCCCTAGCTTTCAGGAAATTTACATAGTGTAGGTTTTTAGATTTGAGATCAATAGGGAAGTTCAGATCCATTAATGTGTAATACATGTAGTGCAGCCATGGCTCCTGACTTGGCAAATTAGGCAAGTAATCCATCCTCTGAACAGCATGGAGCGTGCTACTTGTTGAAATCTACCAAAAATCAGGCACCTTAGTGGACAGGTGTTGCGCCACCCAAACAAGCAGGCCTCTATCAAATCACCTAAAAATCTGATCCCTTCTTCCTGTCACTCAAAGAACATGTGTGGTAGTGCAGGCAGTTGTTTCTAAGGTGTGTTTTTTAAAAGCACTTTAGATACCCAGAGCTGGCATAATTGCTTGCATGTAGGAAAGAGCTTTACATGCCTGAGCTTCCACTGTAGATGGCCTTGGCCATTACCCAGTGCAACAGGAGATATCCACAGATACTGCTGATGGGAACTGTGCTGCCAGTTTGGAGCATTTCTGAGGGCCTAATGTCAGTTTTGCACTGATCTTCAGGGCAAGAAAAGAGATTGGTAGGAGACCTACAGTGCTCAGATGCAGATAAGAAGCAGGATCGCTAATGCTAACATGTGACATGTGCTCAGGATAACATATGCTGCTTCTTAGCAGAGATTTGTAGCTTGGATACAATGCCACGCTAATATGGCCATGTGATTGCCAGAGAACTTGGAGTACAGGCAAAAGTCATTCGAGTACATCTATACCTACCTACCACACAGTTACACAGGCAAGAATGCATCTAAAGTTACTTCATAAATTTTTGTTGCAGATTTTTGGAATTTTGGTGCATCTGCATTGTTTCATTAAAGACAAAGACAACATCTGCTTTGAACACAGCGGGAAGCAAGTACTGCTGGCTGCACCAGCTCTGAAAAACCTGATAGCAGATTTTGAAGGCTGTTTTTGCCTTTGAGGTAGGATTCCAAAAGGCAGGTTATTGACTGATAGGCAATTACAAGGTTTTGATTTATTTTCACAAGGAAGATTTGAATACAAATATAAATATTGCCAAAGCAGATTGCATAAATGGCAGACTGCTGTTATAACTGTGGATATGTGTCATAGGCAAGCATTTATAGAAATTCAGCAAGTTTCCTTCATTAAGTACAGATTAATTCTCCCTGATCTGTAGCTTCAGCTGCTTCAGATCCAACTGAAAATGAGTCTGCAAAAATGCCTATTTTCTCATGTCAGTTTGAAAGCTTCTGAACCATTGATCAAACAAATTTGGAAGATCTTAAAACACGCAGCAAAGGGAAAACAATCACGTGTATTTCTTGAGCATAAATTGGCAGGAGGGAAAGGTCGTTCTATTGACGGGCTGCAAAGAAAGGGCACTTCTTTTTCTGGCAGCTGCAAACAAAAGTCACCATTCCCTCTGAAGTGTAATATTTGTGAACTCAAAAATGCATTACAACAGCAGGAAAAATTCAAGACATGGCTCAGCCTGTCCAGGACACAGAAAATGAACCCTGTGCCTGTTGTTTCCCACTTTTCCTGTTTCAACACCTCCCACAAGAATGGTGAGGCACCTGCTAAGTAAAATTAGGAAAGGAAAAACACCAGACTGAGCAGCCAAATACCTTTAATCTGTTGGCTACCAGTGTGTAACTTCCTTGGTAACCAACCACTTAGGATAAGAATAGGAGGCTACTAACAAAATGTGGGTATTCTGAAATCGTGGTGTTTGCAAACAAGACATAGCTTTGAGAAATGGAGCTCATAGCACATATCAGAGCAATTGTTTTAGGCTAAAGGCCTGATGAACACCAACACTCCATTCATTACTACTTTGACTATTTTCCTTACAGAGATACGCAAAAAAAAAAATAAATTGTGACCTCTTAAAATTTACTCAAGACAAACAACTTATTAGTTTTATAGTGATAATGGGTTTGGTGTCTAAAATGTGTCTATCAAAGGCATATGATGCTGAATGATGTCTTAGGGAATTTTTATTGGGCTTGGCAGTGGCCTGTGGAAAGATTGTGTGTATATTTACTGAGATCATCTTGGCTTTTATGTTGCATAAGTTAAAAAAATATTTGCTATGCAGTAGCATTAAAAAATTCTTGTGGAGGATTAGTTTTTGCTATTTTAGAGGTAAATATAAGCATGTTTGCATTCTTTCTCCCAAGTGGAACAGACACTGAAACTTCTTGTTTTTCAACAACCTAATATTAACAAGGTTCAGATATTGGTATCTCTCTTCTATTATTTATCATGGGGCACCACTTCAGCTGTGTTCTCTGCTTTTAGTCAGCTGCATCACATCAACTTTGGTACAATATACATTTTATTTCTTTGCTTTGTCAAAGCTCCAACAAGACAATGAGAAAATGAGCCAGGTTTTACATTGACAATAAGGAAAACACTTATTCCATTTTCCTTATGTACTGTGTGATTAAAACAGTATAATTAGAGGCAAACCAACTATTTCTGTAATGCTTAGGGTGCCAAAGGGGTGGTCCATTATCATGATGTGTGAGTCAGTAAAACACCAGTCTTGGTTTTCACATCTCCAAAGTACTATTGGCTTTGCTGCCAATTAGAAAAGTCTTTATCTATAAATCTGGCAAATATTAGTTAAAAAAAAAAAGCACAGATGGTCAATAGACATGGAATTCTAATTTTCAGAACAGAATCAACAAAGTTTAACATAAGCCTTGCAAATGTAATACTAAAAAATAAAAAGTAATTTGTTACATGAACATTCAGAGGCACCAGTTTTGTAAAGTTCACATTATCTTTTTTAAAAGTGCATATTCCTGATATTTTATGTAAGGAAAGGAAGTTTTCTTAGGCAAAAAAGTTCCTTTTTTATATTATTCTCAACTTCAGATAAGTGAAGTACTATTTCCAGGGCAGAGACTGCAACAATTACCACACCAGTCTCTTGGTATATTTAGGAAAGTAAAACTCAGTTTTGAGAGGCTGGTCACCCCTCAAAATTTATTAGTTACCTTACCAGCTGCAAGATGAAACTGAGGAAACTCTGAAGACTAATGAGAAAGTTGTGTGTAAATGTGGTACTACCCATAAGACTTCTGGGGTTCTTTCACTGGGCAGGATACTAAAGACTCAGTCCAAGTTAAAGTTAATACATCATTTGTCACACACAGTTCCTATTAAAAATTTCAGACTTACATCATTATGCACCACCTCACCATCATTAAGTATGTTCTTCATGGCTGACTAAAGTTAGCAAAGACACACTAATAATCACAGAGTTATTACTGCTGAGAATTGTTAATGCCTCCTTTCATACTGGCCATGCTCAAGCATGCAATAGTTATATCTTCCTCTCAGCGCTCTTTGGGTAACAACAGGTTCTCAAATCATTGTCCAGCCTGGTACCTGCTCCCTGCAGAGAGGTGTATCAAATGGTGTTAGAAGGCTAAGTATAGACACCTATCGAGACTTCATTTTATTTTAAAACTATCAGACTGCACAGACTAACAGAATATTAGGCTTGATGGAAGGTCTTCTCACAGTAAGCATCAGAAGAATTTGTCCTGATTTTTGGGTCTTCACACCATTGACTGTAATGCATGTCTGGCTTATGCAGGTGTATTTCACTTTGATAGGGGATTCCAGATGGCTAGAGAATTGATTTGTTCTTTGAACTCTCCCCAGGATAACTGCCTGTGCTCTCTTTTGACCCTTCTCATTTGATGTGTTACACAAAAAACTCAAGGGGATTCCTACTTTCATAGTGAGTTTAAACTCTTTAGTGGTTTTTCTTTAAACACAAATTCTCACTCATTCCTTTGCTGGACCTGACAGCAAGGGACAGTTCAGTACAAAAGAGAAGTTTGTGGTAGAAAGGAATTTGGGGGAGTAAATTTTTTTTTTTGGCCCTGTCCTTTGACAGCACATTAGCTTTTACCTAAACACTGAGTTTTACTTGCAGACTAAGGGAGGAGTTGCTTTTCAGATGCTCATTCTGAGTGTGACTGAAGCCCTGGGCAACCTAGAAAAACTCCAAGGCAATTGATCAGTGACAGCTGCAGACTTCAGTCAACACATCCATCAAAAACCAAGTTTTCTCTCTCTGATTAGGGATTTTATAGTTTGTGCCACTCTAGTATCTGAAAAATGGTGGAGTAACTCCTGCTTTATATCTGTGTTGAATTTGTTCATATCCAGTGACAGGAATTTCTCATGTGAGTTATCCTACCATGGGGAAGTGCAGCCCTGGCCCTGTCGAATCTCATACCTCCAAGGCATGATGCCCTGGTTTTTCAGGGTAGCATTTGATTCATTCTTTTCCTTCTTATTTTGATTAGTAATCCCCACAATAAAAAAATTCACCCCAAAAAATGTATATATATGTATATAAAATACAAAGCATTTGCTTGCGTTGACACAAATAGTTCAAGGGTAAAATTCTTTGCAATGTTTTGGTGTGAAAAAAGCATTTGTGATAATATGAAAACTTGTAAGCCAAATAACCAGTACAGTGCTCACTCTCAAATCTCAACACAGAGGAAAAACTCATGTATGCTGTTAAAATTATGGATTTGAATGGTCATGCTAAGCCTGTAACAGAGTAAAGGATATTTAAAGAACTGTATGTACATTCAGTTAAAAGTGCACATCCTTCATAACTCCCTTCAATCCTGAAACATTGCAAATATTTCACAGAAGCAAACATTTCCTTGTACACACTGAAAATTTCCTAAAGATATCCAGGCATAAATGCTGCTTGAATTTCAAGTGTCTTCCAGGATTCTTGTCCAAATATTTGTAAATTCTGAAAGGTCAGATAAAGTGTTTGAGCAATAGATATAATTTTAACATGGTTTCTCAAACACATATTAACAGTACAGGGAATTTTTCTAATTTATATTACTTAGTGATGAATTGTCCCATTCATATTGTTTAGAGGATGGGAAATGCTTGTTCCGAACTACGAAGGGAAATATCATAAATCAGGGAATTGCTATCAATAAAGAAATCTAGATACTTTTAAATATTGTAAACAGAAAGAAACTCAACCAAAAGTAAAAAAGCTATGACAAAATAAATGAATGTTGCCTTACTTGGGAGTAGAACAGCATTTTACCAATGAAATTAAATCAGTGGTTCATATAATCTTGTGTCTGGCAGCAGACAATATCGGGGACAGAAAGTTAGAAAAAAAACCTCAAAAATTAAGAAATGCAACTCATCCCTCAGTAGAAGCAATTCCTTCTCTACTCCAGCAAAATTCTGATTAATTTGGTCATGAGTGTCTATATGCAATATTTTTCAAAGTTGTCAGCTAATTATCAGTAAATGCATTTATTAATTCATCCAAACATCTTCAAAAATCTTTTGCAGCTCTTGGCTGATCAATTTTTCTTTCCATTAAATGACACCACTTCATTTGGTATGGTAGAAGACATATAGCCTGTTGTCAATTTTTAATTTGTTAGCTCTTAATTTAATATTTTCCTTTTTTTTATTTTCCCTTTTATATACCAAGTATAAAAATATAACAAGTATGAAAATACATCCCCTTCTCATAACCTCTCATAACCTTCTCTTTTTCACTCCTATTTGTATATAACTAATGCCTCCTTGATTTGTATCTTTCCTCAGCGATGTAGACTCACTCTCCAATACCTTTCAATTCTTCTAAGTAATTCTCCTTACCTGTTTTCATTTCACAATAGTGTTTAGAATGATAAAGTTCACTCTCAGTCCAATATGCATTAGTATTTTCTAGAAATTTAGAAATACATTCCATTGATATGCTATTACCAAACATAGCTTCTCCCTGAGCTTTCTACAGGCATGATGCTAGTAATTTAAAACATGAAAATAAATATTCATATTTTAATTTGAAAATTTCCCACTGTATATATTAATTTGAAAGAATTTGATTTTGCTATTCATATGGCTCTTTTTAGTTTTGTGAAGTCTTCTGACTAGTTCTCTTGCCTAGATGCCATAAACTCTCTTTACAAGATCATCAGTAAATATATGCAAATGCACATATTAACCATATGTTGAAATATTTTGTTAACAGTATTATTGTTCTGAAGTTGCTACTTATATCTGAGGAGGTTTTTTTCGTCCTTTTTTTTTTCTTTTACACAGGTCTACTCAATTACTATTTTTTACATGATAGCTGATCAGATGGACATGATTAGAGACTAAATAAAACAAACCAAGTTTTCCTTTATCTTTGACAATCGACATTTCACTAAATTATTCCAGACAGTAAAGCTGGGGAGGGTTATTCACTCTGTTTGTGAATAAGAGGGATTTTTCTCTTTTAAAGATAAAATCTTCACCTTGAGGCTGCTCTCAGCATAAGGTTCAGAAAGCAAAGTTTCTTAGAGTAACCTCAGATGTGTAAAAGAATTCTTATGTATCCAAAGAAAGAGTGCTTGTGTCTTCTTTCAGGACAGTCTCCTAGGATGTTTGAGTTTTCTGTGTATAAGGTGTATCAATTCAGATCCATTATTTTAATTTCTGTTAGGTTTTTGCTGGGTTTTTTTGGGGGGTTTCTTGTTTTGGTTTGTTGGTTTGGTTTTTTGCTACAGTGTTGGCTTTGTGTTGGGAAGAAAAAGAAATTCATACACTACGAGAAGAATTATAATTCTATAATATAAATATTACATTAAAGGAATAGGACTTCTAAACTAGAGCAATGAAATGAAGAGTTGAGGGGTATAAGTGTTGAATAAAAGAAGACTATAGGGCAGTGGAGGGTTACACAGTTCTTTACATAGTTCTCACTCATGGAATACTGTGGAGCTGAGGTCAGCTGAAGTACTCACAATTCCACATTCAAATAGGATGGAGCTGAAAGAAGAGACCTCCACCAGAGGATCTTCAGTTTCTCTGTTAATCCACTGGAGCTGGAAGTCACTGACCTCCAGATCACATTGGTTTTTACCCACTTGCATACTTTGTATTGTCCAAGAAAAATATCCATCTTGTTCTGACTGGGGAGAGTGGGGTATCTAAATCCTGCTTAATGTAGTATGTTTAGTACACAATGCTCATAATTAATTAAGAAACTATATATTAGGTAGTGGAAGATTAAGATCATATTCAAAACCTAGGAAAAGCAAAGCAGAATCTTTCTTTCACCTATTCTTGCTCTTCTTTTAATTAGTTTTATTTTGATACTTTTCAGAATGGAAATACATGAACATAATCTGTTCTTATTAAATTTTAGAATGTTTTACTTCTCCTGGACATAAATTTCACTACTTGAACTGTCCTATGGGTTTTGGGTAGCAAGAATTCTATGGGGAAAATCTGTTTAAACAACACTGCTATTTATGTATTTACTTACTCTGTGTAGAGTCGCAGAAGAAAAATTCCTCTCTGCTTTCACATTAATGAAAGCTTCTCCTTTATTGTTTACACGAAGTCCTATTTCCTCACTAAATTAAATTTACAGTTTTCATGAAATACGTATTGTCACAAATATTATCATTTTCTGCTGAAGTGTAAGGCATATTTCTTTGATCATACCTTCTTTTGGACAAAAATACAGTGGCAGATATGTGCAACCGACTCAAAGAAAACTACCAGAGGGAAGAATTAAACTGCTCACATAATGCTCTGTAGAGACTGAGAGAAAACAAGCTGCATATGACATAGGAGAGTTACAATGCAGAACTCGATAGCTGTAATAAGAACCTACGTAGATCATAATAGGGAGATAAACTTATTTCACGTAAACATTTACTTAGCTCAAAGATACTATGCTTTCAAAACGTTGAGGAACAAAGCAATGTTCCTCAGCACTATCTGAACAGTCTCATGAGCAGGGGGGGTTTAAGGCAATGCTTGTTAATGCTTGTATGTTCCGTTTCAGCAGAGCTGAAGTTACTTTATAATAAAACCCTAATATGCTTTTTTTTTTTTCTGGGAGGACACCTTTTCAATACATCTGTCAATACCTGAAAGCTCCACAGTCACAGGCATTAAGAATCTATCTGTTAGATATATACTTCACTACATTTATTCTTGAACAGGAACAATTCTTTGGAAATACTATTCAATGGCCTAAGTTCTTGATACTAAAAAATTGTGTTTACTGTGGGATCAGCAAGACAGACAAAAGAATTTCAAAGCACTTACTGAAAGATAGAGCAGCCTCATGAATCTTCTAATCATGTGGTGGCTTCTGGTATGTGGTGGCTCTAGGGGATTCCTGAAATTCAGTGTATCTGGGAGTGTCTCCAAACCTGAATGGCATCTCCAGAAGACATGAATATATCAGCTGATATACGGAGAATATATCAGCAAAATATAAATATGGAGCAAGAAAATAACTCACTGACATTTGATATAATGGTTATTTATGGGATACACATTCGTCTTCGAAGATGGACTGTTTTCAAAAGCTTAGCTGCCATTTTTCCTTAAAACTTTCAGAATGTAACTAAGGGCCACTCAGGCTCCACGAGGAGCTGTGAGCCGAGGAGGAGGACTGAGGGAAGGGGACAGGCCGCGGAGAGGGAAAAAGGATCTCCACTCCCTAGCTGGGAGGCGGAGCTGTGGGCAACCTCAGGCTGTGCCAGCAGCCTCTGTCATTCCTCCTGACACACCTCAACACTGTTCCAGGGAAATTACTTGCTCTCCGTGTAAGGGGAAGAGATGCAAATCGAATGCAAATGAAACAGCTCCTACTGCAGAACGCAATTCAGGCACAGCTGCAGGCAGCTGTACAGACTGTACCACAGACCTGCACAACTAAACCTGCACCACTTGCCTCGTGTGTGTATCTCAATTTCCAGCTGCTAAAATTAAGGCAATCTCTTTTTTCCCATTAACCTGTCTGTCTTGCCTCAGGAGGGGGAGCCTCCTTGCCAAGTTTTTCTCCCACTGTTACTCAGGAAACATCTTTTCAAACTGAGCATCTTCACGGTAATGGATTATAAAATACAGGTATAATTAATAAATGTTGGCTATTCCTAATGGACGCTGGAACCAGTCTAACTGGAGTGCTACAGTAGAAGGGATGCTGACTCACAGGAGCAGATATTAATGACTTCTTACACACCTTGCCTGAAGTAAAGCTGAAAACCGTGATAATACATCAAGCTGCTGAACTCCATCTCAGCAATAGGTTTGAATTTTGGTCACGACAATGCCATGCACCATAGCACTTGCTGAGCTGATCTAGTTAAAGCTTACAATTTCCTCTAGGCTTCAATTCAAGCACCTACTTCATGTCAAAGTTCAGTTGCCCTAATTAGGACTTCAAAAAGTCTTAGTCACTAGTTGGATCTAAAACCAACTCAAGAAGCTCACTGGCTAGTAGTGTCTTGGGACAGACCCTAAAAAATTTTGAAGAATGGGAGAAATAAGAATTGTCAGGATCACTGACTTTATTACATTGGAATTTGTCCTGCATACTCTAGACTTCTCCTACCCATTTGCCTCATTACCCATTTACTTTCTCCGAAACAATTACTTCCCTTGTTAATTTCAGATTATTATGTTGTTCTTAAAATGGAGAACACCAGCATTTTCTTTGAGATGTCTCAGCTGTCCTAGCATTTCACCTCCTGTCTCACCAGTTGGGAGGGAGGGGGAAGGATGCAGAAAAAGGCATATGAAGTTTTAAGAGCATGCTAGAAAGCATGCTAGAATGCTCGTACTTTTATGGTAGATGTTTTAACTGTCTTGATATCTGAAATTTTCTCACGGGATGGAGCTAAAGGGATTGTCCACTTGCTTGCATGTGTAGCCTTGCTGTTTATGTAATTCACCACTTTTCATTTAAGGTAAGAAGAAAAAATACCAGTGGAATAGTAGCCATTTTTAACAAAGGCCTAATGTTTCTGTCATCTGAGTACTTGTCTAAATTGTTAAACTATTGTACAACAGACCTGCCTACTAATGCATTGTAATTTGAATGACAGTAAAAAAAGAGTGATTTTTTTTCTTATTGTGGACAATCACTTTAAATGGTTTGCTGATGAAAGATCCTGTCTGAAATGCTATAGTTCACACAAAACTGCATATAAACAGATCACTATGTTTGAAAAACATTGCACCACTATAATTCTGTTTTCAGAACGGATAAATTAGTTTTGTCCATCATATTTTAGCTTTAATTCATTTAGTACAAAATGAATCTTCTGCACTTGGCAGACACTCATACTTCATCTCAATTTGGCTATTTTATAAAGCTTTTGTTGATTTCACTTCTAATACTTTGCTGTCTTTTAATGGAGAAAGATTGTATTTCATATTTACTTCACATAGGACAAGAAGTAGCACTGTAGAAAGAAGCATTTGCATTGTACTTGCCTGAAAACTATAAAATGTGTATGATAAATCCATATGAAACAATATTCATTATTCAGTAAAGTATTGGCCCATATTTTTCCAGATGGATAATAGCTTTAAGTTACTAAAAACCTGTTCTGACTAGCATTGTATGTCTGAGGTTTTAATACTGACTTAGGCCTGCTATTATTGTAAAACCAAGAAAATAGAAATGCAGCACATGGAATGTGAAATTGTAATTTTATTTTGTAATAAAGCAAAAAACCCCAGAGGTTAAGGAATCTCCATCTTGGGAGGCGTGCAAAAATAAGACATGACTGTTAGCAACAAGCTCTGACTTTGAAGCTGGATCCAGTTCATGACTTAAGTAGAACAGTGGGCCAGGTGATCAGCAGAGATCCCTTCTTGCCTCAGTTATTCTGTGTTAATATGACTCTGCATTAATATGTCTCAAATATCCATCAGAATAGATGGAATTGCAAGAACAATATGATTAAAAGCAAGTAATGATGCAAGTTATGTACTGGTAGTGAGCACATCATTCTGTCAGTGGAGTAAACTGTCTTCTTGTGATGTAGCTTAATCTTATATGTACTGTTAAGAAGGTGGCTGGATTGAAGGAAACATCAGGTTAATTACATGTTGAAGTGATTGCACAAATCACGTTAAAATTAGGAATTCCTTAGCATCATTATTTTTAAATTTGCTTTGGCATCTGAAGAACTACAACACATTAAGCAAACTTAAATGCTGAATATATGTATTACCTGCTCCTCCTGTGAATCTAGACCATCCACTAACAGTACCTGAGTAATGATTTTCCCAAAAACGTACAGACTGAAACCCCTTCAGTTTGAGATAAATATTATGAAATCAACTCATACACAAAAAAGTATCCATAAAAACTATAATTAGTAGGGAATTGAATAAATTGACAAAGGATCAGATCCAAAGTATAACAGATGTGAATCTTACGAGCCTAAGTACAACACTGCATTTCAATAATAAGTAATACACATATTTCCACTGGATGCAGTAAATTCTAGTGCACAGTTTAATAGCTGACACTGCTTTTGTCTGGTCCAGCATGACAGTGGTGGCACAAAGGTGCAAAGAAGCATGTGAGATATGAGGAGAATGCTGCACAACCTCTTTCTGATGTTTCCATCGAGCAGTGCTGCTGTCATTCCTTCCTTCTGCCTTATGTTCCCTCCTTTGTTCGTGTATTGCAGCTGTGCATCTCGTCACTTGTTAGTGGCCAGCAGAGATCCACAGTGCTCAACTGGCAACAATTCCTTGAACCCTTCCAAGACATCCATGCCTTTCTATAGCTCTACACACTTGTTAGTGGCCAGATGCTGGTTGGGCAGATCACTGCTGCAGAGCCCTGCCAACTCATATCCCAAGTACCAATGTAGGCACCTGCCATTCCATTTGCTGACCCGAGCTGAACATGCAGGAATGTTGGTGCAGGCTCTGCAGCAGCAGGATGTGCCCTCCCTCTGTCATGTATGTCCATACAGCCTGATGGCATCCATAGGAGTGCTAGCCATGCTGTTCCATTGGTCTTTTGTTACGGATGCCTCACAATCTGTGTGCCTGCCAAAGACCACACAGGCCTCCAGATGCAGAAACTCATCATGTCAGTGTGAGCATGGTCAATCAGGATGTTTCTGAAATGGGTGAATTTGCAAAAGTAGACAGTTCACCTCCAGCTGTGGTTATGGCGAGCACTAGCATAGCTTTTTTTTCCTGGAGCTGACCAGTTAATTGACACATGCTCTTAGTTTCTGTCTTGTTTATGGCTTATTCAAACCAAGCTGCAGAAAAATCAAAAAACTCACCTGCAGCTGTAATCCTCCTTAGGATTCATCACCAGTGCAAATTATGGTGGGGAAAAAATGACAGATGTTTATTTGGCAACAGCTCTAAGTCTAGAAAGCTTGAGCAGTTTCCCAGCAGGCAGGAAAGATTCCAAAATTTGCTTGGAGCTGTGGTTACACTGCCCTGTCCAATACATTTGAGGAGAACAACCTGAAAAAGATTAGTCTAGAAATGTTTCCAAGTTTCTTTCTATTTATGGTGAGGAAATGTTTGGCTAGGGCTCAGTTGATCTTGACTGCAGTGACTAAGCACCATTAAGAAGCTCTCAGGAAAGCTAAGCATGCTTCTTAGACTTCAAAGTCTGGATTGACTGACTTTCAAAAGCTTTAATGCCTGTTAGAGGCCAAGCAGGGATCTTGAGGTCACTTCTGATGATCCATTTCTCACATACGCAGAGTATTGCAATAATTACCATGATGTGCAAATCCCCTGCAGCCTTCTTTGGACACAACCAGTTACACTTTTGTGGCTCATGTACCAACTAATGACAAACACCTTGTGTGGACCTTTCACTTCATTACCTACCCACTGCTCTTGACTATTCCAACACATCTTAGAATACACTATAATTGTGTGGGCTTTTACTCATTCTGGTTCCTGTGGGACTACAATCATTCCTTTCTTCTTCAAGGTAACACTGGTGATACATCATCTACAAAAACAAACAACCCTCCCAAAAACCAACCAAGCAGGCTCATAAGCACAGTGATAACTGTGCCCTACAGTCATCTGTGAAGTTATTGTGAATATCTTGATGCAAAAGACACAACAAATCTGACCTACACTAACTAATGGTCTGTGGGATCACACTGATACGTAGGAGAACACTTCGTGCCCCAATGTCTCAGATACCTATTTGGAACAGCGGCTGTTTATGTGGTATCTGTAGAATATTAATCAAGAAATGAGCAAGTGATCCCCTCCCTCATTTTCTAGCAGCCTTAGATAACAAGATCAGTAAGAAACGACAGGCAAAGAAAACCTAAGCCACGTGGATTCATTTGATGGCTGGGATTTCCATATCACTGCAGGGGCCTAAGAAGCTTGTGAACATTTAACAGTGGCTCTGTCCCCTCTGGACCCTGTCATAGCTGAGAACAACAGTGTTGCACACTAGTTGGGTCTGGCTGCTCCTTGTCCAGCTGTGCAAGAGACTGAACCTTAGAAAGGGGTATAAAACTGGCAAGTGATTTCTGACACTGCAGGCCAGAAAGTCTGAGTGGGCAACATGAAGGAGGTTAAGCAGAATGGCCTTGTTTGTAAAACAGGATGTGGTTATTGTGAAAGTGTTGAAAGGCCCAAAGAAGCTTTCAAATACAGCAATTAAATTCTGAGAGATAGAGGACATTCACTGAACTATAATATTAAAAGGCCTATTACTGTTCCAACTGATGTTCCAGTGAACCAAATGAATTTTTTCACTAATTTGCTGGGGGAAAATATGTAAAACATTTTTACAGGA
Organism: Alaudala cheleensis; assembly: GCA_013398995.1. Taxonomy (NCBI): domain Eukaryota; kingdom Metazoa; phylum Chordata; class Aves; order Passeriformes; family Alaudidae; genus Alaudala; species Alaudala cheleensis. The sequence goes on along the minus strand of VWYE01014261.1, from coordinate 274,796 downwards.
AGAGCTGAAGTCCCAGAGAACACCGATCCCTTGAATGGCACCGACTGGAAAGCGTGAAGCATGAGGGAGAAGAATTAGTGTGGGATCAATCCAGTGTATATTGTGTCACTGCCTCAATGTTTGCATGTATTAATACAATGTTGCAATAATCGAGGTCCTCCTCTTAGGTGTTACTTTAAACTGTGCAGTCCAAATAAAGGATGCATAGGCCAAGTACATAGAAAGTAAGAAAAAGAAAGAGACTGTAGTAAGGAAAAAGAGCTTTTCATGTCCTTTAATTTGTCACCCAGTTTTGAGGGGGTTGTTGCTGTGATTATTATTCCTATAAAAAAATCAGAGTAGTTGTGCTATCAAAGTTATATCTAGGAGTGTTTGCAGAGCCTGGCCTAAAACATACTGAACAGGAGGACTCAAAGGGACTATAACCTACTTTCTTAAAGTTATACACGTACTTGTCTTTACCTGCAACAGTTTGTATTTACCATTCAAACATGGCCAAGTTCTAGAAGTTTTCTTCCCAGTTCAGTGTGTTATAATAATCATGTGTGAGTAGACAGGAAAACAGACATTATTTCTGTAGCTTATACACAGTTAGCTAAAATATGTTACGGATAATTAAAGACACACTGAAACTGCACATATTTATCTCTTAAAATTAAGTTGATTTTTACATCAGATATTTACTGAACCTTATTCAAGTCTACTTCTTTCTTTTTCGTAGGAGTTTTGTCACCTTTGGAAGCATTCTTTCATATTCTACCAAGATGATTTCAGGAACTGTCCAACAGTCCCCGTAACACAAAGAAACAGCTCTGTAAGTTCACTTTGCAAGAATATGTGACCTATCTCGATTTCTTTCAAATGCTTGCACATCATATATCTGCCAGCAATATAGCTGTAAATTAGCAAGAGTTTACAGGTCTGAGAAGAGTTTGAGGGACTTTTACTTCTGAGGTTATGAAGATGGCTTCATCGTAGCTATTCCACTGCGTTCTGATTACACTCATCCCTCACTGGACACTGTGCTAACACTGCATGCCTGGTTATCAAGCTGGAAACACCACCTGAAAGAACCATTTTCCAGTGTGCAGAGCCTTCTGCCGCTAAGGCATTCGTGTTGGGGCTAGGAAATGTGAGCCAACGTCTTGATCCACATCTCTACAAGTTTTCCCTCCAAAAAGGGATGGTCAATACCAGTTAATTTTAGCTGAAAAGAAGTTCAATAACGAGTCACAAATAAATATGACTTTCATGAATAAAGAAACATGACTGAGATGAATAATATCTACTGCCTGACCACTGACTAGATAATCCCAAACTGCAAGTTAGCAGTAAATGAAATTAAAAGCAAATACAGAATACTGTACAACAGGGGCTATCGGAAACGTTTAACTCTATGCCACCTGTTTTAATTGGTTTTGCAGCCATAAGAATGAATGGAAGCACCTTCGTAACCCCGGCGCTCGCCTTGGGACGCCAGGGCTGGCCGTGACTCCGCTGGGAGGTGCTGGGCAGCTCGGCCGCAGCCCTCTGTCCAGCCCGTGCACAGGAGCACTCGCGGGCCGGGGCCGCAGCACCCGCACGGCGCTCGGGGTGAGTGGGACGGGGGTATCGCACCCCTCCGCACCGCTCCTCTGGGCTCTGCCCAGCCCCGCCGCCGCTCCGCGCTGTCCCGGCGGCGGCGTCCGCCGCCGCGCACCA
>VWYE01014261.1:138398-272414 GCA_013398995.1 Alaudala cheleensis | reverse complement strand
GGGCTCGTCTGCCGCCTGCGGGGCGGGCGGCGCGGCGGTGACAGCGCGGCGGCGGCTAGGCCGGGGAGTGGGAGCGCCGCCGCCGAGGACCATGAGGAAATTTAACATCAGGAAGGTGCTGGACGGCCTGACGGCGGTCTCTGCCGTCGCCTCGGCGTCGTCCGCCGCGCAGCAGCAGCAGGCGGGGAACCGGGAGACCGAAATCCAGGAGACGCTCCAGTCCGAGCACTTCCAGCTCTGCAAGGTGAATGAATGCTGCAGCCCCGAGCCGGCGGGCGGCCGGGGAAGGGGGCGCGCCGCCGCGATGGGCGCTGCGGGCTTTGCTCCTCCGTACCGACCTCGCCGAGCCTGCCCGCCGCTCCTGTTTACTTATTTGGATTGATTATTTCGGGGGCGAAGACGGGAAGAAGGCGGTGGGCGTAGCTGTACAAGTCTTACTGGATTTCTTTAGTCATCTTTCTTGGAGAGTTTCGGGGTTTGTCGTCTAGGCTCTTTCATGCGAGTAGTACTGGCGGTGTTCACTAGGGCTTCGTAGAAAGAGTTGGATGGATGGGGGAGGGAGTGATACTTAGCTGTAGTGCAGATCTGATTATCGCGGCGTTTGAGTAGAAGCCTCTGCTAATGGGCCCGGAGGAGACGGAATCTGTCCCTCTGCGTTATTTGGAAATCATTTATCCTGTTCCTTTATGCCTGAAAAAGGCTGTCGATGTTTGTGGTGGTTTTACTGCAGTATGTTGCCAAGTTGGTGATGCTGCTATTGCAAATCCTATCTAGAAATGAAGTTCCCGATTATTTATTTGCTTGTGTGTGATATGATAACTGCAGTTTGTGTCTGCACACTTCAGTAATGATGCAGCGAATTAACCACCGCCTGTATCAAGAGGAATAAAAGCTGATTGGAATATCAATATTCATTTTTATCTTTGCAGTGCACCCATGGCCTAGCTTGACATGGATGAGCTTGTTTGTGGACTCTTGTTTTTTTTCTGGCATTGCAGGCATTTCTGCTGCTTTCAGGAGTTGGTCGCAGAGGATGTGGAGAAGAGCAGAGCTGTTGCCAGTTAGACTTTATTCAGTTGTGAAGTATAGAGAGTTGTGGGGTATGCCTGCAATTTCAGTGAAGTACAAGGGAGTCTATCAGAAGTTTCCTGTGCGTTTTTGAGGTCCTGAAATAGCTCTGCTCTCAACTAAAGGCTTAGAAATAGAAAAACTGGAATTTGTATGGCTTAGGATATGTGCATTTAGAGTGGAAGTAGGAGTAGTAATGACACTTGTATTATGTTCTCAGTTCTGATTAATTGCAGCCCAAGAAGTTTAATGGAGTCATTGCTTGGTCAATTACCATATCAGTCTTGGATAACCAGAAAAGCTACATGTGCCAATAGCTTCTTATTAAGAAAGAATCCCATTGTTGAGGGGGGTTGTTTTTCATCAGTGAATTGTTTTTTGGTTTTGTCAATTCTGGGGCTGCCTGTTCTCTTTGAGGGAAGTGGAGATTGGTGAGAGATTGGTTCTGTCAAGCTCAAGTTGCTGGTTTTTTTTCTTTACTGATCTGATAGAGGTTGCACTGTCATGTTGGGTCTGTTGGATTGAAATTGAAGGGATTGTCAGAAAAGCAAGTCTAGTAGTTTGTAATAATTCTGATGACAAGTCTGACTGTGTTGCCAAACTTGATAAGAACATCTCAGATTTTAATAGTTTAGTGCCTTTGTTAGAGCTGAAAATGAGATTACTCAGGGAATGAGGTAGATGAAAAAATGAAATGCTTAGTTGATATGGTCTTTATACAGAAGAGATATAAGATTCAAATTAAGTTTCACAAAGTCTGACTGTCACTTGATGCTCGAAGATGAAGCAGTAATTATGACTAAAAAAAATCTTTTGTACCTGGTTTGTGTAAGGCAGGTGATTTTCTCAGTCTGTGATTAAACTGCTTTGTAGTTCCTTTTAAAATTGTGATTAACATTGAATCCTGTTCTCTAACATACAGTCTTGATTCTGTTTGTTTTTGGTACCCTGCTTGACCCACTGTTACTACTGCTCTGACTTGTCAGACTGTTCGCCATGGTTTCCCCTATCAGCCATCAGCCTTGGCATTTGATCCCGTGCAGAAAATACTGGCCATCGGGACTCAGACTGGAGCACTAAGGCTGTATCCTTTTGTATTCGGAAGTGGATTTAGTGCACCTCACATAAGTGATATCTTGATTCAGCTGCTGCAACCATTCAGAAGTCTGGTGGGAACCAGGTATGCAGGAGGGAAGAAAAACAGTGAGCTCTCTTTGCTGTTGGTGGGTGGCTTGGCTGTTCTGGTTGTTCTCTGTGTCAGTTCAAGTTGTGTCAGTGATGTGAGGCATGGCTGCTCAGTCACCATTATCTCAAGTTAATAGATAAAGTTTGTAGAGGGCTACTAGTGTGCTGACAATTTACAGCAGCTGACTGCAAATCTGAAGAGAGACGGGCTGAGCTGTTTTGTTGTTCTCTCTGTCCTCGGGGGTTGAAACATTCTGTGCTGCTTGGTGAGGTGGTGTTTGGTTGGTTGATTTTTTTTGTAGGGCTTTTGGCTGGGCTTTTTTTGGGTGGTGGGCTTATTTTTGTTGGGCTTGTTCTTAATATAAACTTCGTAATGCTCTGGTGACCTGCTACTACTTCTGTGTTGCCAAATGAGGGTTTCAAGTGGGGACAGTAAAAGGTATGGGAATTGTATCTTGCTAAAAGCTTCCAAGTGACTGAGAGAAGCGGAATGAATTTGTGAAGTAAAGCACTAGTAACCCTGCTTCTTTTTGTTCACTAAAAAGTGAACTACCCATATGTTTATAGCCATATGGTACCACAGCCATATGCTGCTATCCAAGCCATGTAACAACATATGTGTTTAAACCTTTATTTTTAAAAGAAGGTGTCCTGCAGATTCTTTAATCCACATGCTGTTGCTAGAACCTCTACTTGTCGGCATAAGAGAATGAATTGAATTCTTTGTTGTCCTGAAATTGACTGAATTCTAAACATTATGGAGAAGGCTTAGGCCATCTTGCTAGAGAAATTGACTTAATCCTCTTTGAACTGTAGGTAAATCTAAGAATTTCCTTTGGTGTTATATTAGTCTTCAAGTAGACTTATTTTGTTTCTTACTGGTATATCACTACCCTGTCTATAAGGTTAATTGCCATAGTAGGTTGACTTTTAAAAGTTGAAAAACTAGAACTGAAAAACTAGATTTCTATTATAAACTCTCCAGATTTCCTAACTCAGTGCATGAGGAATAGGGATGATAATGCAATGTTCTTAATGCCATATTTGAAACTACACTTAATTTCATACATTTTCTTTTTTAAGAGGTTATAGAGTTGACTTAAATGAAGAGTGAGCTGTGTGTGGGTGGTGTTAATTACTCTCATATTGGTAGAATAGATGAGAAAGCAGAAAGAGACATAGAAATAAGAACTTGGTTTAGGGAGAAAGAAGAGATCAAAATGTACCAAATGTTTAGAGCTTACTCACCTGTGATTTTGGGCAACATGATGTTGCAGTTTGGATAATGATGACTCAACAAAAGCTGTTTCTGAGCACTCATCCATGGCTACACACACACCTGCAAATTCATGGAGTGTGAATTGCTTTCTAAATAATAGGGAGAGGTATTGCAAGATTGCTTGGGAAGAAAGCATTACTGTGAGAAAATGACAGAAAATGTGTTTTCTAAAGAAAGGGAAGAAGTTCCATGCAGAGTCTGAAATGCTAGTGCTCCTCTAACTTGATGAAGATGAATATGCTTCTTGGTACTCTGATGCAGCTCTTGATTCTTGGAAGAGCTTGTTAAAAGCCCTCAGCTGATAGGGTAGCCCTGTAACCAGACAACACTGCAGAATTTGCCTCTCCTGTCATTACCTCCTCTTTGTGATGGGGGAATGCAGGCAGAAGGAATAGACTCGGACATCTTACCAATGTAAAAGCAGCCTCTTGCTTTCAGCTTGTTTGGGAAGAGTGGGTAAGAGTGAGGCTTGCAAAAAGTGCTTATTTCTTTCTATTACTCAAAGGTAGAGCCAACCCTCAGGACACTTTGCCCACTAAGGTTTTTATGAATAATAAATTATGTGCAAGGGTTCATTAAAGTGGGAGCCACTTACTCTTTAAAGCTGCAAAAGTGTTTTTAATTGGAATGAGGCTGAGAAAGGCTGAGGGTCAGTAAAGTGTTATTCATTGAAAAATCGTGAAAGTGCGATGGAAGTCAATCCTCATTTTCTTCTGTGTTCATGTTGTGAGAGTACAGAAGTAAAGGAATGATAATGTTTCTTTGATTGCCTCATTTCATCTCCCAGCAAATGGGAGCTGGGTATTAGTGTTTTCTTTGTGTCTTCAAGTATAGGTACATCTTTTTACACTTTCTGTTGCAAGTAAGTAATCTTAGGAATGGGGAAACAAGTTTGGCGTTTTTTCTGGAAAGGGTATTAAAGATAAAATATTCTTAAATCAAGGAGTGAGAGTTTGAGATTTCCTTAATTTGTGAGGAAAATAATATTACAGTGGTGATTTGGCTTTGGGCTATTTATCAGCTAACCTCTTTACAGAGGTCAGTCTTCAAATTGGGTATTTTAAATTCTGAACCAGTATTGATCAGAAGAAGTTAATGTGAGGAGTTTTCTAAATCACACTCTTATCTCACTCTTCTTTCTGAGGACTTTGTAACCACTACTGTAAGAACAGAAAGAATTCTTATACACAAGTACTAAATGTTTACAGTACTGTGAAAATTATTTATAAACATAGAACTGAAGCCTTTTCTGAAGAACCAAAATCTATGGCTACAAATACATGGCCAGTTCAACAACTTTCTCTATCTTAATGGATAAATATACTAAGCATCAGCACTGCACTGAATTCTCTAAATCCACAAAGTAAATGTAAAAATGGAAGTACCTAAATTATAAGTATCATGTTGCACTAATGGGATTAGAAGTAGAATTACTACTGTGTTAATATGTATTTGCTTCTAGGCTTGATGGGTGTAGTTGGAAACCTAGTGTGCCAGAGGGGCAACTTTGCCATTCTGTGCCCATAAGCAGCAGTTGGTTCTGGGTCCTACAGTTTCAAGAGGGAGAGAAGTCTGTAAAAATACTAGGAAGAGACTGCTTTTAGTGTAAAACTTTAACCTGTGAGTCATGAAAGTTAGTTTGGGATTGTTCACTGGTTTAACTTGAACAGTATGTCCCTTGTATTAATTTTAAAAAGCTTGATTAGTTATTAAGAAACATTTCTAACTCTTCTTTAGCTAGGAGATTAAAAACCAAGCTTTTTGGAGGCAGACAATTCCTTAGTTAGAGAAGTATTTCCCCATCCCAAAAAGAGCATTTTTAGCAATTAATAACAACAGCTTTGCTCTGTTCTCAGCTATGAATAAGAGCTTGGTTACTTTATGGTGTATAAGGAAAAGTTGCAAAGTGAATAGCTTAGCAGAGTAGAAACCTTGAGCAGCCTGATGTGACCCTCTTCCTAACACTTGGATCTGTTAAAAACAGTTAAGCTGTTGGATTCTGTTTTCACTGTTGCAAGGGAAATTGAGGGATGAGACACAAAGGGCAGAAGCATTGTGCTCAGTGACATAAACTATCAAATGATTTCTCACACATAGTGGCACTCACCTGGACATGCTGGTCCAGTTGTTTCTCTGAGTTTGTGGTGCTGGTTGGAGGATACTTGTTCCAGCTGTTCGAGGTGTGTGAGTCTTGGCTGGTGGCCTGCTTCTTATGTGGCAATTCTGCCTCAGGCTCCCTCTCCTCTGTGCTGGATTTTTGTGCATGTGATCCCCACAGGGAGCAATTGTGCTCGCTACTGATTTCAAGCTGCTATGGTCAGTGTAAGCTGCTGGTGGCCTCTTTTGTCACTGCAGGTCAGTGTCTTTGATTTTCTCCATACTTGAAGGGATTTAGCTGCAGTCATCAGAGTGGCTCTCACCTCTTGATCTACTGTCACAACATGTGAGATACCAAGTAGTTAAAAATTCGTCTGTGCTTTGCTTCTTTCCTGTGCATACCTGAACCATTACAGTAGGACATAGAGTCCTTGGTCTTAAGAGAGTTTTGTGCATAATTGGCTGTGCTTTGTTTTCTCAGCAGATATCAAAACCTTGTAATGAGTTCAGTTTATCTACTCAAGGTTTAACTTGGTGTAATCAGTTAGACTTTACTCCGTGACGTCCTGACAATGCTCAGTGTCATAAGTAATAGCTCTGCTTCTGTGCTCTTCATTGCTTTTGCTCTTCTACTTAGAAGGCCCTCTGGAAGCCTAATGTGATCTGAACAGGGAGGTGTGTAAGCTCTGAACAGGCTAGAGAAAGATGTAATGAACTTTTTTAGGTTTGGTTTGTTTGGTTTTTTTTGCTTTAGGTTGCTGTTTCCTCAGAATTTTTAAGTCTGGGGCCCTGTACAATTAATAATAATAGTCAGTTTCACTTTTTTGTTTGTTTTCATAAGGTAGAATAAACTTGGAAGCTAAAGCAGAAATGTTGAAGGAATTCTCCTGGTCTCTGCTGTTTAACTGCTCCATCTTAAACAAGTTTCTTCATTTTCCTGCACTTTAATTTCTCTACAGCAAAACTAGGACAGTATATCAAATTAGATGTTTTGTGATAGTCTCCTGACTTGAATACAGTACCCTACTGGTGCTTCATGCCTTAAAAATACGCATTTCCTGTATGAAGTTCTGCCTCTCTTGATAGAGGGAGTTCTAAAGAAATAATTGAGAATGGAGGGAATTCCAGTAGAGTAAGTCTTGTACCTTCCACACAGACCAAATTGTGCCTCTGCCTCTTTATCCCCAAGCAGAATAGATTATTTAATTAAAGCTGGCTTCTTTATTTTTCCTCTTGCAAACCAAGTTCACAGGAAGGAAAAAAATTAGATTATTCATCATTCCATCATAAAAATCTGAAGATTCCAATTGTCCTGAATGTCAGTATTTGTTAATTTCCCCACAGTCTTTTCAGCACTAAAAGATGACTTATGCAAGCAAATGGCTGAAGTTTTTATGTGCTTGGGGTATATAAAGCTTGTTTTCTGTGATTTCAATTCTCCAGCCTTTTTGATAGCTCACTGTTTTTTTAAAAATCAAAATAGCTCAGAAGCCTGGGTATGTGGCTCCTTGCAGTCAGTTTCTGATGAAGTGCTTGTTGCAGCATTTGGATAGCTTTGCGGTAGATCTATACTACAAAATTCAAGCAATTTGGTAAATTCTAAGCTCTAACAAAATACCCTTTCCAAGTCATGATGTGATTATATCCTTTGAAATTTCTTCTCTGGATCATTCAGACTTTGCAAGGCAGTCTGACTGATTTTGTTCCTTTTGGAAATATCAGCTTGAGATATTTGTGTGTTGGGGTTTTTGCTTTTTGGGTATTTTTTTATTGAAGGAGTTCTGTACTTGCTCTTTTTTTTCTGTAGTAGCTCTAGACTGGCAGTAGGATAGTGGCTAGAGTATGCAAAGATTTCAGTTTTTTAAACAGAGCATCCAACTAAAGTTGGCACATCTTCAAGTTGGATGCTGGACCAGATGAACCTGGGTGATCCTTTGTGACCTAAATAACTCTAATTCTGTTGATTCTGTGAATACACCAAATTTGAGCTGAACGACACTTTTGTGGATTGTCAGGGTCTTTTTGCATTTGTACACAGAAGAAAATGGTCTCAACCCTTTGACTTGGAACAAATATGCCTGTCTTGGGAAGAGTACTTTGGCAGAGCTATTAAGAATATTGCAGTAGTGTCACATCAGAGAGACACTGATTATTTATTCTTAAGAAAATATTTGTTGTCTACCTTGCCACTCAGTTCACACAGAGTAGTTTAAACAAGAAAACTACTTTGCTTAAAGCATATGTTAATCTTGTCACATTTCTGTTTAACACTACTGCATTTCTTGTAATATCATCCAAGGCTTTGTTCATGTGGCTATTGTTAGTGAAAAACCCTCATCTTCTAAATGAAGAAAATCAGCTACTTTTGGATATTCTGAAATGAAATAGGGCCAAGATGGCATGGTGAGGCATGCATCTCCTAAAAGTGTGGAATTAAAACAACTGGGTCCTACACAGAGAAAGCTTTGACTGAATTTTTTATAATAAACAGGCTGGTGTTCTTTTAAAACCTGTGGTTTTATATGTTGGGAAACTTAGTGTGCTGGTTTTGGCTGGAGTAAAGTTCGTTTTCCTCACAGTAGCTGATATGAGGCTGTGTTTTGAATTTGTGCTGGAAACAGTCGCGGTAATGCGGGGATGTTTTCCTTATTGCTGAGCAGGGTTTATACAGAGCCAAGGCCTTTTTTGCCGCTCACACTGCCCTACCAATGAGCAGCCTGGGTGTGCACAAGTAGTTGGGAGGGGGCACAGTTGAGGACAGCTGACCCAAGGGATATTCTGTATCATATGGTGTCATGCTCAGCATGTAAAGCTGGAAGAAAAAGGAGGAAAGGGAGGATGTTTGAAGTGGTGGTGTTAGTCTTCCCAAGACACTGTTACACATGATGGAGCCCTGCTTTCCTGGAGGTGGCTCCTGCCCACCCACAGGAAACAGTGAATGAATTCCTTGCTTTGCCTTGCTTGTGTTTTTCTCTCTTTTCCAATTTTCTCTCATTTCCAGTTTTCCTTCCCCATCTCACCGGAGGGAGTGAGCAAATGTCTGTGTGAAGCCTTGTTGCCAGTTGGGGTTAAACTGCAACAATCCTTTATGACATCCAGTGTGCAGCTCAAAGGATTTGAGATAATGAGAGGTTTGACTGGAATGTGCTAGATTGAATTTATAGCTGTAATTGCTGATTAGTTATTAATTGGCAGGTGCTTGTCAGGAGCCTTGCTTGCCTGACTGTACATTAGATCCAGTGCTCATTAGTGGCTGGTTTTTGCTCTCACTGCTGCTGTGCTGCTTTATCACCTCTCTGTGCTGTGCCTGGGAACACTGTGATAACAGCAGCAGTGATGTGCTGGGGCTGGCAGGTGGCCAGGACTGCCTGTGTGGCTCTGCTGCTGGCCTGGGCTGGCTGGGACTGTGGTGTGAACTTCAGTCACAGGGACCTGACCCAGGGATGAATCCATGTGGGAGCAGGCAGATGTGGAAGCAGCTGTGGCTGTGGCTCTGTCAGTGCAGCAGCAGGAACAGCTCTGAAGGGATGGAGGCCCAGGATAAGTCTGTGCTGCAGCAGGTGGATACTGACACAGCAGTGGCTGTGGGTAAGTCCATGCTGAGCACCTGAAAGCGTGTGGCCGTGGATAATCCCACAAGAGAGCAGGTATTCCCCTGGAAGGACTGCAGCCATGGGTTAGGCTGTGATAGAGCAGGTGGGTTTCTGAAGGGGCTGTAGCAACTGTGGCTCTGGGGAAGCAGCAGGTCTTTCACTGGGAGCATTATTGCTTCTACTAATGCATCTTCTAGTAGTAATTGCTTTTGTTCAAAAATACCTGAAGTATAACTGTATTGAAACTCACACTATGATCTACAAAAATGAACTTTAATGAAAACTTTCCTCTAGGTATTTTACTGACAGAGCAGAAACTTAATGGATATAGCCTTGCAGCTTCAAATTTGCTGGGTCATGGTGAACCTGGGGAACGAAATATTTGGAAAGCACACAAAATTTGTAAGGCTGCAGGTTACTGTAGCAGTAGCATATTTTGTTTTCTTGTACCACTTAGCTATTTGTGAAACACTGAGGAGGTATATGGACTGTGTGACCTGATGAGGTATATGGATTGTGTGACCTAAACTGTAATAGGAAATTGGATGGCTGGAGCCCAGCTTAGGCTTTCAGACTTGGGGTACACTGCTTAATTCACTAAGATCTTAATTTGGCATTTTACTAGATCTGTTCTTTCTTGATCACCGTGGAATGGCTTTTAGAACTGAAGTAGCATTATTGCTGGAGGAGATGACATGAGCAGTTCTAGTAAATTCACATCTGGAAGAGTAGAAGCATCTTAAGATTTGAGATTTGATAAAGCATGAAGGCACAAATGAAAGTTGCAAACCCTTCCTAACAAAACTTTGTTGGACAGAAGTTTTGTAACTACATTAGACTTCTAAGTGTCCAGGTCCCTTTGTTGTACAAAGATTTCAAAAGGCAAAGGTAAGTGTTCTTACACAATAACTTTAGGGTGCTAGAAGTTGGTTTAATCTATGTAGAACCTCAGTAAAAAAACAGAATAAAACTTGCAAATTATTACAGTCAGTAGGAAGATAAATGGAACTGCAGGACATAGATTTTGGAAACCGTTCACTTTGCCCTTGATCTTAGCTATCTAGTAATGGTTTTACATTTTCGAAAATACTGGAGTTCCTAATAGTCTTGAGAGAGTTAATACTGTGGTAAGTCTAATCTGTTGGGTCTTCCTTCTTCCTCTTTCTGTCTCAATGTGCCTGTCTTAAAGTGTACCATCAAACTGATCGTAGGTTTTTTTTTTTAAAAACTGGTTCTTGATCCTGCAAAGTTCATCTCATTAGGTAGACAAGACTCTGCTTTCCCAGAGATCTAATTGTTGGATGTGTAGTAATTTGTTTGCCAGCCTGAGGAATAGGTTTGTATTACTTTCGAGGCAAAACAGCATTGCATATCCACTGCCTGTGTGCTGTCTGCCAACAGCTTTCAGAGTTCCCTTATTTTGCTGACCCATAAGTTTCAGTTGTGGTATTGTAATTGGTACTTGAGTGCCAGTCAAGTGTAACCTGGTGGTATTCATGATAATTTAGTGACCCCATTCATGTCAACGCTTTTGTCATAGGCGCTTGGTAATTGTACAGCTTACGTGTTTATCAAAGGAAGCACTAAGTTACCACCACTGTTGACTTTCAGTGCAAACACAGGTGAAAGTCTAATGACATAATTTAAATCTCTGTCAGTGGCATTTGTATCACTGAATGTAGACACATTAAAATAATGAAGGTCTTGGAAACAGCTGAAACAGAAATATTTCAAAGGAGAGGACTGGTAGAGTGGTATAATACCTTATTTAGTAAATTTCTAAAATATGTGACAGTTTTGTCAGCCTCTTGGGACTCATACTGAATCCTGATTCCGTGTGAATCTTACAATGCGTTTATGAAATTACTTTGGCTGTTGTTTAGTTCTGGCACATTGATGTTGAGTTTAAGACTGATGCAAATGCGAACCTTTTGTCTTCCACTTAAAAATCTCTCCTTTTCAGAAACTGTAGAACTGGCTTTGTGTCAACATCTGCACAACTGGATGACGTCCTTCGTCTGTGTACTACTTATTTTACACTGAATCATTGCACAAAGTAATTAAGTTATTTTGAATCCCTAAGCTTTGCTTAAATGAAATATCTAGTTATTGATAGTACTTGTATTGAGGCAATTGTATCCATTGCTGAGTTGATTTAAATACTGTATTAGTAAATATTTTTTTTTAAATCAGGAGTAGGTCCTGCATAGTCTTCTATCCATAGCCTTAGTATTCTTAATACTAAGATTAAGTAGTTCTAATCTTACAGATTTTTACTTGAAAGATTTGAGTTTGGGGTTTTTTTTTCTAAGAGGTTTTTCTTTGCTTCTATTTTGAGTGCCAAGAATAGTAAAAGTAGGTGAAACTGAAAGTATGTGTCTGCAAGTACAGAAAACAAAGTGCTCTTAAGGAATGCTAGGTTCACAGAATCACAAAGTTGGATGTGACCACTGGAGGTCATCTAGTGCATCCCCCCTGCTCAAACAGTCCCCACAAGAGCAAATGACTTTGGATTGTGTCCAGATGGTTTTGTCGAAACATAAAACCAGAAGTTTTTTAATAATAATGATGAAGATCTTGTAGTACTTGAAAAAGGGCAGTCCGAAGTTTTGCAGTTTGCCAAATCAATTATTTGATTGCTGTTGTACTGAGAGAAGTTTACAGCTTGATAGAAATAAATAAAAGCTACTTTATTTGCCAATTTTGCTAAATGTCTGGGATTCTGTTTCATAAACACCTTGAAAAGGTAGTAACAAAACCTAATTTATGTTTAGGAAACCTGAAGCTTAATTTTCTTCTAGGATTGCCATAATATAATAGCAGTGGCCAGTGTTTCCATGTTCACAGTAAGTCTTTAGCCCATCCTACTCAAACCACACTGCTCTTACAAACTGTGCTGGTGAAGAGTGGTGGTTGGGTTCTCCACCAAGAAGGATGTAGGTCAAACTTGCCCTTTTCTGAGGTATCTCTCATGGAGTCTCCAGGAATTGTCATTTCCTGCTTTATATTCTCATGTAAACTCCCCATGAGTTTAACTTTGGAACTTCGGAACAGGGAACTAAAGAGACGATGCAGATCCAAAGGAAGTAGTATATTTGTACTTCTGCTTAGTGAGCTATTATTTTATTTTGTGTGATTCATTTAATATTATTTAAGCAGGGATTTTTATTCCATAGCCTCTTGAAGCTGCTGCTTGGCTTGTACTCTATATGTGTCCAAGTAACCATATTTGATTTCTGGTTCACATAGTAATGATAAATGTAACACTTCAAAAGTAGCCAACTATAAAGGTAATCCAGCTGATGTCCAATGTTTTTGGTAACAGTTTCTACTATAGGCCCTTCCTCTTTGGCAACTTGTAACAATGATTTGTAGTCAGTAGCAGCAGATGGACAAAACCTATTTGCATTTTCGCACTTGCTCATTAGGGGAAAAGATGGCATACGAATTTTTTTTGTGATCACTTAATGTTCAATTGATGGTATTAGTATGCCTTAGTTTTTTAGCATATGCTCTATCCAGTCATACTACCTTGTTAAACAGAGCAGATGTTCATCTTCACAGTTGGAAAACATTCTTAACTGGACTTTGTAATGTTGATGTTAGCGGTAGAGTTACTAAGCTTTAGTGATGCTTATTAATATGGAGAATGGGCTGCAAGACAATAACTGGCCTGGTGTTGCCTTTTAGATGTGTTCCAAATCTGTATAGTAAACTGATGCAGTAAGATTACCTCCACAGCCACCCCTAGATGTCAGAGTATTAGTAAATACACAAAAAAACCCCAAAAAAAACCCAACAACAACAAAAAAACCAACCAACCAAACAAACAAAAAATCGCCAAACTTGGCATGGTGAATATCCCATCATTCTTTAAAATAATTAGTTGGTAAATTTAGGCTTTTAGAAAGAATTTCTGGTGTTACTAACAGGGAAGGGGAGAGATCAGGTAGCCTACATGCCAAAAGCAGTGTTAGTAACTGCTTGTTAGTAATGTCCCACATTTTCATAAGGGCTGTTGGTCAAAGGAAATAGAGTTCAAGTAGCAGCCTCTGACAAAGAATATTACCGTTTTCTTAAACTTTTCTACTTCTCTATCTTCAAAAGTTAAAAAAAAAAAACCTTAACAAAGCTGTATGTCCAAATATTTTTTCAATTACCCTCAGTGTATGTGGCTGCCTAGGATGTGACTATTATGCCTGTTTTCTTACAGACCTATTCCATGGAAGTATTGTGAATATAGTCCCAATTATGTTAATAGTCAAAGGGTTAGTGTAAAAAAAAAAAAAGGGGAGAAAATTTTATTTATGCATATTTTAGAGGAGAGGCAGCAGGAGTTAACTTTTACAATACTGTTTCTCACCTGAGTAGCAAAGGTCAAAAACTGCTTTTGAACTCCAGCAGTTTAAAATAATTTTTTTTTTTTTGCATATGCATATTCATAATTTCCAGATCAAATATATGGTGTTTTGGGTGAGAAGGGAAAAAAAAGGTAGGGAGGATGTGACATTTTTCAAATTAACTTTATGGACTTTTGATGATGTGTTCTTTCTGTTGGCAATTCCCAGTGAGAGAAGCAGCACATCAGATAATGATGGCAGTGAAGCTGGCTCTCAAAATATTTACAAGCTGCAGTTTTATATCATAGCATATAACCAGAAGCATGTCTTACTTTCAGCTCAGTACTTCATGTTATTATTTTTTGGACACAACTTATAATTTTCTTAGCCTTTCTGGTTTGTCAGTAAGGAAACGTCTTTGCAACTAAAGCTAAAAATTGAGATTCTTGAAGAGTTGATGAAAATGTATTAATGGCATGATAAAAAGTAAAATGCCAAGGCTGTTGAAGTGGTGTGGTGGTGAGTTTATCAAGGACGCTGCTGTGCAGACGGGAGGGAGTGTGATGGTCGTGCTGCGATCTGAGAACGTTCTCTGCCTTCAGCTCTTTGCAGCGGAAGTTGCTGTTGCAGTGCGAACACAGCGCTGGGCAAGTTCAGGAAGCGATGCTCTTGAGTAAGGTTTAAAGAAGAAATGCTACTCTGTGCCATTTCACAGCGGTCACAGTGTGCTACCAGAGTAATTGTAACTCATTCAACAAAGAAGATACTGCTAATGCTTGCTATTGTCATATACAGAGTAACGGACTGGCATTTCCAGGAGTATAATCCCACTTGCTCTAGAGAAACTCATACAAAGAGACTGTTCTTGCAAAATATTTCTGAAATTATGTTTCTTATCTAACTTGAATTATGCAGACTTTGATTAAAATATAGGTAAAATACTTAAAAGCATAGTTTGAAATATGTCAGCATGTGTCACTTGTCTGACACATATCAGCTCCATTTGAAAGCTTTTTCCACAGAGTTCATTCTTCTAAAATACCACCCTAAAAGTTTCAGAATGACAGAGAATTCTCTACCTGTCTTTGTTTGCTATAGTACAGACAATAACTATAAATTATAAGACTGTACTTAATTTGGGGGAGGTTCACTTATGATGAAATTAAACTCAGTTGTGCATACTTGTTTTTAGTGTTACTGTTTTAATGGACAATTTGTAAAGATGATCAGTTTAAGTGCATTCTGTATGAATTATACTGAACTGCTATAAATATATTATTTTCAGCTCCTAACAAGAACTTTTAAACATATTTAGTAGTCTAAAGTATCTCAGTGTACTAATTTTCTTGATCTTTACTGGAATACTTGTATCAGTCTATCATGGTGGTTTTTAATAAAATAGATTTCATCCTGGATTTTTGCAGTTTTGCAACAGGCCACTCATTAATGTTTCTTCATTTTTAATCATGGAGATTATATTGTTTCTTTTATAGTTGCTGTTTTGTCTTATTAGAAATTGTTGGGTAATAGAAATAATTTCTACTTTTCCTTTGAAATCTCATCTTTAAATTTTTCAGCATCTCTGTGTTACTGGTTTCTTCTTCTCATGAAATAATTCTGAAAAAATACTTATCTTGGTTTTGCAGATGTGCTTTTTCTAGAAGAATTAATTGTAGCTCTTGTCCATGAATAGTTTCCAGGAATGTAACTATCCTATCTCTCTGGTAATCTGGAATGAATGATTTAACTCTTTCCTCTTTCTTCTTGGCTTCAAGAGGATCAAGTTTGTGCATGGATGTGGTTGGTGAGGAGGGGTAAAACTTGATTGTGTTAAAATGTTTTTTGTCTTGACTCTGAGGTCTTGTAGGTGACAGTGAATTTGAAGACTGCTAGTTCTCTGCAGACTCACCAAGTTTAGAGAGCTGAGCAGACAGTGTGTGTGACGGAAAAATTAGTAGTAATTAGACTTCAGGTTGCAGTGCTTAATGTAGCAGTTGGGAACTTTTTATAGTCCTTTGTTGCAAAAGAAGTAGGGATGCTTTGCAGGTGAAACTCTTTCAGATTTGTAATGCTTCAAAGAACTGAAGTCAATCTGCATGCAGCTTAGCCAGAAAAGGTTCCTTAACTTTTTCTTTTAATACATATGTAGCATGAATTTTGTTCTGGTGGAGTTCTTAATCATCAGGAAGTCTAATGCTCTTCTTAATTTTTTTTGTTTTTTTTTTTTAATTCGCACAGAACTATTGGCCCCTGCAAATATACAGTGGGATTATTTGTTGTTGTTTCATTGCTATTCTGCTGTGCTGACATTTTAAAGAAGAAATAAACTTTAAATGGTACCTTGTAGGTAGTAGTTATTCTCTTCAAACTTTTCTAGTGAAATCTTGGAAACAGTAGTTTCCCCCCTTTTTTTTTTTTTTTTTTTTTTTTTTTTCCTGGTAAATGTTGATGAGCACCACAGGTGACTTCTCTGACACATGTCAGCTCAGATGTTTGCTGTTCCAGCTTATATTTGAGCCTCATGTGTTTTTTATTCCTCACCATGTATGCAGAGCATACATAAAACTTCCACAGTTTACAGCTTCTAGGGAGCTGTAGCTGGCTGACAACTACATCTGTTTTTCTCTCAGATTTTTGATGGAAGGTGTTATAAAGTGAGCTTGCAAAACAAATTCATTTCATTTTATCTATTGCTGAGTAGAAAAAGCTATCTGACCCTCAAAACATTAAACCAAGTATTTAATCAAAAAACATTAAACACTGAACTGCACTGCATAAATGCAGGTTCTGACTCAAAATAGGTCTGAATTGATGAGGTTACAATGCCACATTAGTTTTAATGATTTGGATTTGGTGCTTAGAAACTGTCTTGAGGTTGGATGAAGAGTCCTGTTCCAGACAATGCTTTTCTTTTGTCTGAGCCCTTGGATATTTTCATGTTATGGCATTTCTGAAGTGCCCTTTTTCACAGCTGGAAACTTCTGTAGAGGAGGTAGGAAGCCCTGTCTATTTGACATCTACAACTTCAGGCTTTAACATTAAAACATCAGTAAAGCTCTGGACTGTGGTGATAGTGTGCCTCAAACAGCAAGTTGTTTTTTTTTTTCTTTTTTCTCTTTTTTTCATTTTTAAATGGTCTTTATGGGGTAGTGCTGTGACTAGTGGTGATGATCGAGGTTACTTTCTTGGAATATGCATAATTGGTAGGCTTTATCTTTTAACTAAACAGCAGCCATTTCACTTTCTTCTAGGTGGTTCTTGTGTAAATATATTGCTGAAGATTCCAGTGAGAACCAAACTGCATAAAAAAAGAGTTCAAACTTCCTTAGTTTTGTACTTTAACAACAGTCATGTTGTAGGTAATAATTTTGAGGAATCTGGCTGTGTTTTTCTTCAAGCCTGTCTTTGTGCAGACTTGCTCTTTGCATTGCCTTCATTTTACCATGGTAAAAAAAGTGAGAGGAACAGTGGTAATGTGAATGTGTTCTCTTGGCATTTGGGGAGCAGGCTGGTAGTGAAGGAGATGGAAGTGCCGTGTGGAAAGGAAAACCTCTACAGTTTGTGCAGCTTTTCCTTTACGATGTGGGAAGTGTACATAAATGCTCAAGTTTCTTTACAAACCCAAACCCCTTTCCTTGCTCCTAATAAATCAGAGATCTAACTATAAACATTCTCAAGACCATCTTACTGATGCAGAAATATTGGTAGATATTTCTGTTAAGGTGCAGGATTGTTGAAGAAACTTGGAAGTTCTGAGCAGCATAAATAGCCCCTCTGTGTCTTTGAGGGGCTTCAAGCAACAATTTGCTGTATATGGCACTTCTTCAAGTTCCCTTGGAAGTGGAATGGCTTCAGTTATGTGAAGTTACTTGTAATATATGGATATCTATTATTTCGGATACCTTTATCTAGAGGAATGGCAGACATTTTCTCTGTGAAACTTGCTACCATATGACACAATCTTGTGGTACTATTACATGTGTGTTTGTAACTCTTGAAACGCTTCCTGTGACTATGCAGAGCTTGTATTTTAGGACATAGAGGTAATGCTTTGGATGGGATATGGGCCTAATCTGGGTCTTCCCCCCTCTTTCCGGCTTCCTTTCTCCTGTCTTTTCAGCTTCATATTTTCATGAAATTTTTGGTAAAGTATTATCTGAAGACTTCTTCCCCTTTAGTCAAAGTTGATTGAAATAGCTCTTCAGACTCAGATAATTTGTTTGTTCTGCTGGTAAACCAAACGTTCTTGTAACAGCAGGGCAGATAAACACTGCCTGAAGCATCAGACATCACTTGGAATCTGACAGGCAATGGAAGTAAAGTGAATAAGAGGTAGGGAGATTCTCTAAATTATCAGGAAAAAAAGCCAACACTGAGGCTACAGTTGCAAGGTAGTACCTTCCCTCCATCCCATAGTTTAAGTACCTACTAGGAAAAACTGCAGGAAGGATGTAGATGAGAAGTGCCTTGGACTGTACTTGGTCTGTTTTCCATCTTTTTGTAGTCTTAAACTGGGCCTTGGGTACTTGGAAATCTCATAACAGTATTTGAATGATCCCCTTCCAAGTGTGAAGGAAACCCCTTGGGTTTCTGAAACTCATAGCATGTGCTTAACAGTAGCTCTGTATTTATATTCCTGTGGGAACTCTTGTGGGATCACTGTCCTGTGGTGCATTTCTTGGGGCTAAGGAAAGGACCATCTAAAGTCCTCAAGTACACTGAGAAAGAAGGGAACTACAGGATCTAATTTGGCACCTGCAACAAATTTTAAGAGAAAAGTTAAGGTGGAATGGGTTTAAGCCTTATTTTTAAAGCTATACTTTACAACTTAATATTGAAGACATGTGTTTTATTGCCAGTCTTTTAAATCTGGCAATTTAGGTTTTGTTACTGACCACTTATCTTTTTGACACTTAAAAAAAAATTAGGCTGAATAATGCAAAACATCTACAATTGATCTTGCACTAGTGCTTTAACTTTTAAAAATAAATTACCATGATGCATTTGAGGAGATGTGAATTAAGGTTGCATAAGCAACTTCTAGGGACGATGTCAACCTTTTAATAGTCTGTGTCAAGTTGGATTTCTGGTAAATACAAACCATAAACATACTACTTTATGCAACAGTGGCATGCAGCTATTTTTTGTGGTGTGAAATGGAGCTCTGTGTAAAAGCAGAAATGCCTTGAAAAAATAGCTGAGTAAAATTACAGATATTTCCACAAAGTAGTACTTTATTTTAATGTTTTGACATGTCCTATGAAAAGTATGAAAAAATGCAAGGCATACTATTACATGTGTGTTGGGTTTGCATATTTAAAATAAGAGTTCTAGCTCTATGGTACCCCTTGTTTATTTGAGAACATAATTTTCTTGATTTTTGTGGAATAGTGCCATCTACTGAATTGTTAGATTTGTACCTTGGTTTTCATTTGTGGTGGTAATTTTGAGCAAACCTATAAAATGGTCACTGCTGTTTTGATAATAGTGGACTATTAAGTTTCTCAGTCCTTTGGTGATATGCAAAACTAAAAATGGTGCTGGAGTGGAATCTGAAGAAGCTTAAGGTAAGATAAAGTTAAAAATATTGTTACAAAATACTTAAAGTAGTAATTTAAGGATAGTTGTGATTGCTCACACTTGAGGCTAATTTTAATTTTTGGTGTCATTTTGAATGAGAATATTTAAGAAGCCTCTACTTCTTCTTTGAGCAGACATGGGAAACTTTGTCCCAAGACCCATTTATTACATTATGTTTGAATTACTGGGGTTTGGAGACAGCTAGCTGAAATACTTAAAAAGCACTATCAGCTTTTTGTGATGCTGTGCCTGTGAACACCACATGGGGTATTTGGAAGGTCCAGCTTGTGACTGGTGTGAGTCTGGGGACAGATTGATACACAAATTGTATCAATTTAGAATAGACAGAAGAGGTAAACTTGTACCTGCTACCTGGATTTGGGATCTAGGTTTCTCCATCTCCTGTGCCATGGATGTGCTGGTGCTTCTAATCCTTGACCCTCTCAGTGCTTCAGCAAGTGACTTTGCTGGTAACTACTTCAAAAAGCTGTGTAAGCAGAAACGTGGTATACCTGTGTCACTGTATGGGTGAAACTTCCAGTGATTAAACTTACTTCAGAAGGATGTTGGGAAGAGGAAGTTACTTCAATCATTAGTATGATACAAAATGGTGTGGGAAGTAGAAGGATAGATTAAACCTCCTCCACACGTCAAGTGTTAGAGGACTGTGTCCAAAGGAAGGAGCTGATGTCAGTACTGAGAGAGAAACTACAGCAAAGTCTGGGAAAGAAATTCATAGACATGACTGACTTTTATTTTAATTTGAGATCCTCTTTAAGACCTCTTCCTATGCCTAGGTCACCTGCTTTTTCTGCTGCCTTTATCAAAGCAAGTGAGTAAAAGTGTCTGCATGAAAAGTGGTAACAGTACCTGTAGTCTTATTCTAAATAACGCCATAATAGTGTAAAGGGTTAATGAGGCTCAGGAGACTGCACTCACTGCTGTGAAGTTTGTGGGGAGGGGATTGGAGAATAGGCTTGTGTGTGAACAAAGTTGAGATATGGAATGACTGGTGATTACAGCTGGTCTTCTGTCACTTCTATCCAGTGGTTGGTGACTTGGAAATAACTGAAGAGAGTTTGCTTGTCAGACAAGAGTTAAGGGAATTATTTTGTAACATGCTGTGTGAATGAAGAGAGATTTCTGGACCTAGCAAAATGCTTTACAGTCAGAAATAGGTGTTGACAGACAATAATTGATTGGGCAAGGATTGGCTATGTTCTTTGAAAATAGTAAATTGTCCTTTTATTAGATAATATGCAAGGTTATTTATGTTTTCATAAGCTAAATCAAATCAGTATATAAATTCACTTAGCATCTAGTTCTAGACCATTGTTGATGCTGGTCTTGGCAAGTGTACAAAATATCTGGGCTTTGGAAAGAGACATCATTCTTATACCAAGTATACCTCAGTTCTAGCAGCATAGAATGTCCCTGCCTTATTCTTGGCCAAGAAGCTATGCATGTAAAGAAGAAAAGAATGGTTAATTATTAATATTGTGATATAGTTGTAAGATGTTGAAATTTGACTTGGAAACTAAACTGGATTAAATGGGTAATAGGTGAGCAGGACTTGGAAGCATGCAACAGAATACAAAGGTTTTACCTCTGAATTTTGATGAAGTTCTTCAAAAATACGTAATTATTTCCTGGATTTACTCTTATTGTATGCATTTTTAGGAAAAAAGTTTATTGAATTAGCAGTTACCACCCATTTCACTGCATCTTGTGTAGTCATAGAAACTTTGTAAGAGTTTCCTACACAAGTTCACTTGTGTTCTACTGTTCTCCTTCTCTTCATCCCACCTAGAAAAACTACTGGGTTACTCACTTTCTTTGCATTAGTGCTGAAATACAGGTCTTAGACTAAAGGAGTACAACCTGTTCAGAAAGCAAAGTGAGTAAAATCAAGGAAAGCCTGTAGCCTTTTTAGGTTTTTTTTTCTTGTTTGGTCTAAATTGATGTTTTTACCTCTTCATTTAATAGCATGCTTTGCTATCTGTGAGTTGTGCATATAGAAACTTATAATTAAAACCAATCTTGTTTCTTGTTTAATTTTAAATCATGTTTTTTGGTGTATTTTTTTTTATCCTCTTTGCGTTTGTAATGCTCGATTACATCTTGTTCTAATGAGCGATTGCCTCTCATTGGCATCTCTGAGAAAATTCTACCAAATACAATCTTTACAGAAAATTTGCTGGCACTTTTTATAGCTGCTTGGGAAATGCTGTATTTGTGTATATTTAAGTAAACAACATTGAAGTTTAAAAAAGTGCTTTGACCCCTGTCTGTTGTTAAAAAGTGGATTGTACTTAAGCTACTGCTCCCTACCTGTTCCCTATCAGTTTACATGCAAACTATTTCAGACATTTTCTAATTTTAAAATACAAAACTCATGCAAATTGAGGCAAAAAAGGCTGGGCTTGTGCTTTAAAGTTGCTGCAACTACCTTTATACAAAAACCAGATAACAAACTTTTGCTGAGGTCCATAGACTTTGGTATTTTTCAAAACAGAGCTCCTTTTATCAATCTGAGATTATTTTCTTCGTAAGTTAACATGGAATCATTTGTCTTCTAGTGATTTAAGAAGCTGAGCATTGTTCTATAAACAAAGTGAATACTTAAGGAAGCTGATCTGTACTTATGTAGGAATGAACATTACTGGTAGCAGACTTGGAAGTTGAGAAATTCAATCTCCAGCCAGTTGTTTAGTCACTGCTTCACTGGAAGTTCTAAAGCTGCAGTAGCAAACAGCAGTAGTAGTTTGCTAAACCCTGTTAAACTACTATGATATTTGTAATAGGATCTAACATCAATTTTTGTATACCTCAGGGTAACCAGCCCCCTGAGCTGGAAGACAGGGACAGGAAGCAGAACAGATTCCCTGTAATCCAGGAGGAAGTAGTTAGTGACTTGCTAAGCTCTTTATGCCCTCTTAAGTCTGTGGGACTGGATGTGATTGATCCAAGTCTACTGAGGGAACTGGTGGAAGAGTTTGTGAAGCTGCTCTCCATCATTTGCCATCAGTCCTGGCTACCCAGGAGGGTCAGCTGGAGGTTGGCCCATATGGCATCCATGCCCAAGAAGGGCCAGAAGAAGCATCTGGGGCACTAAAGGCCTGTTAGCCTGACCTTGCTGTCCAGGAAGGCTATGGAACAGGTTGAATATGATCACATGGCACTTACTCGTGATCAGGATGAGGGGATTGAGTGCACCCACAGTAAGGTCACAAGTGACACTAAGTTGGATGGGAATGTTGATGTGGTGGAGGGTGTAAAGGCTCTGCTGAGAGACCTGGATAGGCTGGATCTATATACTGAGGCCAGTGCGCTTCAATCACAACAGCCCCGTGCAACACTGAAAGCTTGGGCAAAAGTGTTTGGAAAGCTGCCCAATGGAAAAGGGCCTGAGGGTGCTTTTTGACAGGCAACTGAACATCAGCCCGTGTTTGGCCAGGAAGGCCCATGACATCCTGGCCTGTATCCCTGTATCATCAACAGTGTGGCCAGCAGGAGTAGGAAAAGGATTGTCCCCTGTACCGGGCACTGGTGAGGCCCCACTTGACTGCTGTGTCCAATTCTGAGCCCCTCATTGCAAGAAGGGCATGGAGATGCTGGAGTCCAGAGAATGGCAATAGAGCAGGTGAAGGGCCTGGACCACAAGTGCCGTGAGGAGCAGCTGAGGGAGCTGGGAGTGTTTAGCCTGGAGAAAAGGAGGCTCAGGGCAGACCGTACCACTCTCTACAACTGCCTGGATGGGCTGTAGCCAGGTGTGGGTTGGCCTTTTCTCCCAGACAACTGATGACAGGACAAGAGAACATAGCCTCAAGCTGTGCCAGGGGAGGTTTTAGTTTGGATATCAGGAAGAATTCTATCATGGTAAAGGTTGTTAAACATTGGAGTGGACTGCTCAGGGAGGTAGTGGAGTCACCATCCCTGGAGGTGTTCAGGAAAAGACTGGACATGGCACTTAGTGCTGTACTCAAGTTGATAAGATGGTGATTGGTCAAAGGTTGGACTTGATTCACTCAGAGGTCTTTTAAAATCTAAATGGTTCTGTGATTTTTTGATGACTGCCTTATGCTTAGGGTTGAATTGATAGCTACAGATTTTGGACTGTCTTGTATATCAGATGGGTCAATCACAGGTGAAGAATGCCCCAGTAGTCCCTGGGTCTACTTGGAGTAACTAAAGAAATAAAAAAAATAAAAAAAAAAAAACTAGTCTCTGACTTTCATGAACATTCTGGAATTAATTTTCTCTTTCAAATGTGATTTCTAAGGTCAGATGTGCACTGAGTTGCTACTATATAGCTAAGCTATAAATAATAGTAATATTTAAAAGGAGTATTTTGAGGAGACAACATGAATATTGCTAAATTAAATGCTTGAAGTGTCAGCTTAGTTCTGAAGCTTTTTTGAAAAAATATCTTTTGGAAATGTTACTTTTTCTCATAGATTAAAGTGACTTTAGTCTTATGTGATATTAAATTAAGGCCATACTGTGATTTCCTTATGTATTACCTGTACTTCTAGCAGTTATGAAAATGAACGCTAATGCTAGGACATGTACATGTTATCTTTTTCTTCTCTCAGGCACAGCTGTTGTCTCTTGTTTTCTCAAAAATACGCAGTGAAGACAATGAAATATTAGTGTTTTCCAGGGTTTATTTCCAAATGGCAGTGGGGAACATGGAAGCAATATTTAAAGGCACAGCTTAGAAGGTAATAATTTATCCAATTTGTTAATATTTGGAATAGTGGATGAAGCAGGGATAGTAGAAGGAACTGCTTGGAATTGATGGAGCGGGGATGGGTCTTTGATTAGAAAACTGCTTCGAGCAGAGTATTTCCTCTAGAGCTACCCTAGGTCTTTGGCAGAGAGTTTTTCCTGTCTACAAAATTAAAATGCTTTGCTCATCTTGTCATTATTCATTATAATTTTTGCCTGTTGTGGGAACGATGATGTAGTAGATGATCACTGCTTAGTACAGTGAGCTCTCTTGCCTAAAGCACACATACACAAGTGCAGTGGATTTGGGCATGCTGCATTCCCTGGGCTGCTGCCTGTTTTGTGTGGTTGGGAAATGTTTCGCATGTACTAAACAGGCATGTATTATCCTTCTACAGTCAGTCTTTGTGACGTGCTTTTTCAATTCAGCATACCCTGCAAAACTGGGAGGCTTTACATTGCTTTAGAAAAGAAGATTAATGCTGGTTAGGAGGATGATATTAATTTGAGATGAGAAGAATAATTTTAGCTACTAGGTGAAAAAGTGAAGATGACATAATCCTTGAGTAAAGGGACTAAATAAGACTAGCTGCAAGGACTATTTCTTCTTTTTTTTTTCATTAATGACAGTGAGCACTATAGAAGAGGCCAAACTATTTTCATATCTGGATGTGAGTTTTCCACTAGTTTGTCAAAAAGATATTTACGCTGAATATTTAAAACTTGTGTAATCTTACTCCCAGTGCTGCATATTTACTGATTTCTGGGAAAAGTGGTTCAGGTGTCCTGGAAAATGTGGAAGAATTTTTTGTTTAAGGAAACATTGAAATATTCTTAATAATGAAATTTTTCCTGACTAGTTGTAACAGTGCTTCCAGAAATATTAGCATCGTAAGCGCTTGCAGAAAGCATCTGAGGAATAGAATTTGAAGGAAGAAGTAAATTGAGCAGTCTATCGACTTATGTTTTTCTGGGTCATATTCCTCTTATTTTGAAGCAGGGTAGCTGTAGAGTCTCAATTCCACATAAACTCCGTGTTTACGAACAAGGTCGGCATTTAATTATGTTGGAAAATGTTCCGGGGAGGGGCTGGGAAAATCTTGTATTAAAAAACTACCTTTGTCAGTGCAGATAAACAAGTTTTCCTGTAAGCATTTAAATTTCACATTTGAAAATGGTTTTTGTCTACTTCTGCAAATAATTATTAATTCAAGCGAATGCAGATTCATGAGCAAGGCCGAAGGCAATCAGCTCTGAAACTTATGTTATTCCTTGTGGGCTTTTTCAATCTGGCAATTTGTGTAGTCAATCTACAGTTAATGTAAAAGCAGAAACTTTACATTAAAAGTATTCTGAGTTTGTGTAGGAAGGTACCATTTATGGGGACAACACAGCTTCTGCTCTTTTTTTTTTTTTAATTTTTTTTTTTTAAGCTGTAAACCGTGACTGGAATACAGATGACTTTTTTTGTAAAAAAACCTTATTGATAAGAATGGAAAATAAAAGCAATAAACCAGGTGAGGCTTGCTGACTCTTTAAGTCCTTCCATGGCAGAACAAAATTAAATTATTAATTCCGTTTGGGGAAGAAAGCTGGTATTAAGTTTGGTGGATTATTCAACATCTGTCTAGTGTATATCTCACCACTTAGCTGGATGCTATGCAGATTCATTAGTCTAGAAAAATGTGATTCAAGTTTAAAAGGTAAAATAGCAGGGTGTTGAAGCAGACTTCTCCCTGCTGTTGTTCTACTTACATTTTATTTTACCAGCTTAGAGGCTGAGCAGGAGATGTGTTTGATTTTGGATTTGCATGCAGCCTAATAGTCTTTTCAGCCTTCAGCTGTCTGTAGTGTGAATGCGCGTGTTTTTTAAGAATGCACGTATTATCTATCTGCTTTGGTTTTGTTCAGCAATTTCTCAGTAAATGGAAAGCTTGCAGAATGGGTGAGAGTTGTACTGTTTTATTAATTTTTAGCTTATACAAAGAGAAAAATAGTACATATATTCCCTCCTTTGCATACAGCTTTGGAATAATTTCTTTTCTTCCAAAAGGAAGCTTCTTTAAAACAAAAAGTGTTCAGCCCTGACAAACTATAGTGCAGAAACCTTGGGCTTACAATGATGATGAAATACTGACCAGTTTGCTTAATTCCTCTCTTACTTCTGCTCGATCTCCCAGATGTTGGAGAACTTAATTTTGTATCAGAAGCAGGTGCATAACCACAATTAAAATACAGAATTTTTGCAATTAAAAAATGAGTTTAAGTGTGGAGATGTGAAAAATCTGTTTTGCTGCTGCTTCTATCAATATTCATTGTGGAAGGATAGGACTGATTTATGTGTGAGAGTGAAAATGAGCAAGCTTTTGCTATCTCATAGCTGGTGTGAATCCAGGAAGTCTTGATACAGAGATCCTGAAAATTTACATTATACATAATTTCCCATTGACTCCTCCATATTTTGACTACTGATCTTCTCATCTCTGTCACAGCAGATATTTTTTTTTAAAGGTGCCTTGCATTATTCAGCTCTTTTCATCCTTAAATAATGTTTAAATGGAGAGAAAGATCCTTTGGCATTTGAAAAATGTAATCTTTTGTTTATGATGCTTGTTTAGATTAACTTCAATTCTAGTCCTGATATTTAACATTGTTAACATAATTACTTCATCATTGCTCAAGTTCTCAGTGATGAAGAATCCCTTAAATCTCTGTAAGTTAAGCAGTTATACGTAATTTTTATATTTCAAGGTAGGCCTTTTAATTTCCTTGTGTTACTTTGTGGCATTTATAAATTACTGTTTTGGTAAGTACCCAACTCTGGGTGGTTAGATATGTTGAGTGCACTAGCTAGAAGCAAGATGTTAGCCTGTGTGAATGTGAAAATGTTGGTTATGCTGTGTGTTTTGTTTGTTACATGCAACAATTATTCCTTAATGGTACCAATTCCAGCTTTGGTCGGCCAGGAGTTGAATGCTACTGTCAACATGACAGTGGAGCTGCAGTAATCCAACTTCAGTTCCTGATTAATGAGGTTAGTAAAATGATTTCTGTGTAATTCAGAGAAGATATGGAACACATTTTCATTAATTTTTTATAAGCAAGCATTAAAATTAGCTGATATAAGTGATGTAGCACAAATAGCAAACTGTAATAACAATTAAAAAAATAACTTTTTTTCGTTTTGGAAAATGCTTGACTAACTCCTGCAAATATCTTTGTCTCTGGAGTACTCTTTTGCTATAAGCAAGAACTAGGAATATCTTTTCATGTCCTTGAACATTGCAGGTTATCTCTGGAAGTGGTGAAGTACTTTTTCAATAGTACTACCAGTTTCAGTGGGTAGTTAATTTTATTTTGATGGAGTTACTGTCTTAGACATGAACTGAATAATGTTGCCTCAGTTCCAGATGTGTGTTTCTAGGGATGTAGCAGCTGAGATCTGACAGCAGTGCTGCTCTTGAGCTAGGGACAGGTTTTTAGAGGGATCTCACTAGCTTTGTTAGCACACAGCAGTTCATTGCTTGATTGCTCTGCAGAGATGGGTATGAGGAAACTGATGAGCACACACTGGAAAAAGCTCCTTCCCCATCACCTTTCAGTACAGCACTGAGCCAAATATGAGTGAGCTGAACATGTGATCACATCAGTTATCTCATTCCTACTACATAGAACTTATCTGTGCTATGGTGCTGATGGAAATGCTTATACATTTTTTTCATCCTGGTTATAAATATGTATTTCCACTGCGATGCTACACTGTTCCTAGGGTTATGAAAACAAGACGACTAAAAGGTTTTTGTTCTCCTAGGGAGCTCTTGTGAGTGCCTTGGCTGATGACACCTTACACCTGTGGAATTTGCGCCAGAAGAGACCGGCTATACTTCACTCCCTCAAATTCAACCGGGAACGGTAGGGATTTGTTGTTACTGCAGTGCCCCTTACCACCACACTGGCTGCTGTTGTAAGGTCAGATCTTATTGATACAAGTCATAACTGAAACTGGGCTTACACTGGGCTTGACTTTCAATCTGTTTAGCCCCAAAGTAGCTATGAGTAAGACACACTAGTGACCTAAATTGAGATGCCTTTTGTCTTAGTTTTTGTTGCGTTGCTGAGCATCAGTTTTCATCTCTTTAAAATGTGGAGGTATAGAAAAATTTGAATGTATGTCTTCAGCAGGATTTTTCAACAAGACAAAGCATGTGCACCCACAAGACAACCAGGAAAATTGGTTCAATTTTTTACCTGGAATTTTTTCTGCCTTGATGGCAAAGCAGAATTCTGCAGTGTTAGAGCTCTTGATTGTATCAGGGTATTTGAAAACCACTTGCATTTTGACTGAAAATTTTTATACTCAAGTAATAGAATTGTAAGCAAGCTAGAGAAACATTTAAGATTAAATTTCTAAAAGTCGGCTGACTAAATTTCTGAAAAACTTGTTCTTTGTTTTAAAAGCAAGTATTCCTTCCCTTTTAGGAGGTATTCCTTCTTTTCCAGTATATGTAAAGTCTCAGCTGGAATGCTGTGTTTGCTTTTGAACAGTTTGCATTAGAGATGGACTGCTTGGGGAACTCAGAGGATGCTAGAAAGAACACAGAATAATCTGAGACTTGTATTTCTTTTGAATCGGGCAGGAGGTAATAAATTTTAAGTAACAGATAGCAATAGAAAAAGTTAAATATATAGGTGATACCCTCTAATATAGTGTCATGTAACATGGTTTAAGTGCTAAACAAACTGTTGGGTGGGTGAAATGGTAACCTTGTAGTTTTAAAGAGCAGCTTATGAACAAATTCATCAGGAACAACATAAATGCAGATTACTGGAGTTCCTTTGTATAGAGGATTAAGTGATTCTAAGTCCCTTTTGAAATTATTTCTGTGATCACTGTGCATCAAATCTGACCAGGACCTGTAGGAAGAGGACATGAAGTAATGACTTTAAAAGAGGGTAGATTTAGATTGAATATTGAAAGAAATTCTGCACTGTGAGGTTGGTGAGACACTGTAACTGCCCAGAAAAGTAGTGGGTGCCTCATCACTGGAAGGGTTCTAGAACAGGTTGGATAGGTTTGATCAACTATCTTTCAACAACTGAAAGATGTCCCTACCCACAGCTGGTGACTTGGACTAGGTGATCTTTAATGACCCCTTCAGGCCCAGACAGTTCTGTGATTCTGAAGTGTTATACAGAAAACAGAAAGCTTTGTTAATTGAGGCAAATTCTCTGTCCCAAAGGAGTGTCAGTGTTCATTTATGCAGCATAAAAGTCAAATGGAGATAAATGCAGTTTATACCACTAGTTTAATGAGGATTGTCCAAGTGTAAGAGATACAGTAGTGTGTCCAAACTAAAATTTCTACTTCTCTCTTACTTGTGGTATCTACTTAAGTGTCAGTGTAAAATTAGGTAAAATTAAGTGAAACCACACTTAAACATGGGCTTCTAACTAGTGCTTTAAAACAGGTAACTGAGGAGGTGATTCTGATTGTGTGCAAATCTGCTGTAGGCTGGCTTAGAGTTTTAGATGTGTGGGTAAAAGTGCAAGTTTTAACTACCCTTTTCCTGTAAATGTAATGATGTCAGTAGCAAACCCATCCCAGGGAATTGAGTGGGGGTAGAAAGGCGTCTCAGTCACTGATGTTGCTTTAGTGGCTGACTTAGTTACTAATCCTGTCTTGCCAAGGTAGGTAATGAGAGCACCATAGTTACCATGAGTGGTGTAAGCATAGCTTGAGACAAGTGCTCATTCTTCTAGCAATTTTAATTTTAAAATATCTATTATAATAACATATAAAGGTAGCCAGAACACTTAAGATTCGCAGACCCTTACCTTGTCATAGCTGCTTAGGTTATGCTGAATGATTGTTAACTGTTTTCAAATATTCTGTTTTCTTTTGAGTAGTTTATAAAATACAACTTTATAAGAATAACTTGTAATTTCATTATCAGGTAAATATTTTGATTTCAACTGCAAAAAATTCACTGGTGAATAATTCTAAATAAGGGCCTTTATAACACTCAGTTCTTTGTAATTCATTATACCTCATAGTTTCAACACGCTATAGGAATCTGAAGTAAATGGGCTTTCTTTAGGTCAGTTTTATGCTGTATATTAACAACTACGTTTATTGGGGAGGGTGTTCATGATGTAAATTATTTATGCACAGTTCTTTCAGGCCTTTCTGGAAATGTCAGAGAGCTTTGGAGGTCTTTTCTGGTTTAAATCCCACATTGTAGTCCATGTCCACTTCCTGCCACTCATTCCTGCACTTGCATTGTGTTGTGTTGTATTCTTTCTAAAGGAAAAGTGCTTCTCTATCTCCCCTTGACCCCCTCTTCTCCAGCCAAAACTTGTTCTTTCTCCTGGTGTGTTAATACCAATAGTCCTTGGATTTTCCAGTAATTCTTGTCTGTTAATAAAAACAGTCCTTGGCTGGCTCCACAGCCATCCAGTTATATGCCTTTGAGACATACACATTAGCCCCTTATCTTCTGGGAATCAAGAGCTCAGAGGGATCTCACTGTGGACTGCTGTTTATAGGGTTGTTAGACAATGGGCTTTAATACACATCAGCCCCTTATAAGCAGGAGCTGAAAAGGATCTCACTTTGGACCACTGTTTATAGAGTAGCAAGAGAGTGGGCTTTAGTTGTAGTAATTTTCCATCCTGGCCAATTTGAGTTGGTAACTTTCTTAGACTGTTCAACAACAAAACTATTCCACTTGGGTTGTTATTCACACAAGAAAAATAAATTTCCAAGACTGTTTGTTAAGATGTTCATTAGACACCTGTTATTTCCTGGGAACAGACAGTGTTTCTGATAAACTCAAGGGAGTTTAGTCCAAGTGCAGCTCATCAAGGCCAAGGCATAATGAGCATTTCTCAGATCTGAGAAATCGGTGTTCTGGGTGGCAGAGGCATATGCAGCACCACAACCCATACCATGGCTAAAGTCAGCTCCTCTCAGCCTTTACATTCTCAAGTCACAAGCATGAGGTTGTTATAAACCTAATTAATAAAAATTTTGAAGCAGTTTATGTCGTGGGATTAAGATCTGTTCATAGAGATAACTAACTTCTCAAACAGGACTTATTGAAATTATTTTGTGTACTACACCACTGCCTTAGAACTGCCTTCGCTAATAATACTTTTTCAGTGTATGAAGGGAGATTAAATATCTTGGAACTCGTTATGTGACTGAAGCAATGATTGTAGTGGCATCAGTATTTGCTCTAGGACTCCGTTGAGGCAAAGGTTTAAAATTATTTAACTGATTGGGTTTACCTGGAAGTGTGTTGAAGTTGCAGAAAAGCAGTATTTGTGACCTATGTAACGGGAATTGAACTTAAGCCTGTCACAGGCAAATTTTTATTCAGATTTTGTTTCTAAATAACAATTCCATATGTAAGGTTTAGATTTGAACTAAAAAGTTGTCTTTAGCATAGAAAGTTAACTGTAGCAGCTAGCTACCCAGATGAAAGGATTTTCTTAGTCTTGAAAACTATTCTTTAACTGTTTTAAAAAATGAATTAAAAAAGCAAGTGATAAGGCTATGACTTCATTAATTAATAATGTAGTCTTCTGGCACAGCCTTTTAACAGCTCTGCTTAATTCCCTTGAGTCATGTGGAAGAACTACTGCCCACTGTCTAACAACACAATTTCTAGATTTCATATTTGTTTATCCGGTTGGTAATTGAATTTGACTACCTCACTTTCAGGTGTTTGAAACATCGTAAGATACAAGCCCCAGAGCTAGCTTGTTTACAAATGCTTGTCTTGTGTGTTTAAATATTTTGTAAACTCACCTGAAAATTTGAGTTTTAAATCTGTAAATTATTTCAGAATGCAGTCTCTAGTATATGACAGGAAAGGGATGTGAATTCTTGCTTTTCTACTCATGATTTTTAAGAAGAGGGAGAAAGAGCTGATTCTTTTAAATACAATTCTATGCCATTACAAGCTTTGTTCTGATACATGGAAAATATCTTTGGGTAGCTTACATCATCTTAGATTTGATCAAAACATTTCTTTAAAAGCAATGGCCAAGAGTCCTGAAAGATGCTGCTTTCTGCCGAATCATTAAATTAGTTAAGAATCTGTAGATAAAAAATTAGCCATTGATGGATTCATAGCTCCTGACCTCATTTTGTAACAGTGATAGTAATTTGAAGCAAGTCTTCTGAAGCGGGGTTTTGTGGGGTTTTAGACATATAACAAATCAGTTAGCTGAAATTACTGACAGATGTCAAAAGCTCAGTGCAAAACAGGCTAGTTCAAGTTTTCTAGCCTTTTGTTTTCTGCATTTGTGGGGGTTTTGCAGATGCTCCATGTTCTAGTTACCAAAGGAGAGTTAGGAGATCGTAAACCAATGTCATGCTTGGCCACTGTTCCTTGACTGTGGGAAGCAGTGTGTAGGGGCCAGGACAGAAATGCATAATGATGAGGGACAGTTGCTTGTGTGACTTGCCATGCAAGTTAAAAGTATCTAAATACAGTCTCTTTTCAGAATGCATAATTCATTGTGTGAACTTAGTATTCCAGGTTTCATACTTCCCTAAGCTGTCTTCAGTGGATCATTATCTAGTTCCTTTGTCATTTACATATTGATGTATAAGTATCTTAAATGCAAGATTGTTGTGTGTTGACAAGTAATGTAAGATTCACGTCCAATTTACTTTAACACACTTATAACTGTTACATTAGGCTAGCTCTGAAATAAGTGTAGTTAAAACATCTTCTTAGAGTAAATACTGAAAGCATGTTGTGAGATACATACATACATGCATACCTAATTTGGCGTCAGTTTCCTGCCATGCAGAAATTGTTAAACTTGATGCTGATCTGAGGTGTGAAAAGTCAAACATGCATCCCTAACCAGCCAGGGACTTTCACAGATCCTGTTTGAGAGGGTGGAGTGGCAGACTAACTTGATTAAAAAAAGAAAAAGTAGCATGGGATGACAAATTTGAGGCCCCTTTGGCAGCCAAAGCAAACCAGTTTTGTATACAAGTATGAAAAATTTGTTTCGTTATCCAAGGCTTACATCCTTCCTGAGCTGACATTCCCTGTTCTAATGCCAAAAGAAAGTTTGTCTTTATGGGAAGTCACAAAGCAAGAATGGCATAAAAATAGCACTGAGTGTTTTGTGCGAGTGCTCTGCTTATCGATCCCTGAATGCCTTGATAGCAGTTTAATTTTTAATATGTCAACTTCTGTGCTGTAGGATTTAAATAGTTTTCCTCAACATGAAACTGCATAATTCAGAGTTACAAAATTATGCTTAAAATATCTTTGGCTTTCTGTCCTGCTGTAAACAGCAGCTTTAGCATTGTGTTTGGAACGCTGTCTACAGAGACTGGAAAATCCCACTTGTATTTACTTTTTAATAGTAAGATTTTAAACATCTATTGGCACATAGAAGTTACCTTGTTAGATACTGTAACTGTGTACTCAGCCTGTGCTTTGGCAGACTTGAGAGTTTTCCTTCACCTTGAATTTATAAACTGACCAATTCTGCCACTTTGTGGATAGCAGAAGGACATACAGGTTGTCTTGCCTGTTAGAGCAGGTGCTGATAATATTGTTTATAGGGATTTGGTTAATTTTTCATGCATAACTAAGTTTTTGGTTTGGGTTTTGTTTTGGGTTTTTTTCACACTTTTTAAGGTGACTTTCTTCAGAGTGAGAGGGAATGATCACTGAGTCTGCTTTCCTTGATGGTGTCATGTAAAGCTTTTTACCTAGTGAGCTTAAAATTTTAACTCAGTGTTGATTCAATAGGGCATATAATTAGAAGGAGTTTGATCTTGTTTCAAGAAACTAGCGGAAGAAAATTAACATATTGACTGTCTGGATTTGTCATAGATGTGACTGTTTCTTTCACAAGGATCAAATTGCTTTGAAAAATGTTTCCTTGAGGCCATGCATGCATGCAGAGTTCCACATGTCAGTGTGGTTGATGGAACTGCACTTGCATCACCTGCCTTCTGCTGCCTTCAGCACCGAGGCAGAATCAAAATGCCGAGTCCTGTCACTCAGAAATTTCAAATTTTGGAGAACCAGTTTTTAAATTGCTTCAGTTGCCCTGTTGGCTACACTTTACATACTAACTTTAACAGTGATATGAGGCATACAATGGCCAGCTGCAAAATTCTGGTTACTTTTTGTGTGGTCCCAAGAGTGTCTTGCTCTGACACATGCTAAGTCCATCCTAACAGCACTGGTGTCTGCCACAACTCAAATACTAAACAAAGGTGCTTCTCAGCTGCCTGAAGAGGCAACCATTCAAGTCAGTGTATTTGGGGAAGCACCATTTGCAGAGCTGTTGAGGGATATAAGTGGAATTGAAGTGCCTTGTTCAGTTCCTATGATATACTGCATTTACCCATGTGTTCTTTTGGTGGGACATTTTTTGGGATGTATTGATGATGATTTCTTCCTCTGCATATGCCTTCTGGTCTTTGAGGCCTTTTTTGTTTAAGTAGATATTCTGAGCTTTTTGAAGTTATCAGATGAGGAAAAAGACCCTTTTGCAGCAGTCAGGCAGTATCAAAGCTGCTGCTTGCTTCCATCAGTATGTCATTTTGACACTGGCTTTTGACTTTTTAAGCCCACGGGGGACTTTGTGAAGAGTCCATGGATGTGGAGTCTACACTAACATCAGAATTAAACTTCTCAGTTTCTGAATTTTATGTGATGCTGTCTCATACATGAAATGTTGAGGATACAGGTGTGCAGAATACAGCTTTCATAGCTTACTCTTTTGCTTTTATTTTGCCTATGCAATAATGATCTGAGCAGCTGTGTACTTTCAGTTACTGGAGACCTATAATGATAGCCTGAGGCACTAGAAATATTTTAGTGATTTAACAAAACCTGTTATCAGTGTTTGTCATACTTCAAAGTATTTGTCACTGTGCTTTGTTAAAGCAGTGAAAAATTCTGAAGACTGTATAATGCTTCATAATGCAGCAGACTAGGAAAAGGTAAAGATTAATTTAGAAGGATTTCTGCTGTCATAATAATACAGTCAAGTTAACAGCCTGCCATTTTTCCTTAATATTTCCTCTTAAAAAAACAGATTGTTTGAATAATGTATTACTTTAATAAGTTGTGTTCTTTAATGTTCCTGTAATTAAATTCCTGTAGGGAGTATTATCACTAGCTGCAGTAATTGTTTCTATATATGTTGTGAAACAGCAGCAATTAAGTTCTTTTTTTAATAGTTTTGACAGATTATCAGAAAAGATACTTGGT
The DNA here is from genome assembly GCA_013398995.1 of Alaudala cheleensis. NCBI lineage: Eukaryota > Metazoa > Chordata > Aves > Passeriformes > Alaudidae > Alaudala > Alaudala cheleensis. The sequence continues at coordinate 237,277 of VWYE01014261.1, read as the reverse complement.
CGGCAGTTAAGAAAGGGAATCCTTTCAGCAGGTTTACAAGAAACTTAGTGAAGAATCTCCTGTAATTTCTAACTCTCCCATAAACAATGTCCTAAATTAACTTAAATTAGTGTATGAACAGTAAATACTTCATCATTATTTTTCCCTGTGGGTGTGTCACTTGCTTTTCTGCATATAATTTTGTTTTCTTGAACTGTTGTTTCAACTCTTACAAATTCATGTTGCAAGAAAGAAAAATCTTGGGTTTCTATTTTTTTTTTTTTGAGAGGTGGGGAGGGAGCAGCTTTGCAAATATGTGTGTGGTGAAGAGGAAGATTTTGTGCTTACAATAAATTATAGCTACAGGAGAATTTAAAACTATGCTGACTGCTTTGGGATTGTGTAACAGTGCCTCGTTTTAGTGGTGATGTTAGTTTATACGAAAATCTTGCTGTAGATTTCACATTGAAAAAATAAATCTCCTCAAAGCATTTTTTTTCTATAAAGGGATCTTTCTCTTTGTGAAGATATGGGAAGTGAAATATTTGAAATGACATGCTGTGCCCAGTACTGGTTTATGCTAAAACTTTGGTCTGTTTCATGAAATGTACTACACTTACTGAGGGAGCTGAAATTGCCTTGGAGACAACATGAGGAATCTGTTGTGCCATGAAAGAACTGCCTGCAAAAGCCTGCTTTCTGTGACTGCTGGCTCAGACAATTCCAGGCTGTCTCTTTAGATGTACAAAACTGGACAATTTAAAATCATAGATGCTTCTATTTTGGTATTTTTGGGCAGAATGCCTTGCTGCAGCAGAAAAGTATGGTAGTCTGCCTTTGACTGCTACATTGTTTTCAGGCAGTTGGGGTTTGTGTGCAAGAAAGGTGTTCTCAGCAATTCATTATATTTTTCAATTTTATATATGTATCCATTTGTGGATAGGGAGAGAGGGAGAAGACTGCTCAAGTTGTAGAAATGGCTAGAGGATTGCAGGTCCGATTCTGCTTCTGTTGATTTTAAAATACAATATGGATTAAGTATATTCTAATCTCGTGGCAAAAAGACAGGTTTCTGAAAGAAATATCTGCATTTTTCAGAGAAATAAAAATGCTGTCTGTGGCCAAGTGTCAAATAAGGAAGTATTTCATCACTACTAAGAAGACTCTTAACATTTTGTTTCCATCCTCCAGAAGGAGTTTGAATCCCTTCAATTGTCAGTCCAGTTCCCACCAGAACGAACAAGGCTACTGGCCATTCAGATGGTCCTAGCTTCACTGATTTTTAGTTTTCAAGGGGTGTGGAACACTTCCAAAGCAGTTTTGAACAGTACATAATTTAAGGTGAAGCCGTAATCAGTGAGGAGAGAAGCTCAGTGCATAAACTTTGATGCTGTAAATACTATTCTGTAAATTCTTAAAATAAATGCAATTATCTGAAATGAGTCATTCAGTCAAAATATAGTTGAGTTTCTGAGAGCTGGAAGACAGTTTTCTTATTAAGAAAATAAAATAGTAAATATATTTTTTATTTGCAAATGGAGTAACATTTACTAAATTCAGGGAGAAATGTCGGTTTCTTATAGCAGCATCAGCATGCCATTTCTTTTGGATTTAACTAGTTTTTCTGTGAAGGAAAAGATCTAGGAATATTTTTTAGTTTATAGAAAAATCACACAAGTCTCATTGTAGAAGAACGGTAAAATACTTGGAGGAATAAGGTTAAGAACTCTGTTATGTGCCTATTCTTTACAATTTTGAAGTCTTTTCAACCTCCTGCCTTTGAGAGTTTGTAAATATTTTCTGGAGCTATTTGTTCTGTTCGTTTACTATTGGCATGGAATCACTTCATTGTTTGCTAACTCTTGGCAAAATTAATCTCAGTTGCACAAAGGAGACAGTAAATTGAAAATGCCTACATATTCAAGAAGAGTATGAAGAATATTGAGGAGCTTCTTTAAATGTTACCCTTGGGCTATAGCAGTCCAAGCTGAAGGCCCAACTTTTATTTTTGCCCACTTTAAATAGTGTGAAATAGATTGGTTTTCATAACAAAAGTGTTAGACAATTGTAATTAACAATATTAACTTGCTAATCAAGGCAAGCCTACAACTCTGCTACTGATTATTTTTTCTGGCTGCTAGGCCTTGAGTTTGGATCCAACTGATCTGGTTGCCAGCTGCTTCTGGCATGTGGAGTGCTGGCACAAAAAGCTGCTGTGGTGTTGCAGAGTGCTGAAGGTTTATGTTTATGTTGAATCTTTATATACAGTAACTGCCTGCCTCAGAAGAATGTGTACCAATATATGTGCTTTAGCTTCACTAGAATACTTTTTTTTAAAAGGATTTTGGGGAAGCACAAGTTTTCAACCTGTGGTGGTTGCAGATTAATGTGCTTAGTCAAATATGTTACAACCTTTGCAAGTTGAGTTGGGAGGGCATTTTAAGTCATGTATGTAGTATTTTTTTCTCATCAATGACAAAGTTAGTGCAGCCTTTTGGCATAAATATTCTAGGACAAGAAATTGAGTTGGAAAGCAGATAGATTAGGTCTTTGCTTGAGCAAAGTCTATTTCCTAATTAGGAAGAAATAAGTGAGAACAAAACCCAAAATGGTACACTTCTGAATCCAGGTAGTATCTCTACATAAGTTTTAACTTTTGAAACCTGCAGTGCAAATTAACATCTCTTCAGCTATAGCAGTTTCTCTCTTTGTTGCTGTTAGCCTTTCCTTTTAGCTCAAGTTGATGTGCATATGCAGCATCTAATGCAAAAGATCTAAAGCTGTTCTTTACATAATACTTAACAGGCTTGTGAAGTGGTGCATGGATTTGGCAATAAGCAACCCATTTGGGAGAAAACAAGAACAAAAAAAAATGTAAAGCTAAGGATTAAAGCCGACAGAACAAATTCTTCTTGGATGATTGTTTTACCTTATCACTAAAGCATTTCTGAAAGCCCAAGTTTAATAGCTAAGTAATTTGGCAATTTCTTTCAATGTCAGACCCTGTCAGATTAAAATGGTTTAGAGTTCCCAGAAAGTTTCCAGAAAGTTTCTAGACTCCAGCATTCTGTCAGTTTGTACAGACATTATTTCCTTATTTGATGAAACAGTCAACAATAATCAGGACCCAAAGGGGCAGAAATAATCAGGTTTTCAAATGCTAGTATTTGTGCTGGAGCTACAGTCAAAGAGGAGTCCTCTGCTGGTAGATACAGTTGTTAGCTGTTGAGTCTGGTGCAGATCTCCCTTCTAGCAGAAGAAAAAAACCTGAAAGGCAGAAGATTAAAACATGATTGAAGTAAAGTTACAGTCCGAAGTTTAAACTACTTTTAAAATTACTTTTATAATTATTTAGGATTATTCTAAGGTTTGCTCTTTAGGCGTTAATTTGGATTATATGTAAACTTACTTTTCTTGAGTTATATCTTTTGTCTGTCTCCTTACTTGAAGTCAGCATATGACAAATTCTAAAATCCTTTGTTCTTTAAAACTTGAAAGTAGATAGATTCCAAAGGGTGATTTATAGATTATAGGAGTATTGTATTTTCAGTTTGATGTGACAGCAGTCAAGTACATTTGATATGATAATTTTTAAAGATGATTGTAATTTCTTTTTTATGTTTTTAATGATTTATGAGTTTTAGAATACCTTCATTTCTATTTTTTTGTTCAGCCTAAGGTGCTGCTTTGTCTGTTCATCTCTTACTTTGGTAATGTACTGGCTTTCTCTACTTTACCTTAAGCTTGTCCGATATATTCTTGTTTGCCTATTGCCTTTTTTCTACCTTTGTGTAGCATAGTGTAGGATTGCAAAAAGACATTTCTTTAATTCCTTTTTGGTGGCTTTCTCTTTCAGGATAACATTTTGTCACCTGCCTTTCCAAAGCAAATGGCTATATGTGGGCACTGAAAGAGGAAACATTCACATTGTCAATGTGGAATCATTTACTCTCTCAGGCTACGTCATCATGTGGAATAAAGCCATTGAACTGTGAGTTTAACCAAGTTTTGTCTGTGAAGGGGAGGGAACAGCAGTGTCCCAGATGTTGTTAACATCAGTTGCAGGAATATTATTGTTATCTGGAGAGGTCTCCCTATTCATCTTACTGTACCACGTACACTATCAAAGTACATAGTCAACTAGATATTTTTATTTTCAAGACTGTGAAGTGCTAATGTTAATATGTTTCTGCCTTTTAGCAGTATTTTATCATATTCCTGTCATAGGCATGGAAATAGACAAAATAGACATTATAGAAATTGAAGTAAAAATCACTATGTGTGGGAATAAAATAGAAGAAAAAATAATATATATTACAATATGGTGTGGCTGGTACTTGGACAGACATGTCACTTCTACAGTTGGAGATTAAAGATCTAAGTGCAAAGATAATGCATTTTTTAAGAGGGCTGATGTATTCTGAGTTGGCAATGACTTTCTGAAATGCAAATTTAAATAAGTCTATTCCAAGAGCAAAATATATTTTATAGCTATTGTCACTGCATCTCCTTTTTTAATGTTAAAATTTTATGTAAAAAATATAGTGGTTTATGGGGGAAAGATGTAGTTTTGTGCTGCTCTTCCTGTGCTCGTGTTTTGTTCCCAGTACATCTTCTTTCAGAAATACATGAAATCCATCACTTGCCAAAGGGTGTTGAAGCAAACAAAGCTCTTAATTAGTCCATCTTCTTAAGTAGCAAGAAGGCCACATAAAGTGTTCATTCTGTGTTATTGTAACAATGGCCATGTCGGGCAATTTATGAATAATGGGAAATTCTGTATTCCAGTGTAAATGTAAAAAATTTTATCCTACTGTGTCAATTCTGTAACAGCAGATGTTAAGATGACGTGTTTAAAGCTCATGGTAATTTTGTAGTTGTTGATAGGCTGTAAATTAGACTTGTCTTTAAGACAGAAACTAAGTGTCTGCAAACAGACATCCTATTTATGAGCTTGAAGATAAGAGTAAAAGTAACTCCATTTTGAAATGTCACAACTTGCTTACATGGAGTCTGTATCTGCAGATACATGGAATCTGTATTGTTTCTAGTTATTTTGAGATACCATTTAGGGCAGGGTACAGTTTTTTTGAATGGAAATATTTCTTTTTTAGGTCATCCAAATCTCACCCAGGACCTGTTGTTCACATTAGTGACAATCCAATGGATGAAGGAAAGGTAGGATATTTTAGAGACTCTTCAATACATTATTTTCAAAACAAAACTTTTTTATAGTACAGATATCACTGCTATTTAAGGAAGGATTAAGTTATGATGACAACAAAGGTTTTAGGCCCTGCAACTAATACAAAGTAAGGTACAGACATGACTGTAGGACACATTACTGGAATTAATCATCTTGTAATCAGAAACATTTGAAAACACAGATAAAAATAATTAGCTGCAAAACTTTTGGAAGTAAAAGCAAAGAATTTTACTTATAATGATAAAAATTAAGTTGTTACAAAAACCCCACCAATCATAACTAGAGTGCTGAAAGCGATGGAAATTAATTCCACTGTATCATCCTCTTGGGTGTTATTTAACAACTTTAAAATGCTTATTTATGTTGCATATTTATGTAGAATACCATGTACTTTGTCTTTAGATTAAGTAATGTGAGACAGTTCTGTGGAATTTGACATCTAACTCATACTCCCATATTAGGCCACTTATTATAATCACTAGGTGCTGTTTGCTAATGGAACTGGCCTATGGAACAAGATATTTCAGAGAAGTAAACCAAAATATGTGAGAAACATCTATGTACTAGAATTGTATTTTCATTCTTATAAGATAGTATTAACATAATCATCTGTTCATCTTAACAAAAAGTTTTACAGTACATGTTCTTGAAGCCCTTGCGAGACAGGAGTCCTTGTCCTGTGACATACTATTTTGCTTACTAGTGTTCTACATATGCAGGAGAAATATTTTTTGCCTGCTTTGTGTTTTTCTTGTCAGTAGTAGATTAAATAGGAGAGAATGATCCTATTGTCTTAGCAGTAATTGAAAGTTGTAGCTAGTTATCAGCTTGTACCCTAAACACCTGAGGTTTCAGTCTAGCAGAGAATTTAATTAGTAGAGGTTTTTTCATTCGTATGAGGCTCACTGCAGTAAGTGCATAACTAATGGCTTTCTCTGTAGAATTAGGTTTGAATCACATTCCAGGCTTATGGACTCTAGCACATGAATGCAATGAAGCTGCTGCAATTTCAGAAAATACAAGTGTTCAATTTATTTTGATGTATTCCACCCCACATCTAATTATTGTCAATTAAAGTTTAAAAATTACTGGTATTATTCATCAAGCTATCAATCAATGTTTTGAGATCTGACCTTATGCTTTTCTTATTTCTCATAACAAATACATTACTAAAAAAACCCTGTGTAGTTGCAAAAATCCCCCATGTATGCACTTTTAAAATATGTTCTTGCTTTTAGCTTTCTAATTACAGTGATTTTTCCAATGTTTTAAGTTAAAATAGAAAAATTATAACATACAGCATGTGATAGACAAGATAATTAAAAATAATAGTATACATAATGTTAATGGGAAAAATGGAATATTCACTTTTACTGGATCAAACATTTATGGTATTTCAATACTGTATAGCACTGAAAGAGATGAAATATTTTATTTGTAAGCTTGTAGGGGGTCTGTTATTTTTGTACTGGAGACAACAGTACACCTTGAAAATCTTAACATGCTGAAAAGGTTCCTCAGGCAAAACCTCTAGTTATGGCACTAGATTGTTACTACGGCCTTATGTTAAGGCCATGGTTTGGTTTTTTGGGTTTTGGGGTTTGTTTTCCATTAAGAGAAGTAGCACTTTAAGATAGGAGAACAAAGCACTTAGATACCCAACAATGTCTTAGACCAGCTATTATGAGCAATTTGAGTCTTCACTCCCTGCAATAAGGGTTTAAACTTGCTTCTTGCAAAAAACATCATTTGGGAAATTACCTAGTTTATTTTATCTAGCTTTCCTCCTATGAGCAAATAATGTTTCTGGTGTTGCTTCAGCCAGTTATCTCAATTGTGAATTAACATCTGGAGAAAGCTCATAGTACATTGTTTCTTTATAGACAATGAACTTCTTACTGAGAACTTCAGGGGGAATATTGTATTCTTCCAGCAAATTTAAGCAGAACAAATTCCAGTGAGGAAAATGCACAATAAAGTTCTCCTTTTCAAAACCCCTGATTTTCACTCAGGGTGGAGTACACAAAGCAAAGTTTAATATAGATCTTTCTGCAAGTCAAAGCGATTTCCAAGGAATCTTCAGAAGGATGCTTCCATTGTTTTCTGGTTTTGCATGAATGTTCATTAGGTTTTCTGGAATTTAGGGACAATAAGTACAAAGTAAACCTTGCTAACACTGAGGCCTTCACCTCTAATTTTTGTGTTTATAACTGCTTGCTGTTACTGTATGTAGTACTGTGCTGCATATGTTTTGGGACAAGAACTTCAGGCATTGCAAATGATAGCATTTTGCTTTTCCTTATAAAGAATTAATGTATCTTCTTAATGCAGCTTCTGATTGGCTTTGAATCTGGGACGGTGGTATTATGGGACCTGAAGTCAAAGAAGGCAGATTACAGATACACACATGATGAGGTAACATTTTCCATCTGTATTACTTATTCTGAGCATATAATTCACTACTTGAATTGTGACTTTCATTATCTTTTAATCTCCTGCTTCTGTCACCAGTGGATCAATAAGTAGGTCTCCTTGAAATTGCAAGTACTAGAAATTTTCTCTAAAAGAGCAGTAGGACTTGGATAATAAACTTCAGACCAAATAACTTCACTGAGTTTAAATTTGTAAAGTAATGAACAGTGGCATGGATTTCTTCCCTAAGCTTTTAGATCTCTTTTCTGTTAATTGTGTGACTTTCACCTGTGTTAAGGGCTTAATTTAAAACAAGATGGCTTAGCGATTTCTGTAATTTGGAGTCTCTCACATATTCTGGGAACTGCGACAGGAAAGAGCAGGGGAAGAAAACACTAAATAAATAGTCTCACAACAACATTTCTCTAACCACCTTTTCTGTGTAGAATAAGATCAAGATCAATTCTCTTTGAAATAAGACTGGGGAGGTTTAAGAAAAAATTGACATTAGGTGGCATTAATTTCTTTAAAACTTGATTCTTGAGAGAACAGACTTTTTGAAAGACTGAGATTAAGGAAAATGAGTCAGCATGATGTTATTATTTCATTTCAAATAATATAAAATTGGTCTTGATTGCATTTTGTTGACTGTAAAATGGCTTTGTCATTGTTCAGCACCACCTTTAGGGTTTTTGCGGGGGAGAGGAGCGGTGTTGTTGGGGTTTTTTTGTGGCAGTCCTGGCTCAGCCAATCAAGAGTTTGCTTGGAGGGAGAGGCTCTGAAGTAGTCTAAGCCTTGGATCATCAGAAATGTCCATGTAAGCCCCAGAGTATGTTATGCGAAGAACAATTTTTCTCCCTTCCTTTTTCATTGCATGAACGTAATTAATTCCCTTTATCTTTTTTTTTTTTTCATAAATTTACTCATGTCTTCATCTTTTTCTTCCTAGACCTCTTCCTTGTTGTGTTCTTCTCTACCATTTTTAACCATTCTATTTTGTCTTTGTTTTATAAAACAGACACACAGCAGCATAGTATATATGAAGATGTGGGCACACTGGCTTCTTCCTTGGGGATAATTGTCTTTGGACTTGTTTTCTTTTTCTCTTGATCTTGATATTGGATTAGCCTTTTGATGCTGCAAGCGGAAAGCAGGTGCTTCCTTGAAACAAACCACTATAAAACCAGAGACTCATTTTTCAGGTGTTACTTGTCAGATCAATGTTTTGACACTTAGGCATCATTTTTCATTGACATAGTTGGACAGAAATAATTAAAGTCTTTCTGCAGTTTTCCACTGAAATCCTGATTTCTGCTTTGAATGTGGTTTGGTACTGTCAGCAGACCTTACTGTCTTAATATTGTTGTTCTAATTTTCCAAGTTGCTTATGAATAAACTGAGCAGTATAGATGCCTGAGGGTTTCTACCATTTAGCTTCATTCATGAACTAATCAATTAGTGCCAGCCTGTCTTTATTCCAGATTGCTGTACTTCTTTAACCAGTTATTTATTTGTTCAAAGATATCTAATCTATTTAGTTTTAACTTCATTTGAGATACGTTGTTGAAGGGCTTTGAAAATTTTGAAGACAGCTTAAGTGGTGTTTCCATGAACCTCGAACTGTTGCCATTCTTGGTATATTTATAATATCTTGGCTATAATTACCTCTCTTAAAAAGCATGTTGACTACTTCTGTCTGGTGTATTATACTCATCCACATATCAATTAATTCTGTTCTTCATTAAAATGTTGTTGCAGTTTCTAGAAACTTACGAAAGGTAGACACCATGCTGCTTTTTCTGTGGCTTTTTTTTTAATTTTGTGGTCCACTTATTTTAAAATTGACTAAATATCAGTCTCAATACTTTTTGGAACCAATTCTGACTTGGGAGGATTTAGAAGTGAGTGCATCTAGGTGTTCAGTTAGGGGTTTTTTGGTTGCAGAAGAGGTAATGAAATGCCTCAGGTCAGACCCTTGGTAAAGAAATGTGCTTATTATAACTTGGGAATATTTAGGAAGGGAAAAGCAAAAAAAGTGCCATCTGGAAATGTAGTGGTTTCCTTACTCACAAGAGTGCAGACAAAGACTCAGAGTGGAGCAATGCCTTGTCTCAGGAGATCTCCTGTCTCTGGTCAGTGTGACACAGAGCAAATAAAGTTCTTCACCATTTTGTTTCCTGCTAACCAATTGTGTGAATTTGGACATTTCTGTGCAGGGAATCTTTCTGGCTTGTTTCTTGTTGACTTCCTGGTGTCATGGCGTTGCTAGAGAATTCCTGTCACGCACTGACTGTAAGGGCTGTATTCCATCATGAACATGTGTGCCAAGCTACCCTTAAGGGACAGGGAGCATCTAATATGTCACAACATGCTTCACCTCTTCTCTCACAGAGGATAATGCATGTGACATTCTGCCCCGTAGCAGGAGCAGGATTTTAAGCCTCAGGATTTGTACCCTTGGTTCTCCGCTTGTTCTTGATGAGAACACTTCTGAGTGTAGAGTTGACAACCAGTAAGAAGAGAGCTACTTAGTCCAATCTTGTCACACTTGCCATCTTAGTGGGTGGCTAGGCTTCCTCAGGCATCGTGAGCAGGGTGGCCAGCACACTGATACCATAAAGAACGTTTGCTAGGAACTTTGCCATTGGATTGGTTTCCTCCTCTCTCATCACTTTGTAGTTGATGCTATTTTTAAAGCGTGTAACAGGAAGGTCTGTGCAATCTTTCACCATCGTTTGATGCAACTTTCTTAACTCAAAACTTTGGATGTGTGCAGGGATCCAAATGTCATCCTTTCTTCCTTAGCAGAGGAAGATCATAATGAGGGTCAAAATCCCTGTGTGTGCAGAGGATTGTGGAGATATCTGTTATTTCCTGAGGGAAGACGTTGAATCCAGTTATATGGGTTTATAGCTTCCTGCTTGGTTTTGTTTCAAATGGCCTGACCTTTGGAGGCTTTCTTGAAGCAAATTCCCTTGTTGTGGTAGGGCAATCTCATTTGTTACCTGAAAGCCAGGTTAATGGAACTGTGCACACTTCGTTCCTGTCTGAACACGTGTGCCTTCCCAGCACCCTGGGCTAATAGCTGCAGCACAAGGACACCAGGACACTCATCCCAAAGACAGGAGCAGGTGGGTAGCATTAACCATGGTTGGGGGATGCAGTTCTAGATCATGATTTGGGTTACTGCTGATTGCTGGCATATTCTTCCCCTCTAGAACATTCTACTTACAGGAAAGTTCAGAGAATTTAGCTATAATTTGTACTTGATCTTTCTATATTATGAATTAAATCCTGAACTTAAAGAAGTGTATATTTTTATTGTAACTGTAGTATTTTGAATATTTAGAAATAGAATAATGCACAAATGTAACATTCTTTTTCAGAGAATTTGGAGGAAATTATTTATGCATAGTGGAACTTTAGCTGTGAATGAGCTTTTGTTTAGAAAATTTCTTTGAATTTACTCAAAACATCCCTTTTGTCTTGGGCAGGCTCAGTGAAAAAGTAAGACTAAATTCCTTTTGCACCATTCTTAAGCCTTTTATATGCAGGCATTGGGGATTTCAGGAAAGTAAGCGGTGCATTTGTTATGTGAAATACAGTTTATATTGCAGTCATTTCCCAACCTGTATGTTCATGAAAGAAATAAAACAAATTTCTCAACTTGTAGCTTTTTCCTAAAAAAACCACCCCATATCCCCCAACTGTAACTTGTGAAAACTAAAGCTTGTTTTATAATCAAGTCCCTTCTTCAAGTAATATTTTGTTTGTTCTGATGTCAAGTAAGCTTTGACAGCATTAACTATAATGCATTATAGATTACTATTTTTAGACTCAGTGTTCTGGTACATGGTTGAGTGTAAGAGATTATTTTCGAGCATTAAAAATATGTCATAGTAGCTTGTGGAATTAAGAGGACAGGGGAAAGAGAAACATCCCTGGTATGTGACTTGCCAGAAACCAAAGTGTGTCAATGTATTTCATGTATTTCATTTCATCAGAACAATCTTCATGATGTATTGTCATTTTAAGTCTCAGTAGCTACATTTTTTTTGTTTGTTTTCTTCCTTTTGCAGCATTTCTTTCCCTTCCTTATGTTGTTGACAATAGAGTTAGCATAGGTACTCCCAAGGGTTAAAATACTTTCTTTGTGTATTTTGGTGAACCTGTAGAAAAAGAGTCAGTATCATCATCCATTCATGTTCAAGCAAAAATGCTGCTCATATCCATGGAAATTAAAGGACTGTCGTAATAAGGCTGTGAAATATGGATAAGATATGGTAAATAACCAGTTTGGTTTGCAGAATAAATAATCATGGACTTTGGCGCATGCACAGTGTATTTCATGTTCCGTTAATGTCACAAGAGAGTATAGGATCGTTGAGAAATCCAAAGAATTATGAAAGGATTTATCAATGTCTCTGGTGCATTCCATATTTGCAGTAGTCTAAATTTGGTGTTAGAAAACTGGATTCAATAAAATTCTCTTGAAAATAGGGTGAACTGCTTAATTAATAACTTTTGTGTTTACATCACTGAAATCCTCTATGCACTGTTCTGGTTTTGGCTGGGATAGGTTTGATTTTGTTTCTAGAGCTGTGTATTTAGATTCACTATGAATAACTTTGATGACACACTGATGTTTTAGTTGTGCTGAGTAGTTCTTCTTATTGCAATTATTAATCTTTTCTTACCTCAACCCATGAGTTGTACCATTTTTTCTGATTGTCCCCCACATCCTACTGGTGAGTGAGTAGCTATGTGGTGCCTGGCTGCTGGCTGGGGTTAAACCATGACAGATGAGAAGAGTGGTCTCAAACTATTCCAAAATCATCTGCATGTAATCAGCTGTAGGGCTAAAATAAACCTGTAGGAATTTAAAGGAATGGGATTATTTGTATCACTGTTTAATGAATTGAAACAGCTAAATTCCCCTGGTGGAAAAATAACATGAGAACTTGAGTCTTTGTTGATGGACTTGTCTCTTAAATTCCAAGGTTGCATTTAAATTATTCATTTTTGTACGTCTTAAAAATACCAAGAACTAATAGTTATTTCTAGGGATATTTACAAGCTATTGCAGAAGTAAAAATAAATTTCATAAAATGTTTTTAAATATGCGATAATCTCTTGAAGAGCTAGTGATCTACTTAAGATATTTCTGTAGGAATCTTGCATATAAATGCTTTTAATTTTGTCCCTCAGACTTTGATGGTTTATTTGTGATTGCATTTTACAGTCCTATGTAAGTCTCCCTCAGTTTACTGCTGCAGTTGCTGCAAAAATGCTTCCCTCTTAAAATCAGGTATACTTCCCTTCTTTGCAGGCAGCATAGCAGTAATTTTTCCACATGGGATAATCTTCCGGGAAGAGTTGGTGAATTGATTTTGTGTTTGTGTACAGCCTATCTCCACATGAAACTCAGGGATAGTTTCTAAAATTTCTAATAAACTTCAGTCATATGCAGGACAACAAGATCAATTGTTGCTATTCAGAAAAGTAAGATTCAATTCCCCACTCCCCCAGAAAATACATAACTGTCTCAGAAGTTTTGAAACAAACTTTCCTAGAGTCCAGAACAGGTACCTTAAATTTAAATTAAAGTGAAGAGGATAGTTGGAATACTTTTAATAATAAGCCTTCAGTGGTAATTAATTAAATATAAAGATGTATCTAGACAAAGTTGGTTGCTTTTTTATTAGAGTTCTTTCTGTGTAAGTTCTGGTAAAGATTCCCTGTATTTGGTTCATGTTTGTAAATGGAAGGACTCAGAATGGATGTGAGGTCAGGACTCGGTTTACCTGTGCAGACAACTCCACTTATGGATACCAATGCCTTGTGTCTTAAATATAACAGCAGTCCTCTGTGATACTTGGGTATGATCTTGTTATAAGGGGTTTCTTTCTGGTCCCATATTACCAAAAAAGATTTGAAATACAGTGAAGTCTGCTATAAGCATACTGCTTCATTGTGGTGCCTAAAAGAAAACAGGAAATTTTAATCATGATGAGAATTAAGATTAAAACTGATAGTTTTATTCTGCATCAGTAAATTTTGTGTAAAATATTAGAATAAAAGTTTATTACTCCTAGTGGCTCTTTAGTGTCTTAAAAGATTGGTGTAGTTTTGCAGACTCAGTGGATTCTGCTTCATTTTTCTATTTTACGCATTCTTGCAAATTCCAGCATTAATACTGGAAAAAACTACTTAAGGTTATTGTACTTTTTTCATTGTAACAGTCTTGTCACTAGGCCAGCTTTTTGTGTACCTCATGGTAGTGCTTGTAGAGCTGGTGGAGCTACTTATAGAGTTGGTTTTATTTTTTTAGGCTTACAAGAATTTATGAATTGTGTGATAGCAAAGGATATTGCTCTTTACAAAAGTTTATCATACACAGCCCACAGAGTTGTGAGTTGGATTATTCTGAAAAACCTAAAGCATATAAATCAGTTACATTTCAAAAATATTTAGCTGTGTTACTAAATCTAACAAGTGACTCTAAAGAGAGTAAAGCTAGGCAATAAACAGCCGTAAAGCCAAAGGGCTCATTGTATTCTTTCAGAGGTTTTTTTCATCCCTCCCTTCATGTTCCTTGCAGAAAGTGAGAGCAGTCATCCTTCTCCTTTGTGCTCAGATCTTTTTATCTTCTTAAGCATTAATGCTGTTTCAACAGTAACAGGTTGAAAGAAGTTGAAGACATTTCCCTTCTCCTGACATTCTTTGTCAAGAAAAGGAAGAAGTGATCATTTCTCAGATTTATTCTTCCTTTCTTTTATGAAACTTGCTTTCTTACTGGTTCTTAATACCTATTTCTACATAAATGTGGGTCAAACTGTTCCATTTACACAGTGGGCTGCCTACTGTTGTCAGGGTTAAACTTTGTATGGGAAATTACGTAAAATGTACTGATTATATTTCTAACCATGCTGTAGATGTTTATTTTCTCAGTGACAAGACCTTTTTTAAATGCAGCCTTCTCTTTACTGAGTCTGCACTCTCAAACTTGTTGATCCCTTGCTTTATTTGGTATAATGTTGCTAAATAAAAACAAATTTTCAGTATTTGTGCAATATTTCTTTTATAATACCAATTTTTGCTAAATAAAAATTTATTTGACAGGCAGAATGGTTGAGATTATTTCACTTTGATGCCAGGAGATATCATGTGAGGCATGTAGGTTTCTGAGCTACATGTGTAGATGTGTTATTGATAACAGAATCTGTCTAACAAAGTCTATAGTGATTCCACAATACATTGGGAACAATATTAAATTTCTCTAAGAAATGCTACCCTTAATCTGTAATTTACATACAACCAGATTTTATATTAATTTATATTGGGAATTTTTATTGGAGACTCTAGATTCATGTAGCACAGCGATTTGCCTCTGTCATTTAAGCTCTGGATTCTTCTATTCAGTTTGCTGGAAACTGTCTTGTCTCTCTGTGTAACTTCACGAAACATGAAGACCTGATCTGTGTATAATCAGTTTGAGCAAAGCTCCCTTGGATCTGTCTTGAGATGTGCTCTTCAGCCAGTAATTACTGCTTAAGCTGTCATTGCTGGTTACTGCTCACACACCCAGGTTTGCTCACAGAGGAAATCCCAAGGTCCCTGCAGAGCTGGACTGAGTGTAAGCCCTTCTTACAGGCAGAATCACTACTGAGGGTATCCACTGAGGGTGTTGTAAAGCCCATCAGTTTTCACTTTTTCAGCACCTGCTTTTCTATTTTACGTAGACAGAGGTAATGCCTTCGTCATAAAATCTACCTTTTCAGTAATACCAAAATTCCATATTTTTTGGAGTTAATGGTTCCTTTTGCATCCTCTGGGTAGTAGAGAAATACTTTAGGTTTCAATGTTTACTAATATTTTCATGCTATAACTAAGATTTCCTTGAACATCACCTAACAGTTTCATAATGTCTTCATGTACTAACAAAGATGCTGGAAGCAGAAACAGCACCCATCTTTTCTTGCTAGTTAATATTTTTGCCTTATTTGTATTCTTTGCATCATTGTTTACTTTCCTCTTGGCTGGAGGCAGCAATTAGATTTTATTTATTTAGCTGTTCTGTAGATTTTATGTGGCATGGTGTAATCATTCCATTCCTAATTTTAGGAATCTAGAGATGATTTTGTATTTATGGAAAGATTTACAAGCAGATTCCTATGCTTTCCTGCACCTCCAAGCTGCCATTGCAATATTAGAGCATCCAGGCTAATACCTGGATCATCATAATTTCAAAAAAGTCTTGTTACTTCAATTCTTGTTTTCTGGAAGTTTGGAGCCAATGATAGCCTCTTACATGCATCCACATAAACATCTCGAAATTACATATAATACTTAATAATCTCATCCCATGTTTTTTGTCTGAACTGGATGTTTTTCCCAATACTGAAAAATTTTGGTTGGAAGAGCTTTAATAAGTGCTTGCAGTTATTCTTTTCATGCTACCCTTCACGGAAGAATACTTCAGTACCATGCTGAGGAGGGTGAGATCACCCCTTACCCCCCTAAATAGGTCATTACAGTGAAGACAGTATTTTTGATGGATAAAGCATGTCTGAAAGTACCAGTTAGGTACAGGAAACTTGCCATGAGTAAATTAGGACATAATAGGATAGGTATTATTCAATCAGTAATTTTTCTAATTGGCTTTTTCTCTTTAGTGGCATTGAGGAAGGTGTAAGAATAAAATATTAATAAGATACATGACTTATGTTGCTCTGCTTTTTCTTACATAGGCTATCCACTCTGTGGCTTGGCATCATGAAGGAAAACAATTCATTTGTAGTCACTCAGATGGTACCTTGACCATATGGAATGTAAAATCTCCTACCAAACCATTCCAGACAATCACTCCACACGGTAAGATGAAAATGGATACCCACTGCACTTGACAGCTCTTAAATCATAGAGAACTTGCTTTTAATAGGAGTGTGTTTTGCAAAATCTAGTATTAAAAGTGCACTTGCAATGCAGTAGAAATCTTTCTCAGTCATATCAGTTTCTCATAGATTTCACTTGAAAAAGGAAAATCTTTATGAAATAAGGATCCAAATCAGTGCAGCTTTCTCTAAGTATCTAAACTTTAAGCTTGTCACGCAATGGCACTGGTCTCAGAGTTAACTAATGCATATTTTGCAGGGCTTGATTTTTGCTTGACATTATGATCCCATATATTATTAAAAAGCAAGTACCTGTTTTATGTATAAATGTGCAGATTACCACATAAATTTTTGGAAAGGTTTGTAACAGAATAAGAATAGCATCTGGTGAGGTGTTCCCACTTCTGAGAGGTCTTGCATTAATGTTAATCTGGGACATTACCACTACATGTTGTTCTGTGAAATATATTGCTGCTCTTCAAGTAGCTCTACACAAATGCCAGGCTTACATGGTGTGCATGTCTCTATTTCATGTCTTAGCAACTTACTTTTAAGTGTGAATGTATCAGTGAGGATAATTACACAGTTGAGAGAGTGGACTTTTCATGCTCAATTGAAGTCTTAGCCCTGAAGGATAATAGACAGGAAAAACCTCACTGTACTTGTAAGCTGACCAATTTTAATTGCAAAAGGGTAGACACAACATAAATTTTAGATCTCCTAGTGCTACTTAAAACAGCACTTTAGGGGAAGATTATGCGTTTGAAAACAAATATTCTGCAGCAGTCGGGTTTAGAGGTTTTTTTTTCCTAAACATTCCATGTTGGTGTGTTGAGAGCTTTAACAAGTTTTTAATTATATTATTCCAAAGCATACTCTGTAACTGTCAAAGCTGTTGAATATATGTTTGCATGAATTTTATACTTCTTAAGCTGCACAGTGAATTTCATTACTTGCCATAATGTTACTGAACTGTAAGATTAACACAAGAAAATCATTTGCTTTAGGAAAGCAGCTGAAGGATGGAAAGAAGCCAGAACCCTGCAAACCTATCCTTAAGGTGGAATATAAAACAACTAGAGCTGGGTAAGACTTGTTTTGTATGCAAAATGAATATATTTAGCAGTGCAACACTCTGGGAATGGACTTGGTTTCCCCCCCAGTTGTTGAAGGGCATATTCTGATGGTACAGCTTTGTTTTAGCTTTGATAAATCTGATATTGATGAATAAACTACAGCAACTTGAATGAAGGAATTACTGTATACAAGCCAGTGATGCTGGTAATGCATAATCTACACTCTTCTTTCATGCTACTAAAACTTTTATGTGTTTTTGCTTAGTTTTTTGAGAGTTTTAAAGAAAAAAAGGCTGATAAAGCACAGAATATACCAAAACAGAGACATGATAAATTGAACTTTGACAAATAGTATACCAAATTGAATATTCTAAATTTTGAATACATGTTCCTCCCCCCTAAAATGTTATTAACAGAAGTTTTTCTATTGGAGTGCAGTAATTTATGCAGTGAAATGTGCCTAATTATGCACATTGAGAATGTAACAGAGCAGTAATTGCAACAAGAGGCTCAGATGGAATTACAGTATCTAGAGTAGCATGTTTTGTTACCAAGACTGCAGTTAGAACCAATGGATTTCATGAACCATGTGGAATTTCTTTTGTGTTTCTAAAGTGTTTGAGTAAAAAGTGCAATATAAAGACAAAATATTCATGGGAATCTGTTCAGCTATTTGTAAAATCTGATCTTTTGTTTGTTTGTTTTCTTGTATATTTGGGGGGGGGGTTGTGTACCATTTTTATTTGCTTTCCAGGCATTCAAATCTGTAGTCTGTGGTTACTTGAATGATACAATACAATACATGTTGATACACTCATAATATCACTGGCTTTAGGTGTTTTTATTTTTTTGCTAAAAGTGAAGTAAACAGAAACTTAAATCTCTGGCTAGCTCCTAGTTTTATAAAAATCTGTCATCATCTGGAAAGCCATATTTTACTTGCAGAAGTCTACATCTGTCTGTGTAATCTTTCTCAACTGAATTATCAAAAGCTGATCTAAAGAGAGATAATCAAAAAATCTTCAAAAAAGCTTCAGCAAGTTACAATTTCTGCAATCAAAAGCCTTTTATGAATAGTCATTCTGAAGGAGAAAATTAGTTTGGAGCTTGTTCTGTGGCATAATAATCTTACAATGTTAAAACTACTTGACTTTTCACATAGTTTAAAGAGGAGTTTATTCTAGTATAATTTCTAAGAATTCTTGGGGATTTGGGGAATCTACTTTTTCCTAGTTGCACCTCTCACTTCCTGATGTTTATCCAAATTAAATGTTTTTATACACTTCAATTAACTCTTCTCTCTAATGTTTTCTATGTTCAGTATGCTGTTGTACATCTACAATTATTGATAACTCTTCCTGAACTTTAATTGAGAGAGGGGAAAAAAAAGCCTGCAACAAACAAAAACCCACCAGTCTGCACTGTGGTAGAGAAGCAGTGCACTGGAAGTCTCCATTCATTTACTGCTATGAGTACTTCAGTTTGCACTTCAATTTTCAGTTTCACTTATAATCTTACAAGAATTTTAAGGCAAGACAGGCTACCTTTCTTTCTACAGAAATACCTAAATATTTTATAGATTTGCTATTTACCATTTGGAATAGTTTGAGCATGAGCAAGATAAGATTTTAACTTTTATCTAAAGTGCTGCCATTTCTTATTCATGGTTTAATTTCTGTAGTATATAGGAGAATGGTTTCTGGACAGGATAATATTTTTCAGGCTACTGAAACAATGTAAGAAACATATAAACTTTTTTCTATAGTAGTTCACTATAGCTGTTCTTCAAAAACGAATAAAAAACCAAAAGAAAACACATCAAAAAACCTTGCATTTAAGAGATACTATTTAATGCTTATATAGGGTATATTTCAAATTTTTATTATGGAAAAATGTTCACTATTTCCATGCTTTATTTTGAACATCTTTCTATCACCCCTTTTTTGTTTCTTACTTATCTATCTAGAGTGTTTAAAGATCAAGGTCTGTTTCAGTATCTTCCACATTGGAATTTCATTGATATGATCTTAACTAGTTTTTTTTGCTGCTTCTAATTCTAATAATCTGGTTTTGGAGAAAATGGGTTCAGAGCCACACAAAAGGAAGGACCATAGCTGATGGCAACCTATATTAAGGGCTACAGACACTATTCTTTTTACTGTTGCAGCTCTTATTAATTTCTTTCACTTTTTTTTCCCCTTGCATTTTGTTTTCCATATTGTAAAACTGGGGTCAGGAGAAAAAGGAGGACATGAGGCTTTTCCTGGGTTTTATGGGCTACTTACTTATTTGCTAACTCGTTTGGTTGGTTTGTTTTTTAAGTCTACTGCAAATAGTGCAAAAAGTGAAGTGTCCAGAGCCAAAGTAATTTGCCCTACAACAAGAGTATGTCTGTAGCTTTATTTCTGGGAGAAAGGTTACTATAGATTAATAAGGGGTGAAAAAGGTACATTGTTTTTATATTCCTTGTGCAAAGTGGCATAATATTGCAATCTCAGAGCATAATGTCACAGTACTGCAGCCATTCTTCATCTAAAATACTCCATCCTTCTGTGAAGCATCAAATTTCAGAGGTGGGTTTACCTTTTGAGCTTTCTGAAATGGTTCCCGTATTGCTTTTTATGCATACTTTTTCTAAATTGAATCTAGAGACACTGTCAAGCTTCCTAATGCCACTCCCTCCCCCTCCAGGTTCAGTCCTTCCTAGTGCCACTTCCCACCCGTGCAGGTTCAGTACCCTACAGAATTTACTCTGGTTAATATTAGCATTATGGTAGAATTGCCTGTGTCTAGTAGAAATTAGAGCTCAGAAGTCTCCATGTAAAACATAATTCAGAAGCGTTTTGTATTGGTAGCTGTTGCAGCCGTCGGTGACTGACTGAGCAGTGCCTCTTTGCAAGATACTTGTGTGTAATTGGGACCTAGAGGTTACATTAGTGATGATGTCTCCCACTAAGTAAAAGTTGTTAATCTGTTCATTTAGTTTGAAGGCTGCTAGTTTCTTCATGAGTTTACTGGTTTAAAACCACACTTCCCAAAATAAATTTGTAGTTTTATGTTCACCTCTACTGCAGGACTTGAAGTATTAGGGTAAATTAATTCTTGAAGTCTTTTCCATCTTTATACTAGGATCAACTTCTCCACAGATTGGCTCATGGTTTGAAAAGTAAGCCAGATGGTACCAATGACCTGATTTCTCTAGATACCATTTTCTCACACATCTGGATTGTCAGAAGCTGGTTCACATTTCACAGGATTTTTCTGAAATTGAACAGAAACGTCCTTCTGGGTTGTGAGCCACTCAATTCTCAATTGTATTATGTTTTCATACATTGAAAGACCTAATCCTGTGTTTTCTGAAATTTTTTTAATGACCCTTTGCCCCCTTTTAGAGTCAATTTCTTATAGTATTCTCCAAGTGATCCTACATATTTCACTGATGAGGAAATTCATGTAAGTGGGTTACTTGCAAACCTGCTGAAGTAGAACTGTTTCAAAGAATCTCTATATGAGTAGCAGCTAAAAATGCTATAAAGCATTTTTAATGAATTTAAAAAATTTTAAATTCTGAGATCTGAATGTTGGGTTTTTTTAAAATGTCTTCCATTGTTTCAGGTAGGTGAAATGTAATTCCCAAAGTTGAAACAGTCTCATCTATTATATAAAGTACAAATCTTTTAAATTTTTCTTTTAAATTATGTATTTCTAGTTGATGTGTCCTAACCTTTTAAAATGTATCCACTGCTGAAGGGCAACATTTAATTAGAAAATGCACAGTCTGTGTTCATGGTAAATCCATGGTTTCATGAAGATATGAAAAATTCATACACAAACTTGTAGTGGTCCTTCTGGCAGACTCAAGTCAGGTTTAATCTTTGATTCATTTGTGGAAAATCTGTGTGACAGATCTCTGTGCTCTATTCTTAGCTCTTCCATTCCTTGCTTCTACAGGATACAGTCTCTGGCAAGCCTGCCCAAAGCAGCTTGATTTCCTTGAGAAATAAAACCAGAAGAAGCTGATATGCAATTGTCACTGTGATGTATGCAAATTAAAAACTGAAAATTGTTACTTTGTTACTGTCAGGTGATCTCAGTGAATCTATAAATCTGATAGTTGCCACAAGTTATCCTGGCAGCATTATTCTTTAAAAAAACCTGATGATTTCTATGGACAAAAAAATACTGCAGTAAATCATTCCAACACAATGAGACCTCACCAGTATTTTTCTCTTCACTGACATCCTGAAAAATACCAGACTAAATTCAAGTGTGTAGCTTTATTGAAATTTTTTTTGACCTGACCATAGATTATGTGAAGTTTCAATAGGAAGAGTTGAGATTAAATGGAGACTCAGAGAAAACTTAATCCTTTTCTAGAAGTACACTCTGGGATACTGTTGGAGGTAGGAAATTGAACTTGATGGACCCATGGTCCATCAAGTGGACTGATTTATGGCCATTCCTTTGAGGTCTCTTCCATGGGCAGCAGTACTCTTTGATCCTTCAATCTTCAGTCATAGGTCTTTCTGGAAGATCAAGCAGATTGTGAAATAATTGTAGAAGCTGAAAACTTATCTCAATCTGCTTTGCCTTCAGTGCTACAAACACAAAGTACATTTCAGCCAAGCCTTACACTCAAGATCTGTAGCATGTGTGTAAACCAAACCCTTAATATACAGTTTTCAAGAATTTAGAAATACCTAGTCTTACTTTGTGTTTCAAATGACAGCTAGGGAAAGCCATTTAGACAGTATGGAAAAGATGGTATAATAGGAAAGGATTAAAAAAAAAAGTTTCTTCAGCCTCTCTTTTTACAATATATCAGGATAGGGTCTTTTTCTGTAGAAATTTTCTCCAGATACTGATACACTAGCTTCTTCCAAGAAAGATGCAAATGAAGGGTAGGATTTCTACTGAAAGCATAAAAGTAGATCAGAGGCTGCTGATGGATGTGCAAAGTGCCTATTTTTCCTTGAGAAATACAATGTGAAATTTCAGGCAATATCAATAATGAGTAACATTTATTTTTTGAGCTGCATACTTACAAAGAGTCAGTCTACTCTTTAGAAGGGATTATGTCCTATTTCAAACATGAGCAGTATTAAAATTAGTGACTCTTGACAATCAGGAAATAAGAAAATATCTGGTAAAATGAACATATTTACTTCATCTTGATTTTCAGTAAATGAAATTGTAAACTGTACATTATGTGCGTATTGGAAATATGTGGATGTATTTTAAAGTATGTTTTAAGGGAAGTTTCAAGGGAAGCCCCATATCTCTTCTCAAGACTAGAAGAAATATCTCTGCTTTGCTCTACTTGGCTATTTGATTTTGCAGTAGGAATAATGTCTGACAAAGTAGTTTCTTGAATTTTGTGCATGGTGGTAGGGGGATAAATGGGTCTTACATCTGGAGTAAATGTGTGATCTTATTTAAAAAATATTGTGTCCTTAAAGCTTACCAAGCAGTTGGCTGCATCTCCAAGACTGTACAGCAAGTAAATGGGACTATTTTTTCCTGATGCTGCTGGGTTGTTACGGAAAAATGGGACTGTTGGCAAATCTGAATCTGCAGTTCAGTAGAAAAGAAACAACTTAGTACATAGTTTTTTTAAAATATCTCATCTTGCCAAGAAGTTTTAAAGATTGGTTAAATCAACAAAATGCTTGGAGGAGATGTCCGACTGAAACAAGAGTTAGAGTAAGATTTGAAATACATGCTCTAGCTGTAAATTTCATAGGAACTGGTTTGTATTATATTTACTCTGTCTCTGCTTAATAGTATTTCACTGAACTTGATCATAAGGTTGCAAAACCTGCTCAGTCTCTTTTGCCATATTATGCTGACTTGATCCTAAATGCTTCTGCTTTATTCCAGGGAGCCTTTCATCATTCTCTCTGGAGGGTTGTCATATGACACTGTAGGAAGAAGACCCTGTTTAACAGTCATGCATGGGAAAAGTACTGCTGTGCTAGAAATGGATTATTCAATTGTTGACTTTCTAACCCTGTGTGAAACACCATACCCTAATGGTAGGCTCCGTCAAGATTTTTCTCTGTACCTTGACTTATTGCTGGAGTTTTATCCCATTGTCTTTCTGTTTTATCTCTGGGGATCAGACTGCAGCAGCAACATCTGTTATCCCTATTGTCTGAAATGTGGTTTACTTGCCAAAACATCATAACATAATAGTTTATTCTAAAGCCAATTTTGTGTCTAGAAAAAAGCCAATTACTCGTAGTATTTGTTTTTTCTTTTCAATCCCAAAAACATACACAGACAAAAAGCATTACAACTTTAAGCGGTAGTTATTGGAGCAGATATTTTCATCTGTGGAATTTTGGGCATACAAGGCCTTTCCAGTCAGTGCTAAACCATGAGGAGCATTTTTGTATCATTTTAAGCTTTTAGGTGCTTTATTCATGTCAATACCTACATGGATTTCATTGCTAACCTGTACTCTCTCTTCTGCAGCAGGGGATTTCTTATCCTAGTTTAGGTAGTTATCTCACATGAATAGTACTATATTGCTGATGATTCCAATGCTTTAGCTGTCAGCTTCCATCATAGTATATAAAACTGCTTAGTTTGGAATTTGAGATCTGGCTGAAAGAGGGCAATTAAAACTATGAAAAGTTTTTCAAGGTTCTTATTTTACTGTTGAGTCAGCTGTCTTTTTAGCCATTTTATAAGTAAATAAAACTTAAAACCTACTGAATATGAGGAAAAGCAGTTTAGAGGTGGGAGGATATTACTCAGAATTTGTCTGTTATTTGAGCTGTTGAGAATATTGAACAAAAGAACATGATTTTTCCAAACTTAACTTGGAGTATTCAGAAGTCTGTGTGTATAAAATACCTTCCAAAAGTATAGTAATATATGTGGCTTTCTAATCACAGCTGCCAGAGTGCAAGCACTGATTCCATTCTTGAGACTGTGCATGCATGGGCTCCATTTACCCACAGGTAACTTTTTGTTGTTGTTTTCAGACTTTCAGGAACCATATGCTGTAGTTGTTCTCCTGGAAAAGGACTTAGTCCTGATTGACCTTGCACAAAATGGGTAAGAATCTTCTGTGGTCTTTTTAATCATTGGCTGCAGTGATCAGCCTACTGTTCCACTTTGTAGCTTTTTAGTCTAACCTAATACCTCAGAACATGCAATTTTGAATATTAAATATAAAATTCCTTCAAATGAACTGACAATCTTGTTATATCAACTTTTTTTCAAGTTAATGTATAGTAGATGAGTAGAGTATCATGTAACTTTCTCCGGGTTTGATTGACTGACCAAAATTATTCATAGACCACTTCTGCTTTTTAAGTGTCAGACTTTATTTTGAAGTTGATTCCTTAGTGTTGTGAGGGGAGTTGGAATTTTTGGGGAGCTTGAAGTTTTGAGGAAGGCAGCAGGGATCAGGTAACCCAAGTAATTTTGGCTGTTGTCATCACTTTTGTTGATCTTATTGCCAAATAAATTGCTATCCATACTGCTTAAAGTAACTCCATACTGATGCAATAATAGCTTAGATATGAAATTTGAATGATAACATCTACTCTCTAGTTTACATCCATGGTAAGAAATTGTCAAAAAGGAGTATCCTACTGCAGTATTCACAAATAATATCTGCCTAAAACATTATGAGTTGCTTGTTGCTTTGTCCATGGAATAATCCATACACTGTTGTTAGCGGTGATTAAAAATTCTAGACACTACAAATTTTTGTTATGAAGAGTATTAAATTTGTATAGGCAGTAACAACTAAGTGGTCTTTATTATGATTGACTTGCAAACTATTAGTAGTTTGATACCTGAAATTGAAATCAAATAAATACTAAAAATATCTACAGGCTTCCTTTTACTTTGTGTTCTCACAGGGATTTGTCATATTTTGTTGAAGTTAAGCCTCTTTTGCATGTAATTTTTAAAATCTTTTTGTAGCTTTCCATATAGCCCTGTATAAAGCTCCTGATCTGCAGAATGTTTTCATCTGTTGTTGCTAATTTTTCCTTTAGATGGGTTGAGAACCTGTGTCTCTTCGCCTCTCAGAAAAGGGGAGATAAAAAGGGGAAAACAACCTATAGCATGCATTTCTCTCAAGATAAATGTTCTTTGAACACAGATACATTCACCTCTGTATTACTGATATTACTGACCTTTTTCCTCATTAGGCCTCTGTCAGTTTTCAGACAGGGTAGTGGTAGGAACATGTGTGTATATGTTCTTCTAATTGTTAACTGAGTATTGCTACCTGTAGTTTTCAGTAAGTGATCTTGGAGTTGCAAGCACATTAAGCAAAATTTGTCCATGCAAAATGCTGGACAACTTTCTGTTTTAGTACAGTGTGCTAAAATGAGACAGAAATCTTTGTGTTTTTATCCCTAGAAGAATAGACTGAAGAGTTAGAAATAAATTCATAGCTCTATGTTACTGCAACTGAGACTTGGCAGCTTAATTTTTTCCCACCAGCCACTAAATTAGTAAGCTTTTGAAAATATAAAACAACAGGGAAATAGCAGTATTGTAGAAAAACTCTAAAAACTGTAGAAACTTTAGAGTACTTCACTATCTTTATAATATACTAGATGAGCAGTAAAGTTGTGTAGTGTATTTATTCTTAGTCTAGTTTGATAGGCATTTATTTTTCTCTGTACTAAAAGAATGCCATCTTAGTCCTTAGTGTTTTACTTGTGTTCTGCACTTAAATAAAAAGTTTTCCCTAGATTAACAGCTATCCTCTTTCTTCCTTTAAAGGTATCCCATATTTGAGAATCCCTATCCTTTGACTATACATGAGTCTCCTGTTACCTGTTGTGAATATTTTGCTGATTGTCCTGTGGATCTCATACCTGCACTCTATTCAGTTGGTGCTCGACAGAAACGTCAGGGTTACAGTAAGAAGGTACAACATCCACTGCACATGTTTGTTTTTTGAAATACTGAGAACCAGAAGCTCTAAATAACAGCAGTGGCCATACTAAGTTCAAAGCTTCACCTCACTCAGCCTGCCTTTGACAGTAGCTAGTAGCAGGGGAGGATATACATGGCTAATATCTGGGGAGGATCTGACGTATCTGCAGTAATTTGCCTTAACTTAGCAATGTATGATATTTTCTTCCTCAGTGTATTTGTTAATCTTCCAGGAATGGCCTATCAGTGGAGGCAACTGGGGTTTGATCACTCAGAGCTATCCAGAGATAATTATTACAGGGTAAGTGATACCATAGTCTACTAATAACTTTCTTAGCTCATTAAGTAGAAGTGAGACTTTTTTTGTTTCTCTTTTAGAATATTGTTTTGTATGGGTGGTTTGAGTGATTAATGAAATTACGATCACCAGACAGGTCCTTGGCATAATCTCCTTGACGTGTTACTGAGAAAGTAAAGCAAAATGTGGAGGGAAGGTAAAAACAAAATGATAGCAGGTGTTTCACAGGCGTTATTGTTATTGTTAATATTATGTAGTATTGTGATTTAATGTCCTCCCTATCAAAGTATCTTGGATCAAAATTACCTTTTAGTCTTTGATTTTTGCAAAGTAGTTGAGTATGTTTTTAAAACATGGTAGATCCATTACATAGTTATTGAGTTCGGTTCTCAAAGGGAAGCAAATTTTTAATCTCAAAAAGGACAAGCAAATACTTAAATCTGATCATTTTGAGACTGATCTTTTTAATACTACTGTAAGGAACTTAAGTGAAGTTTAATTTATAAGTGCGCAGTGTATCACTGAAAGTGAGAGCACCACTAAAGTGTTTTTAGAACAGCCCATTAGCCCTTATCAGGATTACTGTCACCTTGTACTACACATTGCAGTGACTTTGAGACAATCCTGAAAAAATAGTCATCTGATTCTCAAACTCAAAGCTAAATAAAATAGTTAGGTGACTCATTAACAGTGGGATACTGTATATTTAGGCATCTTCTTACAAGTGTTGCTCCTAATATAGGGCATCCTTTAAGAAACAGTGCATGATAAGATATGCATCAGTATTTTAAATGGTAAGTTAATATAGTGCAGTGAGATCATCAGGGAGTTAGCCTCCAAATTTTTTCTAGTCTCTTCTGTCCAAAGTGATTGGAGCACGTTTGTGAATATCAGCTTTTAATACACTGTGAAAATAAATTGTCACTGAGAAGACTACTAAAAATAAAATGTTCACTGTATACTTTCCAATCAGTAACAAAGGTCTAGCACTCCAACTAATCTTTTCATCATCTCATTGTTTTATTAATATTTCATAGGCATGCTGATGGATCAATCAAGTTTTGGGATGCATCAGCAAGTAAGTGTTTTCAGCCGAGATCTTTGCTGTGCAGTTTTAGATTTTTCATCTTCAGTTAAAGGGTCAGTTACATCTGATGTTCTGTGCAGCTCACAGTGAAAAATACAGCAAGAATCCAAAGCAGAATGATTACACAAAGTTTGATGTTTGAATTGGTCTAGTTGGAACCAACCTTACTCTTGATACTTAAAAGCTGTTTAAAGCAATCTTGGAATCATCACCAGTTGTCTTTGAAAACTTGTGGAAAACTGGTGAGATTCCAAAAGGCTAAGGCGTGTGTGGTTGTGGGAGGGAACAGATGCAATGTATATGTTTAAAAACTGGGAGGAGGACTATTTGGAATGTTATAGATCTTTAATTTCAGTTTGGAGTGGGAGTGGAACCTGGGAGAGAGGAGGAGGAAAGCCAAACCTGATTGATTGCGTGCTTAAAAATTCTATTCAGCATAGGTCTGTCAAAGGGAGATGCTGTTAAAGATACTTAGTTTCTTTCTAAATCAGATAAATAAATCTATTAAGGGAGAAATTGCAAGTGTCCTCTATATTGATTTAAAAACTTTTGACTCTTTCTAATAGGACAGTCTTACAGATGAACTAGGGAAATGTGATTCAGATAAAATCACTTCAAGATGGAAGAGGAGAAAGGAAGGATGCTATAATTTAGGTTTTCCTAATGTTGTGGTTAGTATTTATAGCAGTGATTTGGGCCTTTGACTAGGCAATATGGGTGTGAAGTTTGAAACCAGCGTGAAGACAGTTGAAAGAAAATGTAAAAAAGAACTAAAATTCAAGTTGAGAAGGATACAATTCAGGAATTAGCTATATCAATAAATTAGCTATATGTTTAGATCAAAACTAATTTTTCTCTTCTGCTTTTTTCCTAGTAACGCTGCAAGTACTCTATAAGCTAAAAACAGCCAAAGTATTTGAAAAATCACGGAATAAAGATGACAGGCCAAACACAGATATAGTAGATGAAGATCCATATGCTATTCAGATCATCTCGTGGTGTCCAGAAAGTAGAATGCTGTGCATAGCTGGAGTTTCTGCACATGTCATTATTTACAGGTTCAGCAAGCAGGAAGTGACCACAGAAGTCATTCCGGTAAAAAGTTGTGACCATTTTTTAACTTTGTTTAGGTTAGAATAAGACTGTTCTAGCAATTTACTAATTTTTTAACGGTATTGGTGAAATGGACAAAAAATAATTGACTCAGAGAGGTGGACTTTTTGAGAGAAAGTAATAAATTATGAAATTCAACAAAAATAAATATTGCACGCCTAGATACTGGTTTTCTGTGACTTCCTAACTGAGAATGTATGACAGCAGAATGATAATTAAATGGGTCCAATATTTAATTTCTTTCAGTATTAAGAAGCAAACTTTTAAAATCTTGGAAATATGTAAGACATTCAAATTCTAGAAATCTTCAGATATTCAGTCTGTAATAGTATGACTGTATTTCTGAAATCTAAATGTGTCTTTAAGTTACACTGTTTATAAAACTGTTACCTTTTAAGAGGGAAAACTCCTGGATGGCACTTATATCACTGCTATCTTCAGTTGCACTTCATTTAATTAATATTCAGTGTTTTGAAAGGCAGACTTTACTGACAATTTTTTTTTCCTTTAATTAACAGATGCTGGAAGTCCGTCTCCTATATGAAATAAATGATGTTGAAACTCCAGATGGTGAGCAGGTGCCACCTGTTCCAACTCCAGGCACAGGTTCCAATCCTCAGTCCATCGTTCCCCAGTCTCATCCATCTACTAGTAGCAGTTCATCTGATGGACTTCGTGATAATGTCCCATGTTTAAAGTAAGTATATTCTGTTCTACTTTCAGTGAGTATGAAACATTGCAAGAATTTGTGATTAGAGTATTTGTACTTCAGTATCATTACAGATATGTCATTGCTGGTGAAATGTTTTATTTTGTAGAGTTTTCCAAGTATCTGAAAGTTGAGCTCTGCTTTAAGAAAAATATTGTGATCTTAATTTTTTAAACTTCTTAATAAAATGCTTGCATTTTGATTCACCTGATTTTAGGAACATTTGGCATAGATGTTAATATAGGTATAGATATTCGTGCTTTAGAGCAAACAGGTTTTAATAGCAGCAGTTCAGTCACTTTGATGTTTCATTGTCCTTGAAATGAATAGGAAAATTGCTGTTTTGTAGCTCTCCTTAAGTTTAGGCCAAGTATGTCTGAGTATGTTTCATCTGTTAGTTTTGTAGAGCTTTAAGTTTTAGAAGCAAATCTAAAGTAAAAAGTAAAAAGCAAATCTGAAGCAAAAAGTAAAATTCTTATAGAGAGCTACCTGAGTGCTAAAGTCTTTAGGCTTATAAATTATTTATTTTGAAGATCCTCCAAGGGAACAATTCACATTTTGGAAACAGAATTCATTAAATGTCTTTTTGTCATGGATCTTCACATTGCATGTTGCCTAACAGTGCTCTCATTGTAGGACTTTGACAAATTTTTTGATCTTTTTAAATTGGGAGTTTTTTCTGCAAGCTTTTACCCATTTAGAGAAATTAGAGTTTAAAAAGTCTATCTTTATTTACACCCCTGCAAGGCATGCAAATAAAATCTTTTCAGGGCTTTCAATTCCCCCAGTCCCAAGTTCATTGCATATAATTGATCTACCATTACAATAATTTACTAGTTTTCATTTTGATTTTGTTGTATCATCAGCTTTTTATTTGCATTTATCTCAATGAATTGTGCTTCTGTTTCTCTTTTTATTGTGCTTATTCCACACACACCTTTCACCTCCTTATGTTCTCTAAATCAGAGTTCTTTTGGAAACTCTGAAAAAAATAACACCTTCTTTAGATGCTGACTGAACATCTGTATCCAAGGAAATACAGCATAATAGCACTGTTATTCTTTATTCTGAGGTTGGAAAAAATGAAACATTTGTGATCATTGTTCAGTTAATTTTTAATTAGGTAGTGAATCAAAAGAAATTAATTCCCAGTTTCAATGTGGCTTTTTCTTCTGGTTGCATTTATTTGCTTTTGATCATAGTTTTTACAATTTCCTAACATTTTAAAGTCCAGCATGGTGTAGAATTTAATGAACTCTGATCCCATAAGGAAAAATAGAGGCAATGGAGATGCCATGTTTTGTTCACTTTGCAGAGTTAAAAATTCTCCTCTCAAGCAGTCGCCAGGCTACCAAATCGAGCTTGTTATCCAGCTGGTGTGGGTGAGTGGAGAACCTCCTCAGCAGATCACCAGCTTAGCCATCAACTCAGCCTATGGCCTGTAAGTATGTGCTACACTGTTCTTTCATTATTCCACCAAAGTGGTTTAAAACTGTCCATTCAAATTGAGTCTCTGTGTGTGTTCACATGAGCTGCACAGCAACACAGAGGTAAGCAATTTCTTGTGCTTCTGAGAGAATTCCTTTTGGGTCCTGGCAGATACTGATGATGCTGACAGCAGAAGCAAATCAGCATCATTCTTCCCCACCTGGCACTGTAGAGGCAAGAGTATCATTTGAGGCTCTGTGTCAGATAGGTTGGCAAATACATTGACAGTGGTCTGCTCTACTCAGTGCTGTGTTTCTACAAGAGAACAATTAATCTATAATACTCCAAAATAGTAATTTATAAATAAGTGAAATCTCAGATAATTCCTAAAAATTAGGAAGTATTAAATGCTGAACTGCAAAAAATACTTGCATGAAATGTTACTGACATTTAATTAGCATTGTCTCTCCTTTCTCTTCTCTTTTTCCAGAGTAGTTTTTGGAAACTGTAATGGTATTGCCATGGTTGATTACCTCCAGAAGACAGTGCTCCTGAATCTAGGCACTATTGAACTGTATGGCTCCAATGATCCCTATCGCAGGGAGCCACGATCTCCCCGAAAAACTCGGCAACCATCTGGGGGTGAGTAACCCAAAACAGATTTTAAGCTCAGAAGAAAGGCACAATTGGTCATCTAGTCTTAGTGTATATTCTTTGAGTACAAACATTGTTCGTTGTGGTTTTCTTTCTTCTTGATCTGTTGCTAATGTCACTATTGCAGCTTTGGTAATTCATCTTCCCTTTAAAATTGTTGCTTAGCGGAATCTACAGATTCATCACCATTACTTAACTTTCAGTATATTTTAAGAAAAAAATATAAATTTACAATGGATTTATGCAGTTTACAAGAATTTACACGGCCTGAAGAAGTATCCAGATATTTCTGATAAGGCTAATACCCATATTGCATGTTTGTATAAATCCATTAATATTTGCAGATAGCCTAAGAGTTTGATGGGATCTTTTGGCTTCCTGTTTTAAAATTTGACAAGAAATGTCCCTGATGAGCTAAATATAAATAAATTATAATAACATGATAAATCATATTATGTTGTTAATACTGTTACATTATGCTTGAGATGTGACCTTTGATTTAAATGAACAAAATAAACTTCTATACAAACTGGTAAAATAAATCTCTTTGAAAAAGAAAAAGAGGACTTTGATTTAAAAGTATGCTGAGAGTGTTCTTTTTCAGCTAAAAAGGAAAGTTACTTTTCAATCAAAATGCAAAGTTTTTTGTAACCAAAAGGAAAATTTAGTATTTTAAAATTTTCTTCTCCCTATGTGTCATGCATACTCCTAAGTTATTTCAGAAAACAGCACAAGACATAATAATAAATGGTTCAAAAAAACCCTTTCTCCCGATTGACTATTAATTTCTTTAAGAGATCCAGAGTAAAGTCCTTGTAAGTTCGTCAGGCAATATTTCATTCAATTAAAATGGATGTTCTAGGAGATATTTTAGTAAAGGGATGGTTTGAAAAAGATCCAGTTAACACCAGTCAGCTTATTTCAGCTGAGGAAACGAATCTAAAAATCATTCATATAGACAGAGCATACACAGCTGGTGTCATGTTAGGTAAAATATTTTCTTGTATGAAATAAACTCTGAGAGAAAGAAATAGTTTACTGTTTGACTGTGTTAATTTTTCCTGGGTAAAGGGCTTAAATTCTGCCTTACGCATATAGGTTATAAGCTGCCTTTTGGAGCTTTAAACCTCACTTGCCTTTGTTTTCTTAACTGTTCTTATTTTAATCCAATAAATTCAATCCACATAACTGTGTTTCTGCTGTGTCTTTAAGATGTTCCTGATGAAAGTCCTTTTTGCTCATTAATATATCTGTTATACAAAATCATACTTTTTTCATCTTAACTTCTGATACTAACAATCTGCATGGCAACAGCATTTTAATGACCTGATTGTACAAGTTACTTGGCTGCCTTTTCTGTCTCAGATGTACTGTTAGTGTCTCCGTGTTTCCTTTTCTCATTGCTTCATGAAGGTATGCTGACTGTGGCTTCTTGCATGTGCGGCCTTTCTAGCTTATATTCAGAGTCTGTGAAAAAGCTTCGCACCTCTTATATAAGTAAGTCATCTCATGGCATTCAGATATTTTTTGAACATCTTAACTTGTTTTGTTTTTGTTTTTTGGGGTTTTTTTTGTTCACTCACCGTAATTATTTTTCTTAGTCCTTTTTAAGTAATTGTTTTACCTATAGAAACTGATTTCAATCCATCTGCATCCATTGTATTTCTTGTTCGTGATACCTCTAAAAGAAATTTAAAGGTAAAAAGCAACCATAAGATTTTGTAGTTACATTCTGTATTTTGTGTTTTTAAATAAATAAATCTCAAAGTCAAAAGGAGATCCTATCTCAGATTTTGCTGGTGTTGATAGGGCTAAGTTACAATTTTAGTGTTATTTTACTAGAAACTTTCTTGCTTGGCTCCCTTTCTGGCAGAAAAATCTTCAGAACTCCAGAGTTAGAGTATTAGTAGCAATAATAAGAAAAAAATTGTGAGAGATTCTTCTTCTAAAAGTGAAAAGTTACTTCTACAAAAATGTTGTTTATAGGGATTAAGAGTGGAGGTGTTTGTGTCCTGCACAGCCCTGTTCAGTTCCCAAGCAGTTCTGAAGTTCAGGTATCTGTGTGAGGAAGGTACCCATCAGAACCATGATTTACCTGAGAGAGTCTGACTTACGACATCATTCACAGCATCCAAGAATCTGGAGAATGTAAAGCTTATTTCTTAAAACCATAACATTGTTCCTTTTCTTAGGATGCCACTTTTCTCCAGCCCTCAGGCAGAGGTAGGTAAATCTCAGCCCTTTTTTTAATGAAGTAGAGTAGATGAAGCTACTGTAAAAATGTAGTTAAAAAAAAAAAAAAACCATACAAAACTGCAAAACAAACTGGAAATTGTGGTCCAAGTCTTAGTTCTGCCATTTCTTTTCCCCCAACAAGAAAGAAATACATCTCAGAGAATAGTCTCAGTTGCCAAATACTGCTTTCTCTATAGTCTTTCCTCCCCTACTGCCATGGCAGAAAGGGAGCTAGGCATAGATTTCTTTTCCCCCAACTAAGAGAAATGGCTCCACCTTAAGAGGATACAGAACTGAAAACCAGGATCTGGCGCTGATTGATTATTGTTTTGCACAAAAGAAAAGGGTAGAAATCCCAGAACTAGTAAATATTGTAAAGCTGAATTTACTTGGACAGTTTTATTTAGAAGTAAGTTTAAACAAGTTTCGTACCCAAGAGTTAATTTCTTAACCATGTAATTCTTTCTGTTTACCATCCTGACAGTATCTTGGTTAACTGGAGCTACACACATTTTAAAAACTGAAAATAATTTATTTAGTTGTCATTTAAACATTCTCATTATTTATAGTTCTTTCAGCGTATATGTTGCCCAGACTTCAATAATTGCTTTAATAATTTTCCACAAATAATGAGTCTGTTGCATTTAACCACTACCCTTTCATTTATTTATAGGACTGGAACTATATGAGATAGTCAGAACACTTTTGGATTTTGCATTCTCCCTTTCTTGGACATTTACTGTCTGCATTTAGGGTTTTCAGAAATGCAAGGAGCTTATGTTTCTTTGGTTTTGCTTTGATAAATGTGCCTTCATTGAATCTCTATCTTGAAAATATTTTTATTTTAATACTTGAAAATTATTTTTTCTATTAATAAGATTTTTTCAATGGCTATAAAGAAATGGTAATAAACTAATAATAAACTAATAATCATCAGGGAGTACTAGTAGTTAATATCTAAATCTTCCTAGAAAAAGTGCTTTTCCGTCTGATGTGGCTGGTTTAGAAAGTTCCTTTTCTTTGAGACAACAAAAGTGTATTTGAGGAAAAAAATTATACTAGCTTACACATGCATTCGGGCAGCATGCAACAGAGCAGCATATTGCTATTTACATTCAGGAGGCATTGGTCCTTCCTCATTAAAAACCCTGATATTCTGTATGTTTCAGCATAAAATGTTGATTCAATAGATCATCAGTATCTTCCAGCATACTTAGGATTTAGTAAATAGTATGTCCTTAATCAAACAATTGAAAATTTACAAAGGCATCTTCTAAAAAATTTCATAGAGTAAGAGTTACGTATCTTCTAAAATATGAATGGAAATGAGAGATTTTTTTTTTCCCTTCTCTTGTGTTGCAAGAATATGATGTATTTCTCTGTCATCTTATTTTTTTCTACTCAGAAAAGAAATTCAGATTCCCGTCTTAAAGCAGCATCTATTTAGAGACAAGGCTCTCTACACTAGCTAGACTGTAAGCTGTCATTTCAGGCTAGCTCTACAGACACAAGCTCCCAGTTGGGATCGTGTTTTGGAATTTATCAGTGATTCCTACCAGGTATACTACTCACATGTTTGGGGTGGCAATTCATAGTTTGTGAAGCATGCAGTATATGTGTTTTGTTAAGGCCTGCCAGACAGTGTCATCAGGTGCTTGTCAAGGTTAAAAACAAAATCAAAGTTTGCCTTCAGAGTCTGATAGTGAGGGGAGGAGGGTGTAGAAAATTTTTGGGCACATGTAGAAAATTGTGTGCCCAGAGACATGAAATGTGTGAGTAAAAGCTTTATAGTGTGATGAAAACTATACACTATGGAGGCTTACACTATTAGGTGACCTTTTCTTGATATGCTCTTTGCTAAGACAGGAGTCATTAAATCAGTATTGATGAAAACATGAGACCAGTCATAATTTCACGGTGAAACACCAAAACTTCTATAGCTGTTATTTTTTCCATAAGTTCACAGAGAACATGAATCATAACTCTTGTTTTGCAAATTACTGTTGGTGAGAGTTACAAGATTTTATGTGACTCTTTTATTAGTGCAATATAGTACAGCTCTTAAAAAGTTAGTATTTCTTAGTTCTACCAGAGGCAGTGTAGGCTTCTGACAAAACTGAAGCAGTTCTTACATGCATGTGACTTTGAAATGAGAGAATCTTACAGAAAATCTTACAGAAAGCTTTTTGACAATAATCTCTGAGTGATTCAAAAAGTGGGTTTGAGACAAACTAGAAGAAAATACATGCCTGGAACTCTCCTGGAGTTGCTTGGTCATGTTGTTTTCCCCATCCCCCTTCATGAACTATTTGAATTTTTAGCTGAAATGTCATGAGGCCAACGTCAGCTGTGACTGACATCATCCAAGACCAAAACTGTAATGGAAAGTTTGATTGTTGGGCTTGGGGTTTCTTTCTGGACCCTATTTTTCAGGTTGTTTTTAATTCTAACTTATACATCATATCAATTTAGTTTTAGTTGTAATTTTTAACTGCACTGTTTTCCATTTAAGTTGTGGGTTCTTCTGAGAGATGTCTGCTTAAAGCTTGTGCAAAATTCTCATGACACTTAATACATCCGTGAAATTCAGCTGTAACTCTAGGGAGTTTTTAATGCAGCATAGTAATGATGTCTTCAATGACATTATTTGAGTTTTGGTAACTTGCAGAGTTTTCGAATTTCTTGCTTCTGGAGTTAGCAGAGATAAACTAAAAGCTTATTAGAAGGCCACTTGTACATATATTGGTGTTCTAGAAGGTTATAGTTTTTGCAGTTCTGAAACAGAAACTCTTGGATCAATTTGCTTTTGTAATTCATAGCAATTTGCATGGATCCTATAAATCTGACACCAGAGAATTTTTCCATGAGAGCACTGACACATCCTGCCAGTGCTTCTATCAGGATACCTGGAGTTTTAAGATGGATAGTAACAGAGATTATCTTCCAAGTTTATTCAGCTTGGCCATGGGCAGACCCTCCTAGTTCACAGACTTAGATCATTCTTGCTGTACTCTGCTTGGTTTAATTACTAATACAATCATTGCTAAAATAGCTCTTCATCTATTCCTGTTCCTTTTTTCTCCTAAGTAATAGCAGTAATGGCTATGAACAGATATCCAGGGTTTACATGCCATAATGATTGCCATAATGCACACTTATTAATTGTATATTAAACGAATTATAGCCTTGAGAGTTCCTACAACGAATTCAAGTGTGCAGATGTGTTCATTCTTGCCTAAAGACTATTGCTGTCAATTAATGAATTTTCATAGGAGAACTAGTACAAGAAGTTAAACTCTTCCTTTGAAGGTAAAGAATTAATCTTTATGGAAAAGAGGAAATTGCATTCCTGAACTGCATGTATGAATTTGATTTGGCTTCCTGAAGGGAAAACTACTTCTAAGAGCAGAGTGTGGGTTTATCCTCCCAGCACAGCTATCATCTAAAACTTGTATTGCTTGTTGTGAAAGCAACTTCAGGATTTTTGAAAAATCTTTTTACACAATCCTGCCTAGTTCAGAACATTTAGTCTCCCATGCCTGTTTAAAACTCTGGTGTAAAACTATGATTATCCTACAGTGTTAATTGATTTACTGACAGATGACTAAATAAATTGCTCTTTCTCCTGTGTAGTGGAAATACATAGCTTCCACCTGGAATTTCATTTGACATTTTAGAATTTAAATTGATTCCAGGACTGTTAAATGTAGGGTTAACAAAGCCTTAGG
Organism: Alaudala cheleensis; assembly: GCA_013398995.1. NCBI lineage: Eukaryota > Metazoa > Chordata > Aves > Passeriformes > Alaudidae > Alaudala > Alaudala cheleensis. The sequence goes on along the minus strand of VWYE01014261.1, from coordinate 199,545 downwards.
GTCATTTGACAATTTTAGTCCTTGAGTTTTGGGGTTTGAGCTATACACGCTCTTAGTAATCTCATAAAAGACTATTGGATAAATGGAACTGTTAATGTAACGTACTTCCAATGTGTTCCATATTGATATGTGTACTGGTTTGAAAGCAAAACCAGTGAGAGACTGAGTCAGAAATACAATTTAATAGGAAAACTATAAAATTAAATATAATAGTAAAAGGAACAAAACAAAAAGACCCTCGGCAGAGTCAGAATACAACCTGATACCCTGTTCGTTAGGGTAGTGGTAGCAGTCCGAATGGAGCAGTCTTGTTGAAGCAGGGATCCTGCAGAAAGATCTGGCAGCTCCTGTCCTCCTAGGAATCCAGTCAGTGGTGTGCTGTCTCAAACTGCAGATTATATCCAGGTGGGAATGCTTGGCTCCTCCCCCCTGGGCAGAGCATCTCACAATGGGCTGATGTCATTCTATGAGTCATACAATGGGTCCTTGATTGCCCATTAAGCAGAGATGGCTCCCGAGGGGAGTTACCTATGAGTCATATGCCAGTGCATCGATGGGCCATTAGAAGCAGATTGTCCGGAGGGAGGGGGCAGGGAACCCTCACCTGTTTCCAGTAACCCATGCAGATGGTAATAGAATACATACTTTGGGCACATTTTACATTGCAACCTAGGACAATATGGTATTTCAAAGAACCTTTTTCCCTTTAAACTATTAACTTCTGGTTCAGGGTTGGGAAATTTTAAAGCTTTGATGGAGTACAGCTGTTGTATTTTTGTTTGTTAACAGATGTTTATGGATGCACTTGTGAGTGTGTAGTGTGCAGTTGTATAGACAGGTTTTCCATGTGATACCTTTCTTGCCTTAGCCATTACCATTACTACTCAAACTTCTTGAGTATTGGAAATATTTGTGTGCATGCAAAACCCTTTAACAAACATTTCTTAACTATTGCTGTTCAGTATTACATGCTTGTTTGGCTCACTATCACATCATGAAATTTCTGTAGGAAAGCTTCATGCTATAAACCTGAAGACGTATTACTAACCTTAAAATATCAACAAAATGCACTTCTCTGAATTGTGGGCAGTCTTGACAGCGATTTCTTGTCAAAAAGGAAAATAGAAAAAATTATTTTATACTTTTAATTTGTGTAATGGAATAATATTTAGGGCCATTTTGAGGCAACTTCCATCTTTTGCATCTGATTGTGTGTGACTAGATTTTATTTCCTTTTACTGGAATGAAAGGAATTAGATTTCAGGTATTAACATACTGCAGTTATTCAAATTGATCAGATTTGATGATTTAAGAAATTTAATAAAATTCTGCTATGCAAGACAGAACACCTATCTAAACACCCTAAGACCTGAATACTCTAAGTGACACTAATAAGGGGTTTTTTGCAAAGNTCCTTTTACTGGAATGAAAGGAATTAGATTTCAGATGTTAATGTACTGCAGTTATTCAAATTGATCAGATTTGATGATTTAGGAAATTTAGTGAAATTCCGCTATGCAAGACAGAACATCTAAGACCTGAATACTCTTAAGTGACACCAATAAGGGGTTTTTCTGCAAAATTAACTTGGCAATACAAATTGGCAAATACAAGGCATATCACTGTAACACTGAAAAAGTAGTTTGAAAAAAGGCACTGTATTTTCACACATCAAGTGTTTGTAATCTTCAAGGCTCTCTTTTACATGATTTTCTTTTGTAATCACATTTTTAATGTAACTGATTTTTTTAAAAAACATTGTTTATGCTTAATATATATCTCTAGCATGTAAGTAATTAACTGTTCTGATTACTCTGTCTAGCTGAAAATAGTTTTCACTGAAATTTATTGAAAGAGTGTATTTTGCAAAGAAAACTTTAGTAGGCAGAATTGACTACAGTTACTGTGGGTGATGTCAAAAAAAGTTATATGTAACAGACATTCCATCACAACTGGCTTGTTTGTCTCTAATAANTTTTTTTTTTTTTTACTTTTTCAGTTGCCACTGCTATATGTCAATATAAATCTTCAAGATTTATTATTTTAATATTGGCTGGTTGAGGCTATAACCATGTAAATACTAAGTAATGCATGTCAATGTATAGTATTAGAGTGAATAGTTTTTGTAGTAGCTAAAAATTGTCACTTACTGATCTGAGAACTTTTAAAGATGTAATTTTGTTTCATTCAGAACTACTTGAGGTTAAAGAATGCAACTGCAGATTTAAATGAAGCAAGTAAAGTAATCTGTAATGTAAAATGCTAATCAAGATGAGAGTCTAAAGATAGATTCTTTTTCTGTTGTAGGCTGTATCTTTAAAAGCCAAATTCAAAGCATAAGAAACCAAAACATGGTGTTTGTAGAAATTTTAGCAGAAATTTTAATTTTTTATTTGACAGTTGTTTTTTTATGTTCATTTAAAAACATTCCTCTAGATCAGTCAATGTCATTTTTACTTGCTCTTTCTTAGAGTAAATTTGATTTACTTATAATGAAAACAAAACCTGGCTGTGAACTTTAATTAAAGTCTTACCTTTTAAGGTAAGACAGATCCATGTTGCTGAAGTCATCAACTTCAGTATAATTTATAACAAAAGCATTTTTATAGTGTTAAGAATGTTGCATGCTTGCTATTTCATTTTTACAAATTGAGACCAATGCCTGTAAACAATTTGCTATGCATTGCTGCAGTTGCAGCAAATCCTTTGTCTGTCAAGGTTGAGCATAGTTACCAATTCACTATGGTATTTGAATTTGAATTTGACCCACTTAAAAAGTCTGGGCTAAATCTGGGTTCTGGTGCACTGCTATAAAATGTCTGCAATGAACAGCTAATGAATCATAACCGTCAATGTGTATCCATTTTTCCCCCTGCTCCAGAATCTCCCAAATGTCAGCCCAAACAACTCTTAAATTGTACCACTTAAAACACAGTCAAGTTTAAATGAGAGGGTCTCTTTCATAATTTGGTGTTGAAGTAGATCAGTACTCAATTCATCATTTCCACAACAGTGCAATGAAGGCAAGTCCAAGAGTGTAAATTAAGATTTATGGAAAACTCCTAAATTTAACAGTTGCCTTGCCCTACCTTCCTCCTGCTTGTGTGAGTTCAGTGTGAGCTGAAGAAGGTTAAAAAATTATGTCTAAAGTACCAAAAATAGTGAATGGACAAAAGATAGAAGGGGAATTAAACTGTTGTGTTCTCCTATAGAATAGAAACTTCTAGTAGGGAGGTTGGACTGTGCCTTGCTGCCCTTTATTCTGTTCTCTACTCTCAGTGAATGAAATGAAGCTAATGGTACTTCTCAACTTTTCCTTTGAAAAGAAATCTTGGATGTACCACTCTGGTATGAAAATAACTTGTTGATGTTTGTGACGGGAGAAGAACTGCAATTCCTTAGGTTTGATTTGAGTTTTGTATCTTTTTTGGGCAAAAGCAAATAAACTTGAAAGTGGCATTTAGCTTTCAGAGGTAAGAGAAGACCTTTTTGAGAAATTTGCTGCAGAGTATTGCAAGCTTGAGAAGAAGGTTGGATGCTAAATTTAAGGAAACCTTTTGCAGTGTAGAGGCTTTCTAGTTAAGAGGAAAATACAGAAACACAAAATGCATATTACTAGCTCTAAGATTAGAGGATGGGATTGGCAATTGAATGCCTTATTGGCTTTCATTGTTACAATGTGATCTGTAAAAGAGACCAGTCACTGTTTGGACTGAAGGCTGCAGTTGCTCAAATCCACCTTTCCATGTCCAAGTAAAGAGAAGCAGAAGGTAATTTTCATTAGACTTCCTCCCGTGGATGGTTATATAGGTGAGAGGACTGTGAAAGGGACTGCCTGCCTATGCAAGGTGGGAGGGTATCCTACAGTTTTCAGTAAAACAAAACTATAGAAATACTATGAAAATGCAGGGGGAATAATCTTACTCCTGCTTTTTCTATAGATGTCAAGCATAGGCTTAGATTCTGGGAGTGTTTATCTGACCTGAAACATTGTACAGCATTTAAACAGTCAAATTTTTGTCTTCCGAAGTGGCTAAGTGCTTATGTTTATTCTCGTTTTACACAATATAAAATCCAATCACATTTTAAAATTTGTAGATGAATTCTTTTAATTTCCTGGCAATGTTTTAATTTCACAACAGTGGTAAGCTTGAAGTTGTGGTCTGTTGTCACGATCAGTTTTTCAGGGTTGGGATACAGAAAAATCCAGGTGGCAGTATTGGCTCAGTGTTCTTTGCAGAGTAGTTGAAGAACTGAGGTCCAACAGTGATTTACTGCATTGGAAAAAAAAAAACACAAACAGATTTTAAAAACTTTTTTTTTATTTTTTTTTTATTGTTTCAGCTGTGTTTTGTGAATCATAACTTAGGCTAATCTCTGTGTCTGGAGCAATGATTAGTAGAGGCATTTAGTTATTCAGTGTAAACATTTGTTCAATGAGGGAATTATTTCTAGCAATAAACTCACTGCAACGTGCAGCGTTGTACCTTGCATTATAATTTCTGTGGCTAATTCCAATATGGCAGAATTCTGCCATGCCAAAGTAATTTGTACTTTTTAATATCTAATGCAGCTACAGAGAATACCAATAACAGTCTTTGATATTTTCTTTGTATCTTTGTTAAACTCAGAGCTTATATAATTTTGTATATGTATGCATATATTGTATAATATATGTATATTTTATATGTAATAATATAAATTGATTTTTGTGTCGATCATATCCCCTTCATTCATGTCAAATGTGTATCCATTTCATTCTGTCTCCACTTGTAGGTTCTACTTCACCAAACAATTCTGATGATGAGCAAAAAATGAATAATTTTATAGAAAAGGGTACAGTATTTTGCTTTTCTTCAGTCTTATTTTTTCTTTAGTTCACCTTTTGATACACTTAGATTGATTTTTTTTTTTATTAAAATATTATTTACAGTGAAGACCAAAAGCAGAAAATTTTCCAAGATGGTAACCAATGACATAGGTAGGAACTAGAAAAATTCTACTCTTTCTAATCCAGTGCCTTACTCTATGCAGCACTAACCCAGCAGCAAAAGAAAAAAAAAGGCAAAATAACAGTGAAATTTCAATGCATTATGCTGGTAATTTTTTCATTCTTTATGCTAATTGGTACTTCTACGGGCTGCTTCTGTTCTAAATACACTGGGCACAATAATGAAAAACAAATCAAGGATATTGGTGGTTTAAACTCTCTGATTTTACAATTGCACTTCTCTGTTTTTCTGGATGGGTGGAATTCTGCTACATAGTAAGAGTTCAGTCTGTGCCAGTCACAACATGATTCCGCTGCTTTTGTGAAGGTGCGCTGGTTGTGGGAACATGGCTGATACCATTTCTTTTTTAAATATTATATCCATAGCCATATGGTCAGATTTTTGTATGGCTTGGTCAAGAAAGAGGTACTATCATGGTTTTATTTATTCATTTGGAAGAGAACTGGCTTGTATATACAAGTATACCCCAGTGCTGTTCCAGAACTCTCTTTACTTTTCTGCATCACACAGTGACAAAATACCCTACCAGCTCTAGACTTGTGTGTTAATTTGGCAACAGAATTGCCTTGGGATATGTTGTATGCAGGTAGATTGAACCCTTTAATGGCTGGAATGGAAATAACTCTGCTTCTGACAACTGGCTCATTAAATAAATGAAAGCAAGAGGCTGTATGATTTAACTTTGGGAAAGGGGCTCATCTTCCTTAACTGGGATATGGTTACTTTCATTGCAGAAACACTTGGCTAATGTTCATTTTGTTTTCATTTAGCAAATTTATGTATCATCGTAGGATAGTTTCATTTTATCTCTTCAATCAGTTTAGGTTGAAATTATATAGTAAAACTAGTTGCTAAGCTACTATTTCATAGGTTGTGTGGAAGCATAGCTTAAGACTAGGGAGGAAGAGATTTCTTTTCATGAAGTCAGTCTTTGGTTTTTCTGTTTGGCAATTTAAGTTTTTATCCTAAAATATGAATCCCTATCATTATAATTCAGTATTTGGGACAAAGAATCATTTAAAATTCAGAGAGACAAACACAAGTATGACAAAGTAATCCTTGAAACTTGAGGTAGAAAATGAGAAAGTACTGTACAAAGGGCATATTTTTTGCTCTATGTTAAGACCTTCTTGCAATGATATCAGAAATGGCAGGGGAAATGAATTTTGGAGCAACAAAAGTCTGAATATAGGTCAAGAAAGCAAATGGCTGTCAATAATACATTATGTGGATTCATCTGTAGTTAAAAAGAAATTATCTTTTACATCAGCATTAATATGTTCCCCTAAAGGAAATTCAGGGTAACTAGAACCTAATGTTCAGGTTGAGAAAAACATGAAAAGAACAACACCTAATATTGTGCATTTTATATCCATGTCCATTGAGGTAAATGTTTCCCTTTTGTCTCTTTTGAACATAAGACACACTGTCTTGTGCAAGACACATGGAAAATTTGACTGACTGTGACCTCCTTTTTTTTTTTACTTCTTTTCAAAGAGTTATGTTAGAGCATTAATGAATTATGCTAATGAGGATTCCATAGAGCCATTCACATCTGTTTCAGCTGGAAGCCTTTCAGCTGAAAGTATTAGGAATGTTTTTCACAGCTAAAAAAAGCAAAACATTTATTTATAAGCAATGCATTCTTTGGGGTGTAAGTTATACTGTGATTTGTGTCATTTGCACAGTTTATTGGAAGCTTAAAGATAATTATTTATTTTGCATTTTCCTAGTTTTGAGTGGTTTGCTGTGCACTGAATGTGGTTGTTTTGCTACCATGTTTTCTATAGCTTATCTGGCATGCTTATTCTAGCTCTTTCTCAACTTAGATTCTAAGCTCTTTCACATAAATGAAACATCTTTTCTGTGTTAATAGTTGCATGTTTTTGCTTTTCATTGTTTTAAACTGAATTGACAACCAAATGTGCATGGACAATGAGTTTTGTAAAACATGTCACTGTGCTTAACATCACCATGTTGTGTGAAACAAACTGCCATCAACTGTGTTTTCAGGGATGAATTTGTTGTATTTGGCATGGTCACAGCTCTCTGCACTAGCACACACATCAATCAGTTCAAGTTCTTTCTATTCTTTGTCAATGTGGGAAATAACACCTGCTAAATGTGGTACAAAACACAATTCAATTAATTTACATTGGTAACTTCAGTGGCTGTTAATATCATTCCTGTATTTGTCACATGGGAACAGGGAGCAGCAAAGTTTGAAGTAATTTCATTTCAGTGGTAGGGGCTGCAAGGTGGTAACATCACACACACAGTTATAAACATGAAGCCATTATCAGTTTATCCCTTAATTGTAACTGATGTAGAACATGGTTATTTCTACAGATTTCTGTAATTAGTGACAGATAGCAACAAGCTTTCTGTGATTGGTGAGAGGATCAAAAAAACATGTAAAACTGAAGCAATAGCCCAGGTAAAACAATCTGCAAATGCTTCATACACCAACATTTTGATCAGTTGGTCTGGTTTGTTGTTTTCTTCTAAATATCAATTGTGAATGCTCTGTGCTAAGGAATGGATAGTAAATCAAGTTAAAGACCTGTTGTGAATGTATTGCTTTTGGGTCATGTTTCCCTTTTATTTGCATCTAAGTTGAACCTTGAAAACATTATAGTTAATAGTTGAGCTCACACTGAATGCTCTCAGTAGATCTCCATCCTGTATCTTCCATTTTTCTGATATATTTCTTTTGCTTTGCACAAGGTATCTAGCATGTTGCTGGTTTTCATCTGAGGCATAAAAAACTGAATTAATCAAAATTGTAAAACTTAAGCCAACCTCACTTGCTGACACTTGAGATACTTGATTTAACTAAGCATTTCTAGAAATATTAGGAAGTATTGTGGCCTGTATTGAATCCAGCCCATTCTCTACAAATGTCACATATTTGAAGGTGTAAACAATACACTGTGAAGTAATATGCAGAAGTCTACTAAATGTAGATTAATTTACAGAAAGAATTGGTGGGAAGTACTTATTTTCTAAGATTGTGTCATTTTTATAGAAAGAGATTGGGATCCAACTTTAGTGGAAGTAAAGTCTTCAGCTGTTTTACTCATAATTTAGTAAGTTAAGTATTTGGCATGAAGAGATACAGATAATTAAAACTGACAGCTACAAATTGTGTTGGAAGTTAAGATGTAACAACCATTTCTGGAGAAACCTTTAATAAAGGTGCCTGCAAAATATGGTAGATTTTAAAACCGTTGTAACTGTTCTAGTAGCCTACATGTCAACCACTTCTCATGAAAATTGGTCTTAATTATTTCATGCATTTCATAAATTTAAAAATAACTGCAAACAGTTTTAGTAGATAGATTTAAGCAGAATAGATTTCATTCCAAACTTTTATAATCCCTGCTGTTAGTGCTGAAAAAGGTTTCTCACATTTCTTTCATTCCAAGTGTATACCTAAATTTTTCCAACATTGCTGTAATAATTGACCATTAATGCTGTTTTCATCAAATCAGATTTTAAGATGTTCATAATAAGTTCTTATTTGCCCTAATGTCAAAGACCATTTCTTTCAATGTGTTTTTAATACTTTGACCTACTTTTGGATGTATCCAAGTACATGTTTTCTTACAGTTTCTTGTAAAATGGTTTTATTATTCTCATACGAATTTTAGAGATTTCAACGCTTGTTAATTGGTAATGTAAAACTTTCACTTTGTCAAATGTAGAATAATTTGGGAGCTTTGGTATCTCTAACAAAATCTAAGCTGCTTAGTTACTTCTCATGTGATGTTACATGAAATAGGCTTCCATAAGTTGTTCTCTCAAAGCTCCAAGACACATCTCCTTTATAATCTTTAGAGTTTTATTTTAAAATAAAAGGAATGGAGAAATCACTGTATAGCTTTCAAACTGATGTGCTATACTTTTTAAAGTATCAGCTCTGGATAACCCACTGCATGTGAAATGTAACTGTTCCTTCTAAGCCACAGCTTCCTATTGAGTAGCCTTCTCAGGTTTTCTTCATTGAACTGAAGGTTGTTCCTACTATACTGACACATAACATGTTATGGAAAGGCAGTCTTTCATATTTTAACACTTATCTTCCCAAACCTGACCTGTGAGAAATCTCCAAGAATCCGTGGATTTGGACAGTTCTCTAATATGATACCTAATTATATATATTGACAGAACGTGTGTGTACACCTGTGTATTATTCTAGGTTTTCTAATTCAGAGAAATATCAAATGTAGGTCTAAACCCAGGCAAAACGGTCACTGTTGCCTTGAGCAGCAGTGTGCCGGGGGGAGCACAACAGCTCCCTGATCTATGTCCTTGTCTCACACCAATCTGGGCTGTAAATGCTGCAGCAGCCACCACCCCCAAGAGAGGCATTGAACTCTGCTATGACAGCTACTGCTTGAAGTCAGCCACCTGCAGCAGGAGCAACCAACATCACCTCTGCCCTGTTGTACAGCTGCAGTGAAAAGCCTGACACTGATGCTCTCCTGTATCTTCCATTTTTCTGATTTATGTCTTTTGTTTTGTGCAAGGTATCTAGCATGTTGCTGGTATTTATCTGAGGTGTAAAAAAAACTGAATTTATGAAAAACTGTAAAACTTAAACCAGTGTGAATGCAAGCTAGTTGTAATGTTTAGCTCGTGAAATACTCCTAATTTTTTGCTGCATGCTTAGGCAGTCTTTTCTTTAAACACAAGATGGCACCATTGCTGTTGGAATAGGTTCTTGTTTCTCATTTACATCTGAATTATTGAGGTTTCTGACACATTAACATATGTTTTGAAATGTTGGGGTTTTTTGCATAGCACAGTAATTCAAAATTTCCAGTAATGATATCCTTTTAAACAATTCATGTATCCTCTTGTCCTATTAATGATGCATCGTTCAGTGTATATTGAAAATTGTCTGACAAATTTGTTTTATCTTACCAGCCTAGTTCACACAGCTGGCCTTTCACTAAGGAACAAAAAGCTAAAACTGGATCAGCTGTCAGAATCCAGCACATTTGCTTATACTTGCTATTACATTTTGAATTATCTGAAACCTTGGAATTTTTCCTTTTTTAATTTTTTTTCCTTTTTTTGTTTTTTATTTTTTGGGGGGTCAGTTTTCTCCCAGTTGTTAAGGTTGTGCTAAATGTTTCTATTTGAAAAGCCAAGAGTGACTGTACTGGTCATCAATTAGTTAAATAGGTTAAAGTATTTACACATGGTGAAAGCTGTTACAAGGCAAAAATAGCTCCAGTTATTTTCTGTGTACATACTTGAGGTTTTGTTCAGTATCTCAGCTCTTACTATTTAAATGTCTAACAGAGAAAACAAGTGTTGTGAAGAATGCCCATCTTGTAATTCACTATTCCAGATGAGATGTCATGATCTCTCTGGAAGCTGATTTAAGTTCAAGCTGACAGCAAAAAGATGGGCTCCCTGTCACTAGCGCTGTTGTGTACCCTGGTTTTCTGTTCATATCTCTGAGCTCTGATCTGAAATAGGAGTGGATCTTGTTTGGATGCAACGCCAGGCAGAAACCTCATTTTAGATGAGTTTTGGCCTCACCATTGTTAGGTATTTGCCAGTGCTAATGCAGGGATGAGGGTAAAAAACACGTAGTCAGGCTGCCCTTTTCAGCTTCAGCCTGCACCTGCACTAGTGATTAGCATTTCTGCCTGAGAGTAAGTAATTTCAATTTAATTCAAACATACTGTTAACATTGGCACATAAAGGAAATTAGAAGATTATTTCTGGAGTCTTTTTCTCTAGTTCTTATGATGTATGACAGGAATAAAACTGTTCAACTATTCGGATAACTAGCATTTGCAATATTGATGAGCATAATTGATGATACGGTGAAGTATTTCACTTTTGGAAGGAATGGAAGTAACTTTAAGTCACATGCTGTTCTTCAGGGTATATAGAAATTGAAATTATTTCTGTTAAAGTGATAATTAGATGAGTTAACTCCAGTTTTAACAGAGAAAAGCAGCAGGATTCAGGCTATTTCACAAGTACCTGTACAAGGTACTGCTAGAATTATGAAGCTATGCTCAGTATCTGCTTTAGGAAAGGAAGTATTTCCCATGCAAGATCATAAAGAATTTATGATACATCAAAACTGAAGCATGTGGCTGGGAAATAAATTTAGAGTGTAGTCCTGGTCTAGCAGATAAACTATATCAAAATAATTGCTTCTTCAGTAATTATTGAAAGAAAGATGGAAGAGGTATGTATGCCTACTACTTTACTTGTGATGGTTTTTTTAGCAGCATTTGTTTGTGTTGTACTGCAGTTTAAATGGACTGCAAGATTCCCATTCCTATAAAAAGAATTTCTAAGTCAGGGATGAGTTGAAGTGTTGTTTTTCAGTTGAGCAGTATTATCAAAATCTTTCTGTTTTTTTGAATGTGTTGCAAGTGTTTGTACAATGCTGATTTTATGATTATTCTCTCTAATGTCTTCATTCTTCTAAGGTGGTGGATTTTATCTCAGGTGATAACTTTTAACACGTGCATTAATTTTAGTGTTTAAGTTCTGGGTTTTTTCTATTTTAAATGTCTCATGTTTAAACAGAAAGTAGGGCATAAGAAAGGGATGGGATCTTAAATTTTTGTAAGAATCAGTGCACATCCTTGCAATTCTGACCTCTCACTTGAGGAGCTGAAGCTTGAGGTTGAGCCAAAGCCAAGTTCATTCAATCTATTAAGTCCTACCTGAAGCCTGAAGAGAAATCAAACTCAGCAAAAGTCATAAGATGCTGTATTTAGGGATTTTGTTGTCTTCCATGATTTGAGGCTCTGCTTTAGTGGAAATCCTTTAAAGTACCTCAATGAATGTAATAAACAATTATATATTAAATATTGTGAAAGAAGCAAATAAGGACCAGCAAAATTATGTTTATTCTTTTTAAAAAAAAGATATACTTCACTTTTCAGCAAAGATGTCCAGGAAGCTAAGTTTGCCAACTGAGTTAAAGCCTGATTTAGGTAAGTTTATATAGTTGATTTTATTTTTACTAAATCTGAATGTGAGTATGTTAAAGTAAGAGGCCTAAATTATGTAAGCTATCATGACTTTATTTGCATTTATCTGAAGTGTAGAAATAAAATTTTAATTCCACTCTTTTTGGGGACTCTCAGGCACAAAATGTCATTGCTGTCATCATAAGGTAAGCCTGCAATTCCTGTATATGGCTTATCAAACTTTGATCATAATTTTTAGGCATCTGTCACTCACTTTATCAGTAGCGCTGTGATAGCAAAAGCGTGAATAAGCAGGCAGCATTAGGAAAACTGCTGCCTGTTTAGGACTATCTGATACACTTTAAATTGAAAAATGAAATATCTTAACAGGATATGTTGAGGTGCTCTCAACAAATAGTTGGGCATGGTTTTATAAGTGTTTATTGTCTTGTGACCACTCTCTCTAAAGTAAAGCAATATAGAGCTGTTTGGATGGATGACCAGTCTGAGAATTTATTTTTCTTGAAAATGCACAGTAACTTTTTAAATAAGGGTCAGTTCAGTTGTGAGATGTGTAGTACTAAAGGTCATTGTGTTGCCCAACTAAAACAGCCTACAAATGAGTAGGTTGGGGATTTTTAAATACTTTGACTGCCAGCTAATACATCAGATCCAGCTCCTCTGACTTGTTCTCTAAAGATGTTGGGGGACAACTGCCTGCCACAGCTTGCTTCTCTTTCTGCAGCAGAATTGCTGCCACCAGCCCAGCAGAAGACAGCCAGGATCAGACTGGCAGCTGTAGCACTGTGTGTTTGCCAGGTGCTGCTGCTGTCAACAAGGGGAAAATCCGTGGCACTGGGATATTCTGAAACTGAGCTGGACCACCCTGATTTGTAATTACAGCTTGCCCCTCTTGGAGAAATGCGAAGTTGGAAGTAATCCTCAGAGATTCTTAATCCAAGGATTGGCAAGGATCCTTTGGCAGGGATACAGATGTTTTGACAATTTAACCGCTGATCTGTTCATGAGCCTCCAATAAATAAGTTTTTAGAAATATCCCAGACAAAGTTTCAATGTTGTGTAGTCTAATTGGACAGATTTCCTGTTATTTAATCAAACTTACGTGCTTCTATATTAACTTTTTCTTGTCCTTTCCACAATAAACAGGGATAACAAATACTCCCTATCATAGTTTTTTTTATGCTGTTGAGATCTGTAGTCAAATGTCTAATTTCATTTTTGAAGATTTTTTTTCTTTACAGAATTCAGTTCCTTCTTTGGGTTATGGTATCTAAACCTAGGGTGGCTTCTGTTAATCTCCTCTGGAACTGGAATTTTCCCTCATCTTTCTAAGCTCAGTGTCCAGAACTAGAGTGATTTGGCTGTGGCCATGTTGGCACAGAAGAGCAGAAGAATTTAACAACTCTTTTTGATATGTTTCTGTTTTTCCACACTATGTTCACTAATGGTTTAGGGATAATTTTGATATAGGGCGAATCTCATACTTAGCAAACTGGAACATATTTATACTTAAATATTCATCAGTTGTAATTCTGCTGTTTTACTCACAGTTCTTTGATGGCAATAAGTACTTGGAAGTGTTACTTTTTCCTAATGAAGACTGGTGAAAAGTGAATGCTGCATTTTTTTCAATCTTGAGAGAGTTCACGTTTTCTACATTGCTTAATGTTTGCTGTTCTTTCTACTGAAATAATGGAAGGGGGTTTTTGTCACATCATTTCTGATAAACTCATGAGTGAGTTTGTACCTTCTGAATTGTAATAGATTTACTCCCTATCATAGTTTGCATGTATGTGAATATCTGTGCTTGGAGACCTTGTTATGTTCTGCATAAAATTCTTCTAGGTTTTCAAGTCTGTAAATCACTTTCTTAAGCAATTACATTTAATTTTGCTTCTGTCTTTTCTCATAGTGATATAGCTTTTGCATAATGTTCTTCAGTGTTGACTTGCTTGTATTTTTGTCACTTATGTGGCCATATCTACAGCCTGTAGGAGACAACTGAAATGCCTTTCTCCTAAATTCATCATCCTTATCATTGTCTCACGTTTCTTTCCATGGCTTCTTGAAATCTACTCTTTCCATGATCTTGCTTTTTCAAATTAGTTTTCCGTCTTTAGATCTTTACCCAGCTCCTTTTCCTTTCTGAACAGACAAAATCTCAACTACGTGTTTCTGTATTTATCCTCCATTTTCTAAAGCAGAAGTTATCTTGATCATACTCTTGTCTGCATTATACCATTGCTTTTCTATGTTCTAATTCAGTGATAAAGATGCTACTGCCACTAGGTGCTATTCCTTGCTTTATTTCCTCAAAAGAGCCTCATCTTTCCATCCTTCTGATGGTGTGTAGTGATTCATCACTCTGCTGTTCCTTCCTCTTCATCTAAATCTAATCCATTTACAAACTTCTTCCTTGACTTCAGAATAAATAGGATGCTCTAAAGCAGTTAAATTTTAACCTTCTGTTCTCTCTTCTGAATGGATTGTCCACTGTCAAAAATGCCTATATTGTCTGACAAGTTAGTTTTTATTGGTTTTCTCCTATCTGTTCCAATAGCTTCTGGAATTTGTCCATGTACTCTTCAAATCAACTAGCTAGAACTCACAAATGCACATGTCAAGTTATGCTTATTGCAGTTACTGTATGATTGATTATATTCAGACTGATTAATCCATGTTAAAGTTGAAAAAAACCCATTAAATCAGTGAATACTCAAGCCTGAAAAAAATAAGCATCATAAGAGGTGGTGGTCATTAGAAGAATTATAAAAACAATTTACTGCTTTCATTGTTTTACAGTGGATTTATTGTTTTTAATGTAAAACTTAGTATGTTAACATCTGAGTGATTGAGTTAGTTTCTATAATCCATGTTTTATATTTGACAGCTAAAATTCAACAGGACAATGTTTTTTTCTATCCTTGTTGGAACGAGGCAATTATCTCCTGAGAAGCTTCACTGTTTGTGTTAAGTAGATGTGTGTATTTAGTCAGTTGAAATCTAGTATGTATGCTTTCCAAATGCATGTGTAGATATTCTTTGTAGAAAATTTTTCAATAATTTAATGAAACTAACATAGTAATAGTTCCAAATAGTACATGGTTGAAAGTTGTTCTTTAGCTTTTAATCCTGCTTTAAAATGTCAGTTGCATCTATACCCTACTCGAAAGATTTTTTTGAGGGTTTTTTTTTTTAAGTATAATATAAATTGCATCAAACTTTTGCTGGTGAGGGCTGCCTTGAGCTAAAATTTTACAATTATGAAATAGGAAAGTATAGCAATAATCTGTGAATGCACAGACAAATTCAGTGTCTACTGATGTATTAGTTATTGCCACACTTCCAGATAGCGTCCAGCAAGACTGGAGCAGCACACTTACTCTTGTTAACATTAGAATTCACTTGTTGCTAAACAGTGAGCAAGACATCAGGAAAAGCTTTAGTGCTAATACTAGCACTGGGCTACAGCACTCCAAGTGGAAATCTTCAGCTTTGCAGTGCAGTACCAGGTGGCATTTGATAATGTTTGTTTTTCTCTTCTTAAAAGTTTGGGGTGTGTAAATAACCTGTTAGATTTCCTGCACACAGTTTCCTAAAGTGGAACAATACTGTGAGTCACTACAGGTTCCATGCTGTCATGCTGTGCAGATGTCACTGCATTTCCTAAAGTAAAATGGTTGTACCTTCCTTAGATTAGTTAACTGTGTTCCATGGGAGCCAATATCTTTTCATCTGATCAATGAACTAATTGGCAGAGAGGTTTGTAATTCAACTTTTTTAAAGGAGTGCCACTTGATGAAGATTTTTTTGAGGGTCTAGAAGACAGAAATATTATTAAAATGTCCATGGATAATTACCTAATGGCAACCTCTGCCACTAAGATTGGGTGCTTTGCTCAAGAAACAGCTGGAAACTGGGGCATAAGGAACTATAACTAAGGAAGGATAGGGGTACAAAAATCAATAGCATCACAGATAGCATAGACTTGATGCTAAAAAGCAAACAAAAAAAAATTAAATTCTCTTAATCCCTGCAATTTTCCATTCTTTTTAATTAATACTGGTTTATTTTCAGATGTCAAAGACAACTCTTTCAGTCGCTCCCGGAGCTCTAGTGTAACTAGCATTGATAAAGAGTCACGCGAGGCAATTTCAGCTCTGCATTTCTGTGAGACTTTCACAAGAAAGGCTGATACTTCGCCTTCCCCATGCCTGTGGGTTGGCACCACGCTGGGTACTGTGCTTGTCATTGTGCTGAACCTTCCCCCAGGAGGAGAGCAAAGACTTCTTCAGCCAGTAATTGTTTCTCCTAGTGGTATGTACAAAGCAGACAGGCTGAAGTATGCTTTGGTCAAGTATTGTTGTTGTTCTTTGTATTTTTTTAAGAAACTGTTTGGGGTTCTCTTTTCAGTTCTTGATAAATTAAAAATATATATTAAATTGATTTAGCTGCTAAGTTTAACACTCTAGACAGGTTACTTTGTTACCAGAGTTGCTCAAGTTGGAAAAAGGGAAAGTACAATTTCATAAAATATAAAAATACAACTTAAGTGTTTACTTGATGAGAAACAAAACAATGTTTGCAGTTGTTAAACAGAGATAGCAGAAGAGATGAATAGTATCAAATGCTCAGTTTATTATTGTTTTTTAGTCATGAAAGGTATGAATCAGTAAGTTTTCCTGTAGCAAGAAAAGGGAGGGCTGTAAAGGCTGTAAATTGAACAACTAGCTAGAAATATTAACGGATAACTGTCTCTTGTTTTTCTGATGCACAGCAACTGATTCTGTTGTAATCATATATTAATGGCTTATTGGATATGCTTTTAGTCATAGATTTAGCTTTCCTGCTACCACTGTCCCATGCAGAACATGTTGCTGTAGTCCATTTTGCTACATGGAATGTATCAAACATACAAATTGCAGTGCTATTTGATTGTAGGAATGATTAGGAGTAGACATTTGGACCATGCATTGGATTTGTGCCCATCAAGTGAGGTATTGGCAGCAGTGGTCAGATTTGGTGGCATTTGGTCATAAAGGCAATGCTGTAGGCTAGGCAGTGTGCTTCCTCCTTGGATCTGCTGCAAAATCCTTAAAAGGCATTGCTTTATATTTTGTGCTTAGCAATTGTTCATGTTGTTACTTATGTGTGAATAAATTAAAGTAAAATAAAATTCATCACCTAAGATCTAGCCTACAGAGACAGTGATTTGAACAGTAAGTATTTCATTTCAGTCTAGAGAAGTGGATTTAAGTGTGAACTACAGGTGAGAAAAAGAAAATGCACATACTTCTTTCTGAACCAATTGAAGGGAAAGGTGGTGCTCACCTTTGAGTAATAATAACATTTAGTGTTGGTGCTAAACATACTGTTACTCATCAGGAGAGGATGAAATGAGTTGCATTTGTGACGCTGAACTTAAAATACATTTCCCTTGAAGTTAATGAAAGAGTATTCACCCATTTTGTCCTTGAAAACTGGTTTAACATTTTCCTGATGACATTTGTGCTTCACTGGTTTTTAGATTAATGCCCAAGATTTGTGTACATCTGTTTTGCTAGGGAGGCAAACCAAAGTTCTTGTTTTCTTTTCATTCTCCTTGCTTCTTAAAGGAATATTTTGTAGCTTGAAAAGTGATTTAGGAGAACTGTTTTAGAAATGTGCTCAATTGCTCTTTCCTAGGAACCATCCTGAGGCTAAAAGGGGCAATCTTGAGAATGGCATTTTTGGACACCACAGGATCTTTGGTCCCACCAGCACATGAACCCTGGAGAGAACACAATGTTTCTGAAGATAAAGATGAAAAAGCAAAAAAGCGACGACCTGTCTCAGTGTCCCCTTCCTCCTCTCAGGAAATCAGTGAAAACAAATATGCAGTGATATGTTCAGAAAAGCAAGCAAAAGTTATCTCACTACCATCCCAGAACTGTATTTATAAGCAAAATATAACAGAGACTTCTTTTGTTCTTCGTGGAGACATAGTGTCATTGAGTAACAGTATCTGCCTTGCATGTTTCTGTGCCAATGGACATATTATGACTTTTAGGTAAGATCTATTTGATAGTAACTTAAATATAAAAAGAAAGTCTTCTGTTACACAGACAGGTTCCTTTTCCACAGGATGATGAATTTAAAAAAAAACTACATTTAGTCAGGGTTGATGATTCTCTGACACTTGAGCCTGAATATTTTTGATTGCACATATTCCTATTGGTTATGTGTTTAACACATGAAAAAGTTTACCACTTTAACTCAAGCTACACTGATTCAACACATAGTTCCAAACAGGTGATGTAGGTCCATGACTTTAAGTTTGTCGAAAAGTTGAATTTACTCCCTGATGGAGAAAACTGCCTTGAATCAGAACCTTTAGCTTGTACCTGACCAGAACTCTGCTTATTTTTGTGCTGCTGTTTGAATCACACTCATGCTTCAATGTTTTGTTGTGTAGCTTGCTTGTGTCTTAAAGACCTTAAACTCAGGCTGTGAAGGCAAGAGTAATTGCTAGCAGTCATATAGTAATAAGTCATCTAAAGTAAGGGGTTTAAGTTATGAGTTTAAACATGTGTAGTAGTAGTGTTTAAATGTACTTACAGGTCACCTATGTAATTTTCATGTCCTTAATCTTAAATGTTTCTAAGTGCAATTTTATTCTGAACCAGCAGTGTGTGTATACTCACACCCTTGCATCTGCAGGTTAGTTGTGGCCTAATGATGAGATGAATGTGGAACATGGCCCTATAACATTATGCCAGTAAAGTTCCTAGAAGATTTTTCTTTTAGGGTTGCCAAAAGAAAGCTTTTAAGCTTAGAAAATACTGTAAAAAATATTTATTTAGCAAGTTGTTAGGAGTAAAACAAACTGATACAATCAAAACTTGTTTTTTAATTATATGGAAGTCTGCAACTCCATTGGTGTATACACCCTGTTTTATGTATTCTAAACATCTCTGCAAAATGCTGCTCACCTTACAGAGCAAACAGTGTATGTATGTTTTTTCCTAATTAAAACTAAACTTAGTAAGGTTCAGATACCCTGTATTGAAACAAATCCTCTCTTCTTCAGAATTCACATTGTTTTCTAACGAGCTCTGCATATGTGCTAAACTATAAATGCTGAATTATTACCTTGTGTGGGGAAGTTTGGCTCCAGTGCTGAGCTCCATTCTGTAAGCATGAGTTGCTGCTGGGGAGTGGACCTTACATGCAGTTTATGTAAAGTTGGAAGAGCACAAGTTGTATCGTACACAAGATGCCCAATACTTAACTACTGATATAAATTCAGATAAGAATTAGTAACAAACAAGTCTGTGACAGAAACTATGAAAATGCCCTCATGGATGTCATGCTTGTCCTATCTGATCTGATGGTTTTGTGTTTTGAAGCTGTAAGAATGTTTTATGTTCCCATTGATCTGTAGCAAAACACTTCCCTGTTACTGACCCTCTTAGGAATACTCTTATTTTAGATACATGCATGGCAGAGGTGTTATATCTGGGTGATATGCTTACAAGAGAATACTGCTTTTTATTTCTCCCTTTTAAAACTTGCCTCCAAAGGCAATCTCAGTATCATGCAAAAAAAGAAAAAGTATAACAAGGCAGCCTGATACTGACATCTTTCTTTGGTTTTAACTTCAGTTTGCCCCTTTGCTGCTTTTTTAGTGTCTAGAATTAATAACCTTATGGGGTTGGTGTCTGCAGCAGAAACTGTTTGTTGTATATTGGGACATTGGCAGCTAACAACTTTCATAGTTTTTTTAGAAGACCTTCACTGGGGGTGTTTGACACTGTGGTTTATTTTGGGTTCTGCTTGTCAAGAAATTAGGTGTTTTGTCCCTTCTTACTTGCATTTATTATCACATTGAGGGAGAGGAATGTTTGGTAGGGGAATATTGTTCTAGCCCAAGTGTGCTGTCTGTTCTTCAGTAGATTGATAGAGTAAGTTCTGCAGTTACACGTACAGAATCAGAAAATACAAGGTAAGCAAACTTCACTCAAAGAGGACTTTCTCTTCCATATCTGGTCAGAGAAAAAAGGGTGACTTAATTCTTAAGATTGTTTGAGGCTACTGTATTCTGCTTTCCTTTGACAACACATTCGTGTTATATTTCTAAAGTTTCTCGAGGACAGATCTTTTAGACTTGGATTTTTAGTCAAGGAGAAATTATTAACCTGAGGGAAGAGACAGGATGTTTAATTGTAAACTCTTGGTAGATACTTATCAAAATACCTGGGTAATTAAGTAATGCCTAATTCATTAAATAGTGAATTTGTGATTTACATGCTTAGACTATCATTTTTAAAAATGCTTTTAAATGCATCTGCGATGCAGATATTTAAATTTCACTTTTGAGGTGCTTGAAAAATCTGATGTTTTGAGATTCTGTAACATCATAAAATGATACCTGTTTATGTGATACTCATGCAGAAGAGAAAAAATTTATATATTGCAGTTTAAAAAAGAGCCATTTGATCAATAACAGACATTTCTGCTATGTGTAATGAGCTTTTTAATTCTTTTCCTTAAGTTTGCCAAGTTTAAGGCCATTGTTGGATGTATATTACCTGCCGCTCACCAATATGCGGATAGCCAGAACATTCTGCTTCACCAATAATGGACAAGCACTGTATCTTGTCTCACCAACTGAAATACAGAGGCTCACCTACAGCCAAGAAACGTGTGAAAATCTTCAGGTAATGAACTCTTGGTAAAAAATGGCTTTTTTCTTAGATACCTCCAAAGCTGAGCATTTAGGCATTTAGGCTTTCATGGTTTGGTTTGTCTTTTTTTTTTTCCCTTTTGTTTTCCTTCACTGTAGAGTCACTTTTACCTTAAATATTTCTTTCATCCATGCTATTCTAGCCAAATCAGTTTCTTGGTTAATTTCGTTTGATCAAGAGGAAATTCCCACCTTTAATATGCAGTTACAATTCTCTTGATCCATTGACGCTGGGGGAGGTGGATGTTGACAACACAAGCAGGGAATGCTCACTCAGGATATTGGAAGGAAGCTATTATGTTTCGGGGGTATTGACAGCTTGAAAAATTCTCAGTCATGCTGCAGCTTGGTAGTTGTATAGAATAATGAAATAGCAGAGTTGCAGACTTTACTTTCATACTGCTGTGTGGATATAAGCATTTGTAGATAGAGTTTCAATAGAACAAAGTCAGGAGTCTTGCCCAAGTTGTTGAGGGGTAAATAAGCTTTACTTGAATGCATTTCTTTGCTGCTGAATTCCATGAGCTCTAAGCTTGCAACCATCAGAAGCAGATGGTTTGGACAAATTTCTTAATATGTTTTTGTTTTTCTGTTTCCTATATCACCTTGCAAAGATAGATGCCCATTAAAGCATGTTTATTTTGAAATTCAAATCCATTCAGTAAATCCTGAAAATGAAAGAATATTCCAGTCTTTTTAATAATTCATGCCTTGTTATGTCTCTTTTTCATTTCAAAGGAAATGCTGGGTGAGCTCTTCACTCCTGTAGAAACACCAGAAGCACCAAACAGAGGGTTCTTTAAAGGCCTGTTCGGAGGTGGGGCACAGTCACTTGACAGAGAAGAGCTCTGTAAGTCGTCATTAATTGTTATTTTTCTGTTATTTCTACCCAAGGAAGCGCATGATCCTTGATAAATATATTAATAGAGCATTGATAAATAAATGTGTTAATAGAGCATTTCCTTTTTGAAGAGGAAAGCAAAATAGGGAGTGAAAAATGCTTTTTTCATTGATTTTGTGTTGTATACCTTACCAACAAGATCAGAAAAGCTTGATGTGGTTTTTTTTCCACAGGTTCTTTTAGGTCATTTATTCAGCAGTATATGAGTTGTCTCATTTCTTGTTTTATAATCTTTTTTTTATTCATCTCTGGTTCTATTTATGCTGGTAAACTAAAAAAAACTTTTGGAGAATTCTCTTCTGGACAGTGAGAACATTAAAACTTAACTCTGCTTCAGTTATTTGCCAGATTTGCCTTGTTTTTCTTGTGCAGAGATGCCTTAGAAATGGCAGCAAGGACAGAACTGTATGATATTTCAATTCAGTCATCTGTTTATAGGACAGCAAAACTCAGATTTGGCAAAATTTTCATTGCTTTATAATTTTCTCATTGTTTTTTAATTAAATTTTTTTTACTGTGGTGGCATTTAGCATTTTATTATATTTGAGGAAAATAGCTTCCATTTATTTATTTAGATATTTGCTAGATGCAACATCATACCTTTTCCTTATTAATGTGAAATGTATTTATCAAAATGGACAAGGTGCCCTGCTAGTCTTTTCTTTTATGGTGGTTCTTTTGATCTCTACAGAATAACAATCAGATTTTATTACTTGTGCCTGTACATTTTGAGCAAATACCAGATATTTAGAGGTCACTTTCTGTGTCAAAGGTTTCTGTTTTGGGTACTTTTATGTATATATATGTACAGGCAGTACTAGGGAGGGTTGGTCAAGTATACCAGAGAAATTTAGGTTCACAAGTTATAATTTAATATGACTGAGACAGAGGAAAAATACCTGGTAACTTTAGAAGCTATCTCTTTATATCACTTCAAGTTCCCACCATTAAGTTTTGGCTTGGATCTTTAGAAGGAAAACAGTACTGAATGGAAGAAAAAAGTAATGAATTGTAGCCTGAGAGTTCAATGACAATTCAAAAGACATTTGAGAATATCTTTAAAGTGACCATATTTACCATGAGGCTCACAGCAGTATCTGTAATAAGTGAAATGATTTCTCTTTCTTATTTTGGGAATTCACAGAAAGTTGGTTTTGGTACTAATTTAAATGTAAATCTTAATGGAAGCATAAAATCAAATGAGAGAGTCTTGAAATACTGCATCCAAACTTATTTAACCAATAAACATTATTTTTCCTAGAGGTAAAAAAAAAGAAAATATTTAAATCATGTTTAATTGTTTAAAACATATACTCAGATTTCTGTAGTATGTAAAATTCTGCATGAGTTTGGCATGTCAAGTGTCTAGATTGAACTGGGTGGCTGATGTTCTACTGTGAGCAAAGTCAGTGTAAGGCAGTGTCATAGTGTCATCACTGGAGTCTGGAGCTGTTCAGCTGACCATTTGTGCTGATTTGTTCTTGCAGACATACCATCTTTTTACATGACTCTTTTTTTTTTTTTTTTGCAAGCTTTTTATAACAGTGGCAGCATAGACACGTGATCCTCAGGTGTTTACATGTAAAATTGAACCTCCATCAAAAGAAACTTCTGCCAGTGGAATCACACTGGTTGGCTTGCATACCAGCAAAGCACTTCCAGAACTCACCCCAACTTTTATTTTCCGAACCCAGCTTTGTCTGTTGAACTCAAAACACATTCCATGTGAAATAAGCTATATTATGCCAGTGAATTTTTTTTTTTAACAATTCTATTGATGAACATAGGAATTTTAATTTCACACTTGAGCTGTGAAGAGCTTACATTTTATAACCTGCCTGGAAACTTGAAAATACATTTTAATATCTCAGTTCTAATGTAGTAACATGTACAAACACAGAGCAGGGAGTGCTGCTCATAGTCATACCTACAATTAGCTGTTTGGTCTCCATGCGAAGAAACTATATAAACTATATAAACTAGTTTCAGTGATATCTATGTCATAATGATAGAAAAGCTTACTATTCTGTATTTGCTGCTTTTGCAAATGCCTCCAGTTGGAGAATCAGCATCTGGGAAGGCATCAAGGAGTCTTGCCCAGCATATTCCAGGACCTGGGGGTATCGAAGGTGTCAAAGGAGCAGCATCTGGTGTCGTTGGTGAACTGGCACGGGCCCGGTTGGCACTGGATGAAAGAGGACAGAAACTGGGAGAGCTGGAAGAAAAAACTGCAGCCATGCTTTACAGTGCAGATTCTTTCTCAAAGCACGCTCATGAGGTATGTAGAACTGAACATTAAACTGATTGCCAAATAAATGCAAATTCTGCAAGTGCCTGAGTTCTGCAAAGGCATGTTAGAGGTTTCTAAAGGGGATGCAGTATCCTTGATAAAGGATACATCCCTTTCATCCATCATTTGTTATTCCTAACAAATAAGTACTAACTGTAAACAGCTGTGTCTCGTGGCACATTGCTCTATAGCATGCAGTCTCCTGGAGTGGCATGTAAGCTTCTACATGTGCAACTTGGTCCCCATTACTGAAAGAATTACTTATTGTTGCTGAATTAATAAGAAGTGTAATAAGAATTAATAAGAAGCTTTATGTCAGTTTCCTGCTGTCCTTAAGAAAGATCCTGTTGTATGCAAACCATCTGAGTGCAGCTTTGGGTTTTTTCCTCACTAACTACCATAGAATGGCTGTTCTCATCCATTTTCATGTTGACTCCTTTCCACACCCCAAAATCATGTGCAAACACCCCATTCTCCCAAAAATGTCTTTTTCTGAGGCTAGATCACCAGCAATGATGCTACCCATTAGAAAATTCATCTTGCTAAGCACTCCAGTGTTCAGCGATGTGTTTGCAAACTGTAAGAAGCCTTGCTAAAGTCCTTCTTTCTCATGCTGCTTTGTAAGCATATTACTTGCTTGTGTCATTGCACATTTTGGTACATTACAGAAACAGTAATTAGAATTTTCTTTTTCCTAGATGATGTTGAAGTACAAAGACAAGAAGTGGTACCAATTCTGATGACTCTCATCAATCACATCTGTTTAATTTTGTCCTGATGAAAAAGAAAAAAAATCTTGTTTTTTCATTAATTTTGGCAGGACCACTGAAATTTAAAGGAGTATTCACCATTGGATACTGTTGATTCCTAGCACAAATGACACTCTGTTTTACCTCAGTCCTGGCTTTAACTGAGGAGCTATATATCTAAGAAACACACACACACGCAAGGAAACTTGAGTGTTTCTTAGCTGTTGGTTAGCATAAAGTTGGAACAGAGAAGGTAACTGGAACATGTGGAAAAGAGAGTAAAGGGAAATTGTGGTGAGATGGGCAGGGGCAATGCAGGGTCAATCCTGTGTTAATATTTCATATGCCAAAAGTTTTTGTGCTATTGTAATTGCTGCCAGTGTTATACCCTCCTGTAAGGAGAGGCAATAAATCAGGGGTCCAAGAGCTGGAATCAAGTTGTTTGTCTTGCTGGACAGTAGCTGACTTACAATTACCCTCTCTAGGACTCACTATATTTACCATTATTGTTGAAGAGGAGTTGAAGTTTGCTGTCACTTCTTTCATTTGAAAAGCTGGAAGCTTGGAAGATTTCTTATTGAAAATTGTATACATAGTTGACCTGTGCATAGTCTTTTCTTGGACCCCTGATCTAGTATTCTTGTATTCACATCATATTCTGTGACGTGCAAAACAAAAGAAGACGTAATTTTTGCATTAAAAAGTCAAGTGAATAATATGATTGGAATGTGTCATGCTGGGAGTTTTCATTTGTGTTATGGCCGTGCAACGTGAAATGTGGTAACATCTTCCTTGTGGTAAGAATTCTTCAACCTCTGTTCAGTTAAATATTATTTTTGCCAAAAATAGTTATTGGTTCAGGTTGTGTAACATTTAGAATTGGCTGTGGGTTCCATTCATGCTGTGAGTTTTTATAGATGTTTAACAGAATGTATCTTTACAGCCATTAATTAAAATAGCTGAGATAGTTTTGCTCAAGACTTAAGTTCTAGATGCCCCTTTACTATGAAATCAGATAACCTTGGACTCAGGTTTTCAAAGTTTTACACATCATGGAGGTGCTGATGCATGAATAATGGCAAGCAAGCATCTAATACTTAATAATTGTCAGTATGTTCTTTAGCAAATCTCCAAGTTCTGCCAGTAGTGCTATTTTACAAGTACCTGTCTCAGCCCCACCCAGCACTAAAGGCAGTTGTCCTAAAGTTTGGATTTAGTATCTAAAGCAGTGTTTTCATTGGAAGCAGTGGTAAAGTGTGCACAAAAGCTTTAGGAATTGCTGAAATACTGTTCAGTATGGGTGAGATAAATAATACAGCTGAGCTACGTTGTTAATGGCTACTGCACTAAAACTATATCAGTGTGAATGACCAGGGCTCTTTTTAAAAGAGAGGATTCCTTAAAATAAATGCTTGCATTTCAAAAATTCCTTTAGACCTTTTTCCTCAAAGTAGGAATAGTTACTGGCTGCTTTTGTTTTATAAAAGGGAGTACTTAGAAGCAGATAACTCTACATTGTCTGAAATTAATCACTTGGGTTTGCTTCTCCAAGCATTGCATTTTGTGTACTTTTTTCACAAACATTCTGAATGTTCCCAAAGCAAAACCTTGGTTATATTTGTATTGTGAAATGATGTTGCAGGTTCACAGATAAGGCAACCTTACAAAACACCTCAAGGATGCAAAATATTTAAGTTACTTAGGGTTCTTAAAGCACTTTTCAAATGAGAGGCAAATATGTTTGGACTTTGAAGCACAAACTGATACATTTTCTCACTTGATGTATAGCAACATTTAATTTAAAAAGACAGTTGAATTGTGTTGCCTGTACAAGGGCATGCCCAACTATGCCCACTGCTCAAAGGACTTAAAAAATGAGAATATGACAGTTCAAATAAGCATTATTATGATTTCTTGATGGCTCTGTCCCATAACTACTGATGCAATGTTTACTTGAGTTACTGAACTCAGTTTGCCATGCAATATTTGCTTCTGCGTGTTAATTTATTCTTTAGTGTCTAATTAATGCATATTTAACACCATTTCGCGAGACATCCAAGTAGAAGAAAACAAGATCAACCACTCCCCATACCAAAAAAACCCACCTTAGCTGACACTTGTCCCCTTCTTGTCTCACATTTATAAATTGAGATGACTCATTTTTATTTGGCCTGGTGAAGATAAAGTACATTTCAGTGCAACAGAATCCTGGGAAATTAATCTGGTCAGGCTCTGGGGAAGAAGACTGTAAAAGTATTCTTCAACAAATTATGGTATTGTTCAATGGAAGATGACCTTGGCTTGAGAGGAAAGCACACTTAACTTTCTCATCAAGACACATTTGACAACCACCGGCAAGCAAAATAATAAGAGGCAATGAGAGGCCATCTGCCAGTACCAGAAGAGGAGTGGCTTATTTCGTGTTACAGAATATCATAGTTGAATCTCTTCTGTTGCTTATGTTCAGGGCATGCTTCTAGATAGGAAGGCTAATGACATGATTGCTCATCACATAAATACACAAATGGTTTTTGGTCAATAAAAGGGGCTATGTACAATTTTAGTCTAAAATGTTACTTTTTCCTTCCCAATGGAAGGAAGGCGTTCACACACATATCATTGCATCTGACTGTACTATTGGTGGTGCACCTTTTGTACAGCAAGTGTATTAAAATCCTTGCAGGGAAACACTCCTAGTGTTTTCACTAGCATTTCAGTTGTGTGAAATTTTTTAGAGTGTCTGGAAAACTATAAAATGCAATTGAGCTATTTTTTTTTTTAATGAAAGTAAGAAACTACCTGCTGCTACCTATCTGTTTCTGTGTAGTGTGTCTCATTAGGAACTGTAAACTGAAGAAGCTTTTCTTCACCTTAGTCCTACCAAATTGTAACTTTTGAATCCTGGTATGTGTAAATATGTGTGTATTCCAAATCAGTCTGAAAGTGTTACACCACAGGCATCTCCAGTGACTTGTTCTTCAGCAAACAGTCAGTTATAAAGTATAGTAATATATAGCTGTGTTCCTTGTCTGTCTTTATGCAAAGTTTTTGTGCCTGAGGTGGTACTTGCATGGCAGGTGACATTGGAAAGCTACATCCAAAGGAGGATTTTTGGAAGCAAGTTCATTTTCTTTTTTTTTTTTTTACCTTTTTGTTTTCCTTTTATTTTCCTTTCTGTGTTTCGGGGTTTTTTTGTTTGGTTTTTTTTGGGGTGTTTTGGTTTGGGTTTTTTTTTTTTTGTTGTTGTTGGTTTTGGTTTTTTTTTTTTTTTGGGGGGGGGGAATTTTTTTTTGGTTTTTTTCGTTCCTTTTTTTTTTTTTTTTTTTGCTTAATTTATGGCACTGATCTTACCTGACCTTTTAAACTTGAATTTTTCCTGCACTTTAATTCAATCATGGTATTCTATTCCTTAATTTTGTTTCTGCATTTGTGCAGTTCAGGTTCATTATTTGTATATAAACACACATGTTCAATAAAGACTTTAGAACAGATTACTTTCAGGCACCTTTGCTAATTATGTGATTTATTTAGAATGTGTGTTTTCTTAGCAAAATATGTATATACAATAGAGAATCTAATGAAAGGCACATATTCTGTGTCAGCATTCAGTTTATAAATTACTGCAACACTTTCACATTTGTTACTAGATAATACAAAAGAAATCTGTTATATTTATACATACTGCTTAAGAGTATACTTTTAATTTTAAATAATTTTTATATGTACACTTCTACCTTTAATTTTAAAAAGACTTACGTTCAAGTTTTAAGTCAAAGTACTTAAAGTATGTAAATTATCCATAGAAGTTGTTTTAAGCTTATGAATACATTCATATCTCATATGGAGATGATACAATTACTAAGCAATGAAAACAAATAGCCCATTTTGCTTTGCAGAAAATAATCAGTTAGTTTTACCTCCCGTTATGAAAATCCCTCAACAATTCTCCAAGTATGGAGCAAGAAGATAGGGAACTAGCCTAATATTCAAGTTTTCTCAGTAGCTGCAGTCCATTGCCGACTGGTTTTCTATGGTTTGGGTTTTTTCGTGGTGCACACAAGAGACTTTTTTCAGCTCTACATCTTGGACTTTTAAAATTCTCCAAAACTGAAGTGAGATTTATCCAATAAACATTTTCTTTGAGTAATCTGTGTATTTTGATTATACATCAGCTCTTCACATGTAAATCAGGGTTGGTTTTTATGTGGGTTTGTTTTGTTGGGGTTTTTTGTATCTGCAACATGTTGGAAAACTTCAGAGTCTGTGGCTGAAGTGCCCTCTACTTTCTGCTTGTGGTTTAACATGTCTGCGTGGACACTGACTGCTGATAGTCTGGTGTGGGAGGGAAGGACTGCAGTGCCTTGCCTCCCTCTCCAGGTGGAAGGGCAGCTTCTCACATGAATCTTCCCTCATGCCAGCCAATTTCCTGGTCAAGTGATTTAAGTCTTTTTGGGTGGATGTTGACAACTCTGCCACTAGCACAAAATCTTCAAATACTGTGTAGGCAGAAATTTATGATGCTTGAGAGGTGGAAGTGAACAGAATCAGAGGAAAAAGGATGTAGTGTAGGTGAATCAGTTAAACAAATTTTACTTCAGTTTTCATTGAAAAGCTAATCTGGGCCAATTTCTTCTTCTGAAGCCCATTATAAAGATGTGCTATATATCTACCTTATTACTGTTTCAAGTCTGATGACTGTACTGTTTCTGAGTTCTTTTACACTTTATGAAGTTTAGACCTAAAGATGTAGGCATTGATTTTTAAAAGGTGAAAAAGAAGGAAAAAGAGAAATGAGGCAGAAACACCAAATAATCAAATGAAAGATGTCAATCAGTATTTCTTTTAGTTCCCTGTGCTCCTAGAAACGTTTCATGTTTAACCTACAGCTGTAGGTTACTTTGACACTTGTTTTTCCTTCTGTTAGTACCTAAGTTCCATGTTACCAGGCAAATAACTAGAAGTTAAACTGTTTCAGTTGAAAACATGTAAGGAGTTGTATGTGGATTACCACTACCATTCAGTCATAGGTGATGGAGAGGGAGAGGGGTGGGAACATGTTTTAAATATTCCCTTTTAAAACAGAATTGTAAATAAGCAGTACTGTGTTATTTTAGACCTGAGCTCTGCTATCTGTAGTGGTTAGAACTAGGAAAACATGCTACTTTCTAGTTATGCTGCTGTTTCATTGTACCAACACCATGGGGGAAAAAAATACATCCGTAAATTTTTCTAACATTGCCCACTCCTGGGTAAGCATGCTTGATGTGTAGCAGTTCTCGTTTCTGTATATGTTAGTGTGTACATGTGTGTTTTCTTTTTCCCTTCTGTTCATTGCAACTTATTCTTCAGTTAAGTCTTGCTGAGCCCCACTAGCTCTTCTGAGGATGATTACTGGAATATGCATTTTTAGGTAGGGTTGCAAATCCATCTGTCTACAAATATAGTTTCATATGAACTGCAAACTGTACTGTTACAAATTCAACTATGTTAGATTGCATAGAGTTATTTTACTTACATGTACTTGGACTGAACTGATGTCATCATAATGGAGTTAAAAATTAAGTATGGAATATTTTTGTAAATAAAAATACCTGTGCAGCTGGTATTTTAAATTTAAAATGTATTATACATTAATGTTTCAGAAAAAAATTGTTCATATATGTGTATATGAATGTGTCATTATGCTGAAGGGCTCTTGATTGGGCAAAATAAACTATTCAAATCTCTCCTGAAACCAGTGTAACTTACTCCGTTTCTTCCTGACCAGTTGTTTTTCTGCTGGCTGGAGCAACAGGAAGGTGTGAGTTGTGCTTTATAACAAGCAGAGCAGCCAGGCTGATGGGGAGTAGCCCTGAGGGACCCCAAGAGGTGTGAAATGTCTGCAGTGATGTCCCCAAGCATGTCTAAAAATGTTTTGAAATCTGCATGCTGATGGTGACAATGTGAAGTCCTGTTATCTTTTTTAGTTACCAGAAAAGTTAATGTCGTTCATTGTACAGACTCACTAAAGCAAAGCCTTTTCTGTAACTGCATTTTGTCAGTGTCTGTTAAATGAAGAATCCAGTGTGTAAGGGAAGAAGAGATGAAACTGATCTTTTTTTCTTTGCCATGTTTACAGTACAACAGATATATTATTTTCATGGATTGAGGCTCAGCTTTGCCACAGACCAGTTTCTAGCTTGCAGTCTTATTAAATTTACTGTCTTTTGCTGTTGGGGAGAGAGGGAAATACAAACAACCTGGCTTTGTAAACATACTCTCAGTGGTGGGGAAATAATGGATCCAAAGAGAGGCTTGGGCAGTAAATCTGAGAAGTGAAATTGCTGTACCTTGGAGAAATGTTTGGAGTCTCTTGATGTCAAATAGCAAAATATTTCTGTGTTGGTTGTTTTAGTATGTGAGAATACAGTTTCATCTGTGGGAAAAGTCTGCTAGTTCCAGGCTTCTTGTTTTGTTTTTTGTTTAATATCTGATGGTTATACATAATGAACTGGAAGCTCTGCAGTGCATGGCGTTATAAAAAGGATAATGCATTGGATTCAAAAAAAATTGTTTTATCTTCAGTTTAATTGGATTCAAGATATTTGGAGCTGCCACACTGCCTCCAGCTACTTGCTATGTCTGGTAGTCTCCAATAAAAGTAAAAAAGCTACAGCAGAAGTAGCTCCCTCCCTGTGGGTACTGTAGGCCTGCACAGATCAATGGACTGACAAGAGGGGAGGGCCAGAGTGAGGTTGTAAAGTGAAGCATTTTCATTTAGTGAAACTCAGGATTTGATGAGATCTATATTCAAAATGTGGTTCCTTGCACATCGTGTGTTTCAACAGTTTTGGTGCCTATGTACTGTAAATTAAATGCATTGAAGACTTATAGACATGTGATTATATGCCCGTCAGCACTTTTGTTACCCAAGTTTTTTATTAGGTATTTTCATCCAGGCAGGGTCACTGGACAAGCCCCCTCCTTGTTGTCCAGTGGCCTGTGGGTGCTCAGTGGTGCCCCTATCTCTCCTGCACCTGGACTGCTCCCTTGGCCTCGAGTCAGCCAAGCAGAGGCACTGTCTGCTTCCTCCCTCAGGAGAAAAGAGGCATCCCAGCCTGGCCTGAGGAAGTGGGATGTTCTCCCTCCACATTCCTGCACTGAAGTAAACCCACAAGAGCAGGATGGCAGCAAGCACCAGTTTCTCACCTCCTCGTTTGCTGGCTGATTTTTCACGATGTGTAATTAACGCTCCCTCAGTGAGGGCTTGGAGGCTTGCATATGCAACTCATTATAGCAGCAGAGCTCTGCTCACTTGCTGTAGCAAACAGTTTTCTGTAATTTCAAGCCACAGGAGACAGTCTGGGCTAAGGGTTGTGCACAGGCTGCTTAGAAGGAGGCTGTACCCACCCCCAGTGCCTCCGTTGAGCCCTGGGGAACACTCCTTTAGCCTCAAACACTCCTCCAGAGCTGTTTGATTCCAACACTACTCAGAAGGGCTGATAGAGGACTGTAGCAAAGCCACAGTCAATATAAAAATGGAAAGGCTGATGTTTTGGAGCAGGTAACTGCATTTTTGTATCTTGCTGCAGTCTCAGTATGAGCAGGACTCTCTTATCAAGTTGAGTGTTTGAAGGGGTTTGTAATCAAAATGTCAGACTGTGCTTATGTTTTGATAAGTTTAAGAACTCCTCTGCCTAATTAAGCAGATGTAATGAGAAATTTTATATAATTCTGGTTTCTGTGGTGCAAGACACTCCTGGAGAGAATAATGTGGAATGCAATCTCCCATGACAGAGGGAACAGAAAACAATTTCAAGCTGGTATCCCCTAATTCTCTTGTGCACCTGCAACTCTCTTAGCACCACTTGAGTTAAGTATTTTTTACCTGAGTGTTTGTGTCAACTCCTGATTGTGGTACTTTTTCTTCCAGGATCTCCAAGGACTCAGCACAGTGTTCCAAGGTCTCATGAGACTTCTCTTCCTTAGAGTTGCTGCTTCAGACAGAGTATGCACATATCTGTTGTTCAAGATGTATGTCAGAACTTAATGTATAGAAGGAAGAACTGCTGTGTTTTTC
This sequence comes from Alaudala cheleensis, assembly GCA_013398995.1. Taxonomy (NCBI): domain Eukaryota; kingdom Metazoa; phylum Chordata; class Aves; order Passeriformes; family Alaudidae; genus Alaudala; species Alaudala cheleensis. The sequence continues at coordinate 166,832 of VWYE01014261.1, read as the reverse complement.
TTTCTTAAATATGAAAGGGTTAAAAAAGAACTAATTAAGGTCACTGCATTGTGTTTTCTTTTTAATATACTCAAATCCAAAGTCAGTTCTACTTGTGAACTTAGAGACCCTTCACCTCCCATTTTGTCTTTAGCAGAGCAGTTACTGGTTGGGTTTTAGAGTTCCCAATCACTTCATAGATTTTTTCCAAGACATTCTGGAAATCAATTCCTTATTCTTCTTTTTCAGTTAAACTCCTTTAGAAAACACTTTTTTTTTAACATATTTTGAATATAATTTATAGTCAGAGCAGGCTCCATGGAAGTTGCATTGACTTCTAGAGCTTTCCCTCATTTTTAGAAGGCCAGTGGTTGGTTTGGCTCTATGTCTGATATGCAACTGCTTGCTCTTTTTAGGATTCTTTTGTAAGCAGCTTCTTTCTCTCCAGTAGTCTAGTTATGCTGCATGGACCAGTTTTGGCAAGTAGCCTGTGGGTTGTAGTCACCAATGCAAACTTTCTCCAGGTAAAGAAAACTGAGTAATACCTAAATATGGCTGGGGCTATGAGGCTCTGACACCAGTATCACAACTACTGCAAAGTATCTAGCAGATTATGCCCTAAGGGACAAGAGAAAATCTTGTGTGCCCTCTGCAGGGAACAGTGCAGCTCTTGGGATTTGCATCCCAAGATGGATGGGGACCTGGGGATGGATGGACAGCATTGCATCTGAGGCCTTTCACTATTTCAGCGTATTTCAGTAGTAGGAGTGAGGATGGCTGAAGTGAGTTTAGAAAGGGTTTTAAGTCAGACCATCAAGATGTCTTTCAAAGTATAAAGTGAAAGGGATTAGCCATATACCACATCCTAAAGAGCAAATTTCAAGCCTGAAAACCCCACTCCTTTTGATTTAACCTGGGGAAAAGGCAAAGTCTATGTGAATAATGGTGGTTTGCTGTATTCCCCCACTGGACTGATGGGAAGCAATTACCTAAAATTTTTCCTACAGGTGTTAAAGGAATTTCTTTATATTTGCACTGTAAGTAATAAGGTTGTCATTTGCTTTATCACTGAGCTACTATTTTGGTCTACTACCTGATTGTTACAGGCAGTGTAAAAACATGGGGAAAATGTGGATCTGAGCCCATGGTCCTGTAGGCTTCAGTGTGGTAAAAGAATTTGCAGCATAGCTCAGAGAGGCAAGGGGGCAAGAACAAGAAGGGCTTGAACTGCTTGGCACAGCACCAGTTCTCTTCTTGACATGTTTTTGCGGCTATTGTTCCGAAGAAAGTCTTTTGAGAATGCATTTTAAATGATAAAATGTGACAGTTTGTGCATTTACAGGGAGCTGCTCCCTAACATAGACAGCGTGGAAAAAGAGAATTGGACTGTTTGAAAAATCCAACCAGAAGTGGTAGTGTTTGGCATAATTCACTGATCATGAGACAACTGGCACCCACTGAAGGAGCAATGATAGGAGGGGACAGGGTGCTGAGAATGCAATGGACATGGAGACAAGCTGTTTGCATTTGCTGCCCTCAAGAAGGGGGAAGGCAGCACAGAGGGAGGCAACAAGCCTAACAGCTGGCTCTGAAATTACCTCTGTGGCTGTGTTGTGTAGGATGGCGTTTGTCAGAACTGGAGGAAAGTATCTCGGTGAGTGCTGGCCTGAAGCTTTGTTCTGGGGATGTGTACAGCAGGATTTGCTTTAGAAGAGGGGCACAAAAAAGGGCCCACGAGGCAGCAGCTAGCCCCATTGTTAGCACCTGGAGAGAGCAGCTGGACACAATGCCTGAGGAGACACCTGCTTGACCAGAGGGCCTGTGTTATCCCAGGCATCACTTCACATAGGGACACTATCAGTCCCTATCAGTGTTTCCAGTCACACCCGGAGCTGACCTGTGGCTTGTGACAGCCCAGGAGTGACCGGCCTCAAATGTGTCTGGCAGCCAGGGTGAGGAGAGCACAGAGCCCAAGGCTCTTCTGTTGGTGGTGGGAAACTGAGATCCAGAGTGTGACACTGCTGTCTTGGCCCCTGACTGCAGACCAGAATCTCTGTCCACCTCTTAGTGATGCCAGTGGGGTTCTTGTCCTTTGCAGATGGTGGGAGGTGACTCAGGTGTTGGGCTTGCTGGGGTCTGCGAAGGAAACTAGAGCAGCTGGGTTGTTGTAAAAGTTATTTATTGCAGTAAATCAGTCTCAAAGGTGAAGAGTTCAAGGGATGACAGTCCATGCTGTTATGCAAAGCTGTTGGGCATAAATTCCCGATGTCCCAAGCAGGCGCAAAGCAGAGCCCCATCAGCAGCAGCATCCTCAGCATTCTCAAAGCAGTGCATTTTTATTCTTTTTTTTACCCAATCAGCTACAAACACAATTCTACTACTGTCTTCTTGGACCTATCCAGGCCTAACATTGATGTACAAAAGTAGTTGTGATTTCTTAGAGAAATTCTATATACATAGTTCTATGGGTTCTATCTAGGAATGCTAGCAATGCTACATCATGTTTTCGTTATGTCTAGGGCTTAGTTAGCTCTGCTCCTGAATTTTTAACCAGGCTTTAGGGCTTTTCTTACTAACTTATACAGGCTCTTTATTTGCTTAAGGCACTTAAAATATTCTCTACTTATTTAAAACTAAAACTTACATTTCTATCTCCTGTCTGCTTGGATTTATGTATTTTAGTTTCTCTGAAGGTTTTAATTCAGCCCTCACATTTCTGAGTACTTCTGAGCCTGTGTGAATGGGGCCCAGAGGGATTTCTATCTGGTTTCCAACACTCAAGTACCTCTTGTGTGGTCCTGCTGGCTTCTCTGACTCTGACACTGGGGTTCTCACCCCCGAGATTTTCCGAGGTGGCTGTGAACTGAATGTGAAAATACAGCCTTTGATTTTTACAGTTCTTTTTCTTTAAGAAAAGACACCTACCCTCCACTGCTCGAGGCCAAACTAACTGGCAGTGTTTCTTAATGTAAGAACTGCAGCTTACTTCAATGAACTGATATGTGGCCACATCTGTCCAGAAAGTACTTCAGATGCAAACCCCCTCTGGTGCAAAGAAATTGGTTTGCAGGGCGCCCTTTCTTTTGCCCTCGCAGTTGCTGTTCTGCAGCTCTGCCATGCTTTGGGACACTTGCTCCCTGCTGGCAATGCAGGTGACACAGGAGCAGATTTTTTCCTTAATTCATTCTCAGAGTTTTCAGTGAAGTGTCACATTTTGGCTGAAGACTCTTGGGACAGGGCTTCCGTGAGCTTGCCAGGTTTCTGAGCTTCACTGCCAGGTCTCTGTAAGTGGGATCTGCAACAGCCTCAGGCTCAGCAGTGAATGTGCCCTACAGTAATAAGCCCCGTTGTTCTCAGGCACCAGATGGCTGTTCATGGGAGGAGTACTGGTAATACAGCAAGTTAATAAGCAAAGAGTCATGCCCTTCTCATCATTACCACCCATCCTGCTCTGGAGTGAAATAAAAGCCCTTCCAGCTCTATAGTTTTAATTAAAAGCTGTGCTGGTACATTATAGGGCATCAAGAATGACTGAAGTTGCAGATTCCTGTTTTCCTACATGGGATGATTTACTGCATAGGAAATGGGAAGCTGTATATCTTCCCGACAGGATTATCCTTTGCTCCTCTGCACATGGGAGTAATGCAGTAACTAGTATATGCTGTAGTAAAACTTTCCATTAAAAGTTCCTGTATAACTAAAATATGGGTCTCTAGAAACTTCCGCTTTGATCAAGTAACTTAAAAGATTCACACACTCAGCTACTTTTTATATTAACTCCTCCTACTACTAAAGTGTAAAGTACAGGAAAACACTTCCCAAAACCTGTGCTCCACATATTTTTTTTGTGCATCAGCATGGCTGTTCACTGAGGAGGGTTCTCCTTGCTTTCTGTGCCAGGGAAGCAAATGCCACTGGGCCACAGGAGTGCAGGTACCTTGTGGAAGAGGAAAGTTTCTCCAGGACTTTGTCTTCAGTGGCAGCCACCCTTTTCCCATCAGGTGCATGAAGATACTGTTATACCATGAGGAGGAGAAATGAGAGGCAGCAGGATGGGATGTGTAGAGTTTGAGGTTTTGCAGGGCTGTTGTCCTTGCTCTGTGCCCCCTCCCAGGTGAGGTGACCCCTGGGGCTGGGCAGGATGCACATACAGGGACAAGGGACTGGGGTACAAATGAAGGGAGTATTTGGAGAGCTCAGGAACAGCATTTCCAGTGCAGGAGGGGCTGGACAGGGTCCCAGCCAGATCTGCTGGAGCCCAGGCAGCTGTATGTTGGACAAGTGAGGGATGGGAAGAAGAAAAGCCTGTGGATTGCCACCAAAGAAGTGTTGTGGGCAGCTGGTGAGTTCAGAGGTGGAGGGGATGGGCCAAGGATGGCAGGAAGAGAAAGGTCTGTGTAGGGAGGGTCACTGCTCCAACTGCTTGCAAGGATCCAGTGTCATATTTAGCAAACATTGGGCATCTCTGGACACCTGTGAGACATGGTCTGGCTTCTCTGACTCTTCCATCTCATGCTATTGCCCTTCAATTAAAATTTGTTCTCTAACCAGCAGAGTACAAGAGAAGGACCAGCTATGCACACAGCCTCTCTTAAGTCCTGAGAAAATCTCCCAGGGACAGGAAGAGCAGCACCAGTCTGCAGGTCACCCAAAATCTGACCAAATCAAACACTTGGGTATGTTGTACCCTGTATAATCCTACTCACTTCGAATTTGTATTTGCCAGGAAAATCTTGTTTCTCAGAGGATGCTTTACACAGACTTGTGATTACTGCCTGCCTGGAGGTAGCCAAGAGGCAGAGCAAGAGGAAAAATTTACTTCAAAATACATAATGAAAGCAACAGCCTGGATTTTTTTACATGGGTCTGATGACAATGAAGTGAACCTTGGGTCATTTAGCAATTATTATGGTTAATCAATAATAAGTTCACAAATTGTGGGACTCAGTTCCTGTGCAAGACAAAGCTGTATCAGATACCAACCGTTGCCATTTTGCAAAAACACCAATACAACTGTCCCAGTCTTTTCTGGAACTGAACAAATCATTTTGTCAAAAGCACAATGGGGTACTAGGCTGCTGGTCTGGATTCAGAGACATCAGCCCTGTGGTTTCTCAGGAGTTTTTTTTTAATAAAAACAAAATGCCTTTACTTAGCTTAGGCTGCTATTATGAAATGTCATTGTGTGTAGATTACAGATTTTGCTATAGTCTAACAGTCAATCTTTTCCATATGAGTGCATGCTTTTGGCTGGGAAACCTATTATCTGAATATAATGGCTTTCTTTTCAAGCCAAAAACTAAATATGGAAGGCACAGCCAACTGAAATGAGAAACACTGCATTATTTCAGTTTTTGTAAAGCTGCTCTTATTTCTGACAGTGGTTTTGCTGAAGACAGTGGTTTTGCAGAAGAGATGCAATCTTTTTAAAATAGACCACAAATAATGGCTAAAAACTGAATTGGAAGCAGAATAAATAGAGACAATTAATTCAACTGAAAAAGGCTAATTTTCATTCTGATTACCCGTGCTAGCACACAATCATCACTTAATGCCATTACAAGACTGTAGGATAAGGAACAAATCATAGAATTCAATTGATAAAATAAATGTTATAATGCATGTGCTATTCACTTCAATCTGTCAGTAATTATTCTCCACTGTGCTACACAAAAATATTCCCTTCCAGTTTGAACACAGTTTCAAAAGTCTCATTAGGAAAATTGAAACATATATGTGGGTGATGTTCCATCCTCTGTGTGTTTGTGTCTTTCTGCCTTCACCTTCCAAATACATATTTGGAAACTCTTCTTGGCTTGCAAGTATGTTCATGTGTCCCCTTCTCTATTCTGAATAATATGCTGAGGCTGTTCTTCAAACTTCAAACAAATCTCACTGTTTCCCCTCATCCAGCTAATTTCCCAAGCTAAACCACAGTTAATTAATTTTTTTTCATCCTACTGTTCTGGACACGTTTCATTCCTACCACCAGCTGCCAAATGAAGTTCCCTGTAAGTGGCAGCTGTCACACAAAATTGGGTCTGGAGGAAAGCCCGTGCTGTGCTCTGCTGGGAGCACCCAGGGGTACATGCAGCACGTGATGCTGTGCTGCTTTCACACTGCAATGCTGATGTGCCCTGGACATTGCAAGAATGCCTTTTAAACAAAAGTCCTCAATTGTGTTGGTAGGGACTTCATTTTCTGTTTTAAAGCATCACTGTCTAAAAGCTTTATTTCACTGTAATACTGATGTTCCCCACACGGACTCATTTCTGCCAGACCAAACACTCTCCAGGCCTCAGCATTTCTGCCACAGGGTGTGGGTGTGATGGTACATGTGGGACTGCTTTTCTCATTCTGACACTTGATGACCAGAGAGTGAATCAGAATTTGGAGGGGATCGCTTCTAGTGTGATGAAAAAATTTAGGAGAAATTGTAAAATTGAAGTTTGAGTTCAAAAATTGTTTGTTCAGCATAGGCAGTATGCTAGACAGTATATGCACATAACATTTGTTTTTCTGAGAAATTGGCATAAAGACCCAGCTTGAAACCCTTCAGTACATTTGGATCAAACAGAATTGAGAAATCAATTCAAAAAACCATATAAACAACTGCACCTTAAAAAAAAATAAAAGTAGTAATTTCTAACTGGTGCAGCAGTGTACTCCTAAAAATATTCTGTTGGATGGCTGAAAACTTTTTCAAGCCTGCCTTTCAGCTTATCTCTCATCTTTATAGACTCTGGAAAGGCATGTTAGTCTCCAGGCGATGAATATGATTTGTTTACTCAAAGAGCTTCCTGAAATCACAAAGCAGCATTACTGTATGTTATTAAAAGATAAAAAATGTATTACTGTCAGGTGAAGGGTCAGTGTCAAATCCTTGTTACATCAGGCAAATTCACATTTAAAGCTGAATCAGTTTTGAAGATGCTGAATTGAAAGTGTCATATTCAGCAAAAATATCTCATGATACCACATTGTTTCCTATGTCTGGGTCCATCTAGTGTTGTCAGGAGAGAAATATCACCCTAACCTGCACCTGCCTGTCAATTTACCTCCCTGGATACTTGCAATAAATTACAAATTGTACAACAACAACAAAAAACGTTGGAGAAAAAAAGGCTATCCTTACAGAGTGTGAGCCCAGGCAGGGGGAGAGGAGAGCTGAAAGGTCTTGCTGGAGTCTTTGTCTCTTTCTGGCTGCAAGAGGTGGTTCTGTACTGAAAGGAGACTTTGAAAATGGCATTGGTACAGGCTGCATCTCAAGGGGAAGAGGCAATAAAAGTAATTTCTGTCAAACAACTAATGGACTGGATATTGTAAGAAGCCATTCAGTTGGAAATCAGAAGTCATTTTTACATAACTGCATTCTAGAAATATCCTCTAAGTTTTTACTGCAGGACTCAATCAAGCCCTGTGTATGTGTCTTTTCATTCCATTTTACATGGAACCTTCTTCATAAGGGTTGCTATAATGCATTTTGTGGAAACCATGATTATAATCTGCATAATTATTCTTGCCCTGGGAAATTCTAGAAAATATATAGGAAGTCTGCTTGAAGTAGTGATAATCACAGTGATGTAATGAAGGTGAAGTAGCACAACTGTAACTCTATTCAGAGACTAAACCATAATATCTGTTGAACTGGGGAGGGGACAGCTCACAGAGCAGTGTGTTAAGACCACAAGGCAACTTAACTTTGTCCTTTCAGCTAAATTGCTGGAATCTATCACTTTGCAATGAGGTTCTCTGAGGCAATTTAGGTAACTTCATTTGATATACATCTTAAAAGAGTAATGGTAACCATAAACTGCAGAGAAAACAATTTACCCTGTTTCTGACAATTATTCTTTCAATACTGCAGTGACCCCATTAACCAGCCACATCCATTAGCAAAATCCAGCATTTCAGCTAAGAATAAGGGTAAGAATAACAATGTTTGAATGGGTTCATTCTAAATCTAATAGCCAGCTGAAAATCCTATAAAGGTTTTATCAAGAGTATAGAGTCTCCTAAATAGACAAAGTCCTTACATATTTTTCCACTGCAGAAAAAGATGAGATCCGTAAATCCAATGCCCTTTGCACAAAGGGCTTGAATTTCTATTACAAATCTTAGCTACTGGAAACTACCTTTGTATTGACATTTTTCTGACAGCAGAGGATCAACTATTTAAAGTGCCTAATTTATTATTGCTCACATGCAAACAATTTCTCTCTTGCAGAATGAACAAGTGCAAATAATTACTTATGCATTCCTGATGAAAGATGCCCATGAATTTTTTCCCCCCATGTAGCGAGGCCATTGACCCATCAGGTATTTCTCTGTCTCAGGAGCCAAAGAAAAAAAATTGTGTCTTTCAGCACCTTGGATATGATACTGTGTAATATCAGCAGCTTATGACAAAGCCTGTTCTCAAAAGATTTTGCTGAAACAGGAGTTCTGCTGCCTTTCCATATGAGCAGGACTCATTGACATGTTTCTGCCACAAGCAGCTACTGTGGGTGTGAACAAATCACATTTTGTCCCCTGCGACAAAAGTGGAGTTTGTATCATGTTTCATTCTTGCTTCAGTCTACTATTTTATTTGGGTTGCAGATCCCATTTACTAACACAGTAACAGCCTATGTTCTCACAAAGCTGTTTGTGCTTTTATTTCAGTGTCCCTGTGCAACCCCAGCCTCATTTCCATGTTTTGTGCATGATGGCAGAGCTCCTTGACCAGTAGAAGACAGAAGTGTAGATTCATTAATGCCAGCTGTGAAGCAGCAACTTGTCAGTTTCAATTCATTTAGAACATGAAAAAACGTTTTAGATGTTTCCCTTCAAGTGCAGATGTGACTGAGTGTGATTATGTCAAACTCTTCAAATTCTACAACAACAAATTGTGAGGACAGTGAGAGCAGTCTGCCAGTCGATCCAAGCGTGGTCTTTGTAACATTTGGGTGTATGGGAATCATTCTGGAGTTTGTCTCTAGCACTCCTCTGTACAGCAGTAAAAGAACTAGTCACTGCTAAAGAAAACCCAGAGCAGTGCAAACTAGGGATCTGGCTCCATCTTATGCTGGAATCTGGAGTTTATAAAGCAGTTAGAAGCAGATCCTCAAAGATATTCAGCTCTTTGAATTAAGTGGAAATCAGGCCATGCTTACATGTAAAGCTTTGCTTCTTTGGGAATTTCCAGAAGGACTTGAGCACCAAATTTTTCCTGAGAAAGCTGTGAGCCTGGGGTGTTGAGCATTGCTTTTGGGTACCTGTCCCTATCCATGTGCGTGAGTATCTACATGTCATCAAGATTCCTGCCTGTGGAGGTATGATCTCACTGGATCACAACAGATAAAAGGTATCACAGCTGATAACTACTTAACAATTGCCCTGAAGCACCAACAAGCAGCAGCAGCCTCCTTGTGCCAGAGATGTCCTGTTTTGATTGCTTGGGATCAATCATAATCCCATGGCATTTTTCACAAAAGACCTCAGCCTGCAATTTAATTGCAAGCCTAAGCTGCAGCACCAGCACAGCTGCTATTTGAAATGGTAGATGAAGATGGTTTGCTGAGGCTGAGGGGAGAAGGGCAGGAGAGTTAAACCCCACTCAGGGTGGCAGGACCACAGCTCAGCCCAGCTCCTCCCCCACCAGTCAAGGACAACACAGCCCATGCCACACCAGTCTGTATTTCTTCCCTGTTGAGGTAAATTACTGTCATTGTAAGTTTAAAACATTTTTTTAAACTGCCATTAATTAAGCCAAAGCAAAGCCAGAAATTTTTTTTCAGAAACAAATTCCAACACTGATGCTTTGTAGCCTCCAATCCTTTTGTTTCTCTGGATTTGATTCATTACATTAAGTCTTCATGTCAAGCAAAGCAATTGTTTGTGACCCTGGGAAAATGACTGTACAGGCACTTTATGTCTTAATTAAGGCTTTCCTTGCATTTCAGAGCAAGATCTTTGTGGTGTGGTGCATAAATACTGTACTCTGCTGGAGTTTACACCCCTGGTAGGACTAACCCTGAAAAATGTAGTTTCCCCCAGGGTAAGTAAAATTTGTCAACCCATAGAGGTATGTGGGATCTCATACAGCTGCTTTGCACTTCATAAGCCAAGAGCTGAATGTGTTGGTTGTGTGAGGAGAGGTTTTTTTCTTAGAGTTGTCTTCAAAATAGTGTGGTGCTCATAGTGTTTCCTCTTGCTTTCCATCTGTGAAGCTACTTCACATTTCTGCAAAATAGTCTGGATTCAATTTACTTCACCCATGGCACTTTTGTCACACTCACCAGAAAAGTCTCTTTTGTGCCAGGGTTGGCAGTCCTTCTGATAAATTTCTGTTCCTATGACCTGGTTGCCATTCCCAAGCTTGTGTACTATTTATTTTGCTTAAAATTTCTCATTCAGCTGTTCGGAGTATACATCTGTAGCTTGGACCTTCACAAATAGAATAAATTTAACAGAGTTTGCATGGAATTGAAAACCACATTGATAGAGCAACTGTGTCTGCTGTCCATTTTCTGTCAAACTTTCCCCACTATCTGTTAATCCAGAAAAAGAGCTTGGAGGCTTTCTATTTACCATTTCCCTTTTCTCTGCTTTTAAAAATTTCTAGTAAATTTAGTAAATGATGGTATAATGACAGGTGGAAAATGAACCCAGTTCAGGCTACAGAGATCTCTGGGCAGATGGGTCAGCATGGCTTATTCTGAAGGAAATCCTTAGAGGGTTAACAAACCAGCTTAAAACAAAGACTTGATATTTTTCTTCCTTTCAAATGGTGAACAGAAATACAGAGGGCTATGACAGAAAGCTGTATTTTAGGTGTTAAATTATGCTAGTCCTTCATCTTCTATGCATATAAAATTTGTACATTTTATGCTAACCTGAAACATGGCAAACAGGTCAAAATAGATTGGATTCCCAGCTTGAAAAGTGAAAATGTAAGCCACTTAGGACAAAATAGCTTTGCTTTATATGAGTGTTGTAGGAGCAACTCTGGTTGCAAGGCAGACCTTTTATCCTTGCCCCTGTTCCCACACACCTGGTTTTCAGCCAGTGTGCATCCCCATCACTGCTCCCCAGCCCACCCCAGTGTCCTGGGCTGGCCTCTGAAGACTGCTGGGGACTGCAGACCCTGCCCAGAGCAGTCTGTCCACATCACACCTGTCCTGCTGCTCCTTTTGCCCACCAGCACCTCACACCTCTCAGCCATGCACCCATCTCTTCATTCTGGGAGAAGCCTAGAAGGGCCAGATAGCATCCTATTAACTCTGCTTTGCTGAATGTCCCCAGTTTCCCAGCATCTGTATCCTTGCCATGCTTTGCCCTCTCCTCTTGGGCAGTCTGCTCCCTCTCTGTTCTCCTGCTCTGTCACTCTTTTATAGTTTCTGCCAATCTGACTTTCTTCAGATCCTGCGATATTCAGGTTTTCTCTCCAGTTCCATAATCTGGCATTGACTTCCCAGCCCCAGCTAATCCTCCTGAATCAATAATTTTCTGCCTGAAAATAAACAATCCTTGATAAGCATTTGCTGAATTGAATAGACAAGGTTTAGCAAATTATTTCAATTTCACTAATTCCCTCAGTGTTCCCTAACTTTAAAGACCATGAAGAGAGAGTAGGGCTCAGTCTGAAGGTCAGGTGCCCTCCTTTTACCAGAACCTGCTGCCAGGTATAATGTGCTCTGTCTGTCCCCTCCTCCAACCCACACTTTTGCACGGCCCCAGTGATGAGTGTAGGCTGACCGCCACAGAAAAATCTGCTTTTTGTCTGCTTTAATAATTGTTCCTTACAGCTATGTCACTTCAGTCACCAAGCTGTAAAATTGCTTTTGTTATTTATGTTGTAAAAGCACTTGGAGTGCAGCCTCAGCAGGGCTTTCTGTGCTAGACGTTTGTTTGCTTTTTCCTCCCTTTTTGCCTTTGAATTGCAATTTATTGATTGAAGTCCTTACACAGGTGACTGAAATCCCAGCACCTCCCAGAACTACACAGAGCATTGAAAAGTTTCATTCACCTCTTTCTCCAGACAAGAGGTGAAAAAATTGGCCTGTGTATTTATTTATGAATATGGCAAATGTTTTGGTCATCTCAGCATCATTTGTAGTGAGCTACAAACCTCCAACTCCTGGACCAGCTGAGAGGAAACAAAACATGGGTGTTCCCTCAGTGCCACTGCCCAGAGCTGAGCACCCACTGTCCTGATCCAGCTACAAATCCCAATTCCAAAATCCACTGGACTCTGGAGACACAACTTGTTCACAAAATAAGATGAATCAAACCTTTCCTTTGATTTGTAGAATCAATTCTACATATAGAATTGCTAATTGGAGTGATACTACTTTGATAAGCTGTGCTGCCTAGCACATGTCCCTTGGTCAGCAATGCCTTTCTTGTTGCTAACAATTTCCATTCATATATCAAGGTTTCAATTTAAAACAGCATTTATCATACAGCAGCCTGAATTCAACAGGAAAATTGCTGCTGCCTTTCCAGCTGTCAGTTGGATCACAAAGGCATCATCCTTCTTTCTACCAAATGCTCCCATGAGGCTCTTTTAAAGCCTGAAGAGTCTCTTAAGAATTTTGATGGACAAGTAAAGCACCAATGTAATTTCTTTCCTTATCACGTATTTACCAAATATCATAGAGTCATATCTTTTTAGGATTAAACATTTTAGTGTTTCTATCACAAATTATGATTTTTTTTCAGGAGAAAAAGCAAAAAGTATTTACTTTCTATTATTGAATTTCACAACCACAGAAATGAACTCTTTTCATTAATTGTTTAAAAGTCCTTTGACAGTTCAGGCTTCTCCATTGTCTTCCACCAGGGATGAAACATACCTGAAGGCCAGGCTTAGAGGCTGGGACTTTCTTAAAAACTCAGGGAGGGGTTTTTTTCTGGTGTAAAATGTGTGACTGCAAGGGTACTTACTGGTCTGTTCAGCATGGGCAGCATCCATTGCTGTCTTCTAGTTTTGGGTTTGGTTTTTTTTGTTGTGGTTTTTTTTTTCATATGACACACAGAGCCTCTCAGATCTCTCTAAGTCTATGCACTTAGCCTTCCAATAGGGATTCAGATTTTTCTTTGGTCTGGGTCATGAATAAAATGGTCTTAGGAATGTAAAGCAGACTGGCCATCCTCTGGGTATTGTCTTTTCTTTCAGACTTTAGGGCTGTGGTCAGTAAATTACTGTTACCTTCTCTTTCAAAAGTCCAGCAAAGCTTAGTTCAGGGAATTTTAGTCCTTGGATTAAAGGAAAGACCTGAGCTAGAAGAAATTCAGTGTGGGGCTGTTAGGGTGACTAGGAAAACCACTGATGCTGACAATGGCACAAAGTGGGGCCATAGCTGCCTTTAAGGTAGATGATTTGATATGTAAATTCTTCACTTGGCTGAGAAAGGCAAGGAGAGAGGAAAAAAATGCACTGGAAACTGCAGTCAATTATGGGTATAATGACCATTTGTTTTCATATTTTGTCTGCATTTTTGTTTAACCACTCAACTCTCCTGAAGTCATGTCTCACGTGCCTTTCAATTTTTCAGGATTTTAGAAGGTGGCTTGCTCTTGTGAATGTCCTTGGTACAAAACTTTACATCACAAATCTCAGTGCTTTCTCTCTTGTAAGCATTTAATGGGCTTTTTGTATGCTTTTTGAAGTTGGGTGACCTTGTGCCACTCACAGTCTTCAAAGGAATGTGAACTGATGGACAGTGAAAAGGCCGTACTTTGGGGCTGTGACTTCATTTTGGAGATCTGTTACTGCTGCGGTGAGTTAAGCACAAACAGCAATGCTGAAGTCTCCCTGCCCTTGCCTTCCTCCTCACCAAGAAACAGCTGGGACTTCAGAAACACCCAACATCAGATATTAATTCACATTGGAGCGGTTTAATTTCAAATAATTCCATGAGCAGTGTTCCAGGATTCTTTCTGTCTTCCTGAGCTCCACCCATTTAATTTCTTCATTCTCAGCACTAATCCAGGTGAATAGCAGATGACATGCAGACCTTGCAGTACTCTTGTTGCTCCAGTTGTTTCTACTTAATCAGTCATGAAAACCAGCCTTTGGGTAAAGTTTTTCACATTTCTCACCTTCTAAGCTTGAACTAGCTCTTTGTCATTTTACCTCCAGCATTAAAAAGTTTCTACAGAGAAAGAAATTGAAACCAAAACAAAGCAGAAAAAACAAAGGACTTCACTAACCTACCTTGGAGAAGAAAGAATAATTGATGGACAAGGACAAGCCACCGGTAGTATGATTTTCCTCTGCTCCAAAAGAAATACTTGGGATGTTGCTCTCCAGAGACTTTGTTTGCTCTGGCACTGGAGGAAAAGAAAACCTCTAAATTCTGAAATACACCTGGAAACTCAATAATTATTCCTTACTCTATTTTTTCTGTTCTGGTTGCCAGCATACATTGCAGTGGAAATCATCTGACAGGTTGTAGGTGGTGGGGAGGGATTTCACAAGAGTCAATGGCTCTGTTAACTTGGAGTCAGTGTTATGAAAGCTACTTTTCCATGGCTTTAGATACTCTGGCTCTGCTTCCTCTTGCTGCCTTTCAAAACACAGACCTGCATGTAAATCTGTGCTGGGTTTGATTCTTTTTGTTGGTTTTGGTGGGGTTTTTTTCTTTGTTTTGTTTTGGGGTCTTTTTATCAAATGCACAGATTGAAGATGATGTCACTGCTGCTCATATTCCAATCCTCTGGACTGGAATCTTTGAAAGAGCTTGAGTGCACAAACTCTTAAGGCTGAACTTTGAACATACCTCTGAAACCTTAGTGTTTCAATCCACTGCTAGGGCTCACTTAAACAGAGCCCCTACCTGCAACTTCCCCTCCTTTGTTGGCAGCAGACTGCTCTCATCAAGTCGCAGTACTTAAAGTACTTAAAGACTTAAAAACTTTAAAGAAAACAGCCGGTTTTGTTAGTAGATATTGCAAATATCCCATTAAAAACAAAGAAAATAAGACCTATCTCTGCTTTGTCACTATGCATGGAATAAGAGCTCTTAAGTTCCCTCTTCCTTGTCACCATGCAAGTTTCCCAGTCATAGAGAATAAATGCCTTATAAAGACTGCAGTAAATTCGAGTAAAATGTATTTTATATAACCAGGGGTAGATCCCCCCCCCCCAAAATTGAAATTACATAAATTTGTACTTTTGAAGAAATGTTTATTTCTTCTTCTGTTACTTAGTTACGGATAAGCAGCACCAAGGTGCTCTGCGACATTCTCAAAACTCCAGAGTGAAGGTATCTTTTAGTTTAGCTCACTATTTTCTTCCTCTTAGCCACTCACACAAGAGCCTGCTCTTCATTGTACCCAATATGAACTTCTAAGCCTGTTTTCCAAATCTTCTCTGGCCAAGCTAACTCCAGTTTAGCATGTTGTGGGGGGGTGATAACTGAGTGCTATCACTGCTTTTTAAATGCAAATACGCAAATAACCTTCAGTTTGTCCTCCTTCAAATGCCTCCAAGCATAGCATGAATTTCCACCAATATTTAGACTGTTAATACCACCACTTTCTCCAAATCTCTAATTAGTATTTGCTTCTGTGTTGGTGCCTGCTGGAATGAATTGATATTTGTTAGATGCTGAAGGGCAGGAACATATGGTGCCACCTTGTGTGCTGTGCTGATCTATATGAAATCCTGCTGCTGTGACTGCTGAGTCAGTTCTTTCCTTTTCTCAGCAATAGCAGTAGCTTCAGGACTGACAAGTAGGGAAGGTGAAAGCATTTAACCCATCCTCTGAGCAATGTGGCTGCAGCTGCATTTGAAAATAGTAATAGAAAGATATTGGTAGTGAGAAACACTCTGTGTAAAATATCTGGTTTTCGGGCTATACCCAAGTCAGAAAGGCTGCTTTGAACTAGGCTGATTCTGGTCCCTTGGGATGAATTCCAATATGCAGATGAAGTACATTGATGTATTTCTAGAACACTTTCTTTTTTTTTTTTAATTAATTTAATATTGTTTATTTCTGACCAGAAGGAAAACAGCTCCTGTGCTCCAAGGTTGCATGCGATGCCCACCCACCAAGCATTTGCTAATCTCTGCCAAGTCTATCAAAGTTTATCCTGGCTATGAGTTACTGGGGCCTCTCCCAGGAAGGATGTCTCAGTGCTGCACAGGAGCCCAGCTCAGGAATACATTATCCTGGCTTCTATGTTTTGAAGAGATGGAAGAGGGTACAGTGGCTTTATGCAGAAGGCAAACATTGTCTGACACTGTATATGGGCAGTGAGGTGTGAGGAGAAAAGCCACAGAAGTCAGAGGCAGGAGGGGCTTCCAGAACCACTGAGCCATTTTTATTCCTGCCCCATGACAGCTAAACAAAGTCTGAGCTGCTCCAGCTCCTGCTCTTCACATCTGACAGGGCCATGGCACAGCTCTGCTCCCCAGCAGTCTGCCACAGAGCACAGGGCACATGTCCCTCCTCAGGAAGCTTTGCCCTTGGAGGGATCCTTGCCCTACTGCATCCCCCAGGCAGGGATGCTGTACATCATCAGGTAAATGTTATTTTTAGAAAAAATCCAGCAAGGGCTGGATTATAAATCTACTGATGTGCTGCTGCAGGATTAAGGGATCTGGTTTTGCATGGCAATTGCTGTGGATGTTTGTTTTCTTTTAGTTAGTTTGCTTGTGCTTTGATGGGGTTTTTTAGTTTGGGTTTTTACCTAAATCATCCTATTCAGGAACTAGTGTTAGTAGTATATGTACAGTGTATTACTGGCTTCCCGAGTCGTTTTTTGATTTGCTTTCCTTCAGAATAAATAAACTGAAAGTACACTGAAAAGCCCTAAAAGAAAACGGGAGGAAACCAAGTGTGCCACCAAACCTAAACCTAAAACTAGCCCCCCTTGGCAAAACAAAGTGGTTCCTGGGAATGAGAGGTGCTGAAGAACTAAGTGGGCCATACAGCTTCCTCCCAGCCCTTCAGCACATGATAGTACCAGAGAATTAATGCAGACCTGGGGAGGGGCAATCTAGATTTGTTATTCCTAAACCATTCAGCTTAATCCCTTCTTAGAGAGAACATTGAATAAAAGTTCATTGGTTTAAAGCTGACCAAATCTATTGAGGGCTTTTTTTATTTTTTTTAATTATGGACTTAACTACATACTAATCTAAAGTTGCATCCACATTTTTCTCTAAGGAAAACCACAAATTGGCTACATTTACAGACAGAGGAAGGTGCTGTTAAGGCAAACATTGCATTTCCTGCTGAGAGGCTGTGAATCATAGCTCACAAAGCAATACACGCAGAGTTTTTATTCTATTGTAAAAATACTGGGGTGAATTTGTTGCCTGGAAGAAATGAAATGCAGTGAGATAGTGCAAAATGCCTTAATTTGTTGCTTGCTTACATAATGTGTTTTGGATAGCTTTCCATTATATTACCCTAAACAGCTGGACATTGGAGTTGATTGGATTTTTTCAGATTTTCATAATTAATATGGTGGGGTTTTTGTGAGGGAATGGTATTTCTATCACAGCAAAGGGTTATTTAGCTTTCCTTATTTCGCTCTCATTTATCTTGACATCTCTCTCACTGACTTTTTATTTCAGCACCTTTTGCTTTTCATGGGTCTTTAGTTCCATTAAACATCCAGCGCTAATTAGACTCTGTTGTCTAGATTGTACCAAACACTTCACTCAAAATCAAAGAGCATTTAATTAGTTAGTCTACAGGTTACACCCTATCTTGCAACATTAACACAAATGAACAGTTGGAATGCTTGTTACAGCCTTGCAAAAATGCAAAGAAAAAAAAAAAGCTTCTTTAATGGCAATCAAGATTTTAATTTTGTTATTGATGAAGGCAGGCATGACAAGTCCCTGCTGCTCAGATGACTGTCGGGCTGTTTGTGGTGGAGGGAAGGCAGGGAAGCAGTAATGCTGATTTCTGTGCTTTCCCAGGAACAGCTCCACAGACAGAGCCTTGTCTGTGCTGAGCACCCATGGGGTCGAGCCAAAAGTGGAGTGAAGCCACACGGTGGCTTTGCCTTAGCACAGCCTGCCATGGGCATAGGCAGGATCCATCAGTGTTTCACTCCTGCAGTTATTTGGGATCTCTGGGTATTTATTCTGGCATTCAAATGGTGAGAAATGAAGTCAGAAGCAATGGCTGATATAGTCATATCTTAATGTTTGCAGTGACTACAATAATAGAATGCTAACTGTATCCTAGGCTGCTTCCAGAGGTTGAGGGAGATGATTCTGTCTCTGCTCTGCTTTGCTGAGATGCCACCTGCACTGCTGGCAGTGCAAAGGTTACTAAAATTTACTAAAACTCCAAATCGCCAAAGCAACTGATTTTGTGAAAATCTTATATTTCTTTAAAAAAAAAAAAAGGGAAAGTAAAGGAACTCCTCCACAGTCTAAGATGCCCCTGCGAAAAAACAACTGTCATGAAGATGTCATATGAATGACATCAAATATCAGACATAGTTCATGATTTCTAAATATTCTCGATTGAAAACACAATAGTTGCTACAGAAGCAAAGAATAGTAAGCACTTCACTGAAGGAATGAAATTTCAAGTAATTACTCTTCAAAACTATGAATAATTATTTGTGGTCTCTGCAGTGGTCTGAGTGTTACATTGAAAAAATGGAGATGGCTAAACAGCCAAAAACTTGATCTGAAAGTGCCCTAAATCTGTATGATCTCTGGAATACTTGGAGAAAAATATCTGCTGAAGTGAGTGAACAATTCTTCTCAAAGCAGTACAGGCTAGGGACCAGCAATGTTTTTCAGGCATGCTTTACCCCTCCTTCCCTCTCTCCTCGATAACAATCATCTAGCAGCATTCAAAAAACGAAATTACCTCAGGTTCAGAGTCTGCCTCTATTCTGCAAGACATTTAAGTGTCAGTTGAAGTCAAACTCACCAAATGAGCTTCTCCTTGCAGATGGATCTACGTAAGCCATCTTTTCAAAGAAAACTTGTGCTGAAATATGCAGAACTGCTCAAGATGTACTTGAGATAATTTGCTGACGGCACTGGTTAGGCAGCACAATCTACAAGAGCTAGTTCTGCAACTAAAAAGGAAAATAAAATTAACCAAACTCCCGGGTTACCCCTTTAAAATTTTGAAAAAATATTTTTGATAGAGAAAATAACAGAAGCAAAACAGAATTGGATTTATAATGCTTAACTCACTTTAGTGATCTTCAGAATGCTACAGTTCCATCACTTGCTTTGGTTCACTAACATTGCTATTAACAGAGAACATTCGTAATGTTCCCGTTGTAAAGTATAAAAATAATATTGACATTAGCAGTTCCTAAATATTATTATCATTTTTACAGTGCACTGCTGTCAAGAATGATTGCTCCAAGACCTCTCTCTTTCTTGTTTATTCTAGCAGTAAAAAACCCTGATGAAATAAGAAAGTTTTATTATTCTTCCTCATGAAATTAAAATCTTCAAAATTAAGTAGACCTGTACACTGACAAAAAATAGTACATATTCCTGCTCAATGGGTTTCTTTTTTGTTTGTTTGTTTTTGCTGTAATAAGATCTTGCTACAGCAGATTTTTAATACAATTACATTAAATGCAAATAGGGAGGGACTGCATATACTGCTGCTATCTCTGCATGATTTCCAATGGATGTTCAATGCCATGAGTATGAGGTGTCTGCCACTCCTTGAGGGGAAGGTAAGTGAATAAAGCAAAATTTCCTTCTTTATATTTGTTTTAGTAAATAAACCAGCATGTGTGAGAAGCAGTTGTGATATGTTAATGGAGTAACATGTCTTTAAACAGCTATTCAGAATTAGCACTTTAGAAGCCACGTCTTTGACTGACAACTGCAGCCATGTTTTAGGGGTGTCATATCCCAGGGTAATTGAGGAGACTGCTGGAACACAAGTCAGATTAGAAAATACTAAAAGAGCAGCATTGAAAGCTTGAATGTATTCAGTTTGCAGTGTAAGAAGACACATTTTTCTATCTGTACTTCAGGCAGGGGCAAAATGAAGATGATATGGTGTTCTGTCTTAACTTTTTGGAGCTCTGAAAGCCCTCAGCATCATTGGTCTGGCATCCATAAACACTGTTCCTTGCTTTACACCTCACTTAGGAGTAAGCCAGTATTCAGATTTAGTTTATTCTGGAAGTCCAGTGAAGTCCTCTAGCATGGCAAAGGTATACCTGCATGCTTTGTATAGAGTGTCCTCAAAATTTTACTTACGTTTTTAAATTAAATTAATTATGTATTAAAATTTATATTCATAAGTGTTGAGGTTGGATTACTAGGCAGAACTCAGAGGCATATATGTTCCACTTCTACAGTTTTCTTTGATCTCACGGACAGAATCTTCCATTTCGTATTCCTTATCTTATTCCCAAAAGTCTTTAGCATCTCTCTTGCTCTTACTTCAAACACTTCTGATGGTGCCTCCTACAATTTCGGTAGACAGGTGGTGAGTAGCTCAGCATAGCAGTGACTAAGGGAGAAAATATCCATGAAATAGGGACTTGGGAGTTTCAAAGCTCTGATTGAAAACATCCAAAGAGGACTGTCTTTTTTTTCTGGAAGTAAAAGAGCTCATTTGAGTGAAATGGGATTTTGTTAAAAGCTTGTAACACAAAACCCATGAACCCTTTACTGAAGAGAGGGCATTTTGCCTGGGCTGGAGCTGATGAAGCTTCCTTTGGTTTGATTTTTGTGGCTGTAAGAGGGATGAGTTTTTATTGTAAAACGACAGGGAATGTCCACAACCATGTCTTACATGCCTGCTAATGGAAAGACTATAGATTGCCTCATAAACCTGTTGAGTGGCACCATTAGAAGGAGTTAGCTGTTTATATTTTCTGGAAAAAGGAAAAATTATTCATTACAGCATATCTCCTCAGGAAACTTCTGACACTTCAGCCTACCAGCCTGAACCAATGATAGTTTTTTAAGTCTAAGACTGGTCAGACAAAAAGATGCATTAATCTTCTACCCAGTCTTCAACTGAGCTTGAATGAAAAAGGAATTGCCCTAATATTTGATTAATCCAAAAGAATTCATCAATATGTTAGTTTTAGATCAAACCATGACTCTTAATTCCAAATCAGAGTCTTGAACTTTGAGGACATGATGTGATCTGTCTCAAATCATTAGCAGGACTGCAGAGGCTTGTTAGATGGAAAGGTGGGTGTGCTTTATGACATACTTTGGACTCCTGTTCTCTCAAACATCTGAACTGAGGTTTTGTTTGACATCAGCAAGAGCTGTCTTCCAGGCTGTGTGACTGCTGTTCTTACTGTGGGAGTTACTGCAAAGATGACTAACTGGACCCCCCAAATTCTGCTCTGGTAAGAGGCTGTGACACAGCTGGAGAATTTATCTGCACAGAAATATCCTTGGTCCACCAAGCTGGGATACAGCCTTTCTTGGATGCTTCAAACCAGAGCTATAGACTTAAAACCGTGTCTTCTGAATGTCACAACCTGAAATGACAACAAGAATCAGGATGCTGACAAATGCCAAGATGTTGTCAATGAGGCTATTTCTGGGCTAGATTTGACCCATGTCTAGATCAGAGTTGGTGTCACAGCTTGGATCATCTTGTGTGCAGCCCCTTTCCACTTCTACAGCACTCTTATATTGCATACTCAGCTGAGGTGGGTGAGATGTGAAAGTCTACAGATGCCTGTAAGGAATGAAAACATTCTCCACCGCCCTAACACTTCCAGGGTTAAAAAGCATCGGTGATTTGCAATATGGTATTTTTTAAATTTGAAAGTTATTTGCTTTTATAATTCATTTTTCTCTTGTCTTCTCCCACCAGAGGTGCAGAGGTTAACTCTCAGATCTGTATTCTCTTCTGCAGTCAAGGTCTCTAGCCCTCAGCAGTCTTCCCAGCTTCACTTCAAATATACACTGATAATTAAAGCTAGATGATGGTTCACTCTAATGAAAGTGTTTGTACATTAATGGAAACATCATGCATGCTATCAAGAAATGAAGACCCAGTAATACAAAGACAAAAAAACTTCTGCTGAGCTACTGGCTGTTGAAAAAAGAATTAAAATCTAAGATGCCAAAAATATAAAATGCCTGTTTTCTCTGGAGAAAAAACCCATCATCTCAATTTTGTGTCTACAGATACAGGTTCTTTTAACTGTCATGACTCAAAGCAAAAGAAACCCCAAGTTACTTCTTCCTTTTTCTTACTCACATTTCTAATTATACTGTTATATCAACTTTAGCAGAAACATGTGTGGTGTAAATGAACTCCTATGACTGTGAGAACTCTTATTTAGGTAATTCCCTGACCTTATTATATTTCTCTGGCCTTGTATTTATCCATCTAAGCAGTTAAAACCCCATAGATCCACCAGCTGTGTCTGCTTGTGTCAGGAAGATCCTGGGTATCAGCTGCAGGAAGACAAAGACCAACACTGACTTAATGAAGAGCTGGTGCTGTGTGGTGCTGTGGCAGGCAGTGGAGGCAAGGAGGGTGTGATGGCTTGGGCTCCTGTGATGTGTGATTGACTCCTGACATATCAAGGGATGTTGGAATTAGTCCCAGATAGAAAAAAAGAAGACCATACAAAAGGCAGGAGCTGAGATGCAGCGCTGTCTTTTGGGACACCTAGTTGAATGACTGACAAAAATCTATTATGGAGAGAGGGGTGAGCATGACTAAAAGGTCTCACAGCATTTATTTTGACAGGATGATTAATTTCTCATTACTCATCCAGAATGGGGATGCCTGGGGGGAATTAGGGAAATATTTGATCCTTTCAAACATTGATTATTTGGAGAAAAGCTTTTGCATAAATCCAAACACTTTATCCTGTCTTTGTTTTGAAATGGCACAGTGGAAGCTTTCTAATTTTTTGGTGGAGATTCTTCACAGTCTCCGCAGTATCAGGACTTTTTATTTCAAGGCCAGGAGCCAAACCCTTAGCTGTTTCAGATGATCTAACATACGTGGCCCATGTTTTCATGCCAGCTGGTTCTTTCTCTTCCTCCAGAACTTCTGGTCCTGCTGATGTGATGGATTCAGTTCCATAAGAGGACAAATCCTGACTTCTAACCTGCAGTACTGCCTCACTCCAGTAATTTTTACCTGATAGCCACCTGGGTAATAATCGTACCTTCTTCCTGAGAGGAAGCACTTTATGTTCAATGACCCTCAAGAGATGAAGTATTTGTTTCTATGCTCTTGCTGATTTCTACCTTGCATGGCTCCTGCATCAAGACCTTGTGTTTGAAGCACCACTCAGGAAGTTCTGTGTGTTTGTAACATCTACAGTAGCTGAGCTCAAGAGAGAAAGGCAAAGCTAAGATGGTGCTTTCACCCTTCACAAAAACCATACTTACTAATTGCCAGGCTGAATCAGATGTGAAGCCCCTCCAGCTCGAGGGTAAAAATAAGTACATGAACAGGGAAAACATTACAAGGAAATATTCCCACTTAACTATTTTTGTTGGAGGTGTAGGGGGAAAGAATTAGATCTGGACACAGCAAGAGAAGGAGAAAATCACTGAAAGTGAGAAGTGTGAACAAAAAAGCTATTCAGAAGGGATGTTGTAAAGGAAAGGGGGGGATTTTGGAAATAGGAGATGGTGAAATAACACAGTCCATGAGGCAGAGAGTACTGCAGAAAATTGCTTGGGATAATAGACATGGAGGAAGGATGGAAGAATGGAGCAGTCGGAGAAAGAGCCCATGGAAAAGAGAACCTGAACACTTTAGCAGGTAATAGGAACAGCCAGTCCCTACTATCAGCTATCCACATAACAGAAAGAACACAGTTGTAATGCTTATTTACTTAAGAGAGTCTGGGTTTTGAGTAATTTTGAAAATCTCATTATTTTCTATCTATCTTCCCCAAAATACATTATAAATCTGGACCTTTGCTTATCTATTGCTGAAGAGAGCCAGAGTAAAAACAAACATGGGAGAAACTAGGACCTGTCTGTCAATAGGGCAGCTTTGATGAAGCTCTGTAGGATGAAGAGGTGACACTGCTCTGGGAGCACACAGAAGGCTCAGCTGCTCTGAACTGAATGACAGGGGTTTTCCCCTGGTATCCGCCAGGGCCAGGATACTACCTTGAGGTCTTAGGACACCAGAGGACCCATTGGGAAGGGAGACGATCATTTCTGGAGGGTTGAAGGGTTCTCCCCTTCCCTGGCATATGCCCTTCTCTTTCACAGGAATTACAGCTGGTAATCACAGCTAGTGCCACAAGTATTAGGGCAAGTAGCACAGGCTAGTTAGAAATGATAGATTCATTTTTGCCCATTTTATTAAATCCTTTTCTTCCCTTTAGTTTCCTGGAAATCTGGTGCTTGATGTTTGTGTATTTTCACAACATATTCATGTGTTTAAGGCATGTGACTATACTGACTGTGAGTTCAATTTTGTTAAGCATTAGTTATTGCTTTAAATTAAATTTCTCACTGGAAAAAAAAATCCAACTTGAAAGCCTCATAAAGATTGTTGTTTCATGAATCATGCATGTGTCTTATGAAGAAGCTCTTTTTGATGAAGAGTAGTAGTGCAACTTCATAGAAAAAAAGGAAACAGAAATAAGCAACCAAGAGAGCAAAGCTTTAAGCTTTTTCTTCATTATCATTTCCAGACAGTATCACATAGATTGTAAATTGTGAGGGTGTAAATATTTGTTCATTTTCCATCCACCATGCTGATATTCAGCTGGTATTTGTAGGGATTTCCACAACTTATGGAGTAGTACGAAGGCAACTATTGCTAATAATTTAGGATTTCTTCTTATATTTATTACAGTAAACAGCTCACTTTAAGAGCATTCAGTGTGAAGCAAAAGTTTTTGAGTTTGTGTAAAATTCAACCATGCACACACCATTTCAGTGCTACCTTCTGGCTCAAAGCTAGTAGCAATGAGAGCTGGTCAGTGGTTTATGTTTGTAAAGACAAACCCACCCTGAATTATTATAGGGAACCATTGCTTTATGAAAATAAGTAACTTTATGAAAATAGGTGTCTGTCAGCAGCTGGTAGAATAGTAACAAAGTTTTTGTTTTGGTTTGGGATAATTTTGTTTTCTTTCAGGATAGAGTCTTTTTTACAAAAGGCCAAGAAGGTAAAACTTGTGCAAGCCCATTTACCTTCTCACTGACTATGACATCAAAAATAAAGTGTTCAAAGGTTCAAATAACTCATTAATGGAGAATTTGCTAGTCTGTGGAAGAAGATGGGCTCTTATATTTTTTCTGATTTGTAGACTGAACTCTTATTACTTCTTTTTGATGAAAATAGTAGCTTTGATTTGGATATTTTTCCCATTTCTATTCAGTTTCTTTATCTATCTCATTAAAAAGAAAACTGACATTAATGCCTGTAAATTTTTACGGGAAAGAAGAATCACAGTAAATTAAGTACCTGTTCTGTTTCAAATGCACTCTCAAATCCAAATTAATTTTATATTCACAACAAAGAAAAAGGGATATTTCATCAGGTAGATCCTTTCACATTCCCTATGGTATAGTGAGCATGAAGTTATTACAAACATAGTGACTAAATTTAGAGTGGGGTCATGTCTTAGTATATTTTAAAGTTTCCTTTATAATTAAAACACTGCTTTGTTTATGTAAAATGCTAAGTGATATATCTGTTTTGTAAACAGTTCTATTTTTTACATTTAAATTTCTTATAAATTCCTGAATGCAATGTTCTCATCACTCTCCTTTTTTTGTTTGTCTTTTCTGTGATAAAACTTTTACTTACGTACTTTACAAACATCATGTTTTCAAGTTTTTGTCTGCTGACAAAATATGAGAAGAGGCGAGGAGAACTTGGTTTGTTTGTCTTAGAGATGAAAAGGCAAAGGGAACCACACTGAAGTCTTTCACTGCCTGTGGGGAAAGCCATGGAGAAGAGAGAGCCAAACCATTCTTAGAAGTGCTCAGCAAAAGGACATGAGACAAAGGTCACAATTGCTTTGACCAGACAAGAGGAATAAATTCTTCATGGTGAGAGTAGGTCAGTGCTGGAAGAGACCACCCAGAAAGACTGAGGAACTTCCATCCCTGCGGATTTTCAGAAGTCAACAGGGCAAACCCGTCTGCAACCTGACTGGAGTTTACAATTAGGTCTTCGCTGAGTGGGGTATGGGACTGGGTGACTCCCAGGGGGCCTTTCCAATCTAAACTTTCCTAATCTTCTATGAAAGAGTACTTTAAATAATGGTCATCTGATTTTTTAATGAGGAAAAGTCAGTCTCCACAACACTTCACAGATAGTACTTTCCATTACAGTTAGTACAGCTGTGGGAATGAACATGATGTATGCCAGTTTTCAAAGTGCTAAGTTTATTTCTCTGCAGAGTTTACATGGGAAAATCTTTCTTCAGATGCTGAGTTATGTTGCTATAAGTTTTTTAGGATTAGCAATTGGGATAACACATTAGATATATTCAAACCTTCTCTGAGTCATTGTTATTTCCCTCTGGACTCTTTGCCATGTACAGTCAAATAATCACAACATTTTACATGCAAATATAAATAGCTCTATTTACCTGAACTAATAGCCTGGTTCTGCAAACATTTGCCATTATGTATGAGCAGTTCTAGTGAATTATTCACCTTGTGCCCTGGTGGAAACCCTAGAAAAATATTTGAGAGTCTGGTTCTGTTCTTTTAAAAAAAGCACAGAAATATTAGCTTCCACTCATTCATTGCACATTATTCTTTGCAACATAATCATGGGGGACTCATTCTGTGTGTGAATCTGAGTTTCTTGTTCTACTTGAACACCTTCACAAATATTTTGATGGAATGGTAATAATTTCAGAGTCTTTCCTGTATTCATCTACTATGTGAGTACTCAGTTCTAAGTGCTTGTGTTCTTGTCTAGTTTTTTTTCAACCATCAAATATGTGAGTGCATGGCTCAAAACACTGAGCAGTAGTCAGGTATCCAGAGCAAATGACCATGGTTCTTCCTCTGTCAAAAATCAAATAAATCTTGAAGATAGAAAAAATAAACAACTCTATGTGTTCCTAAATAATATCACTGCACTTAATTAAAAAGTACATAAAGGAGTTTTTCAAACTGAGTTTGCTGTTACCAATCAAAACATGCCTCCATTTTCTGCTCTCTTCAACTTTTTGACTTTCTTCCTCCTTTACTCTTGGATTACCTTCCCAACATATTGACTACTCTCCCCTCTATTTGGTGTTGTCTGGGAACTCCCTGAGTATGTATTCCACCTTGGTGCTGGGAGCATCAGTGAAGATGATGCTCCCAGTATCAACCCTGATGAGCATTCCTTCTAACTACCCACCTGAATCTCATGTAGGTCTTCAAAAGACTTGCCCCAGATTTCTCTGTGGGGTTGAGGTGAGGTGGACCAGTCTTTTGTTTCCTGGACTTCTGATTGCCTTTATTGTTTTTATTGTTGTTTATTTTTGTATTTCAAAGTCACATAAAACTTTACTGTATTTGCTGACAGGTGACTTAATTTTGTGCAACCAAAATCAGTGCCAAACAACCAGTGAGTTTCACAGTGTTGTAACCTTGCCAGCCTCCACAGTCTCATGGGAGTGCACCATTTCTCCTCCTGCCGCCCCATCAGAAGGTGATGAGCATTTCATCAAGCACATCCAAGTCATAACCTTTGCAATATCTTAAAAGTCTTGAGAGGCTTCCAAAATGCAAACATAAAAATGATATAATTCAGTATGTATTGTCAATAACACCAATGAATAGGGCCTGTATCTGTCAGTTTTTCCTGCCTCTCATAACATCAGTTCCAGCTCCAGATCACAGAACCTCTAAGCTAATTTTGCCGGTGCTGTCAGTCTTTCACCAGGTCTGTGAAGAGAAGATAATTGCTGCTTCAATCTGTCTGTGGGCAGAGAAGAGTGTTTGACATATTATGTGGTCTGGAAGGAAAATAAGATTAAAAAAAAGAAAAAAAAATGGAAGGGGATTTTGAAAGGAGTAAAATGCTCCTCCTCCTTGTCTCTCTCTTCAGCAGAAGAACCTGTGATCCCTAGGCTTTATACCCAGAGGCTGCATTTTAACCGCTGGTAAGTAGCTAACCTTTCCAAAACACCTGGCAGTGCAATGCTTTCTGTGAGAACGCCGCTGTGCTGCGCAATCCTGTGGCGAACTACATGAAGCCTGAGGACAAATGTGCGCCTTAAGTCTGCTCAAAAAAGTCCTCCAGGAAATCCATTACGAATAAAGCCCCCCGCCAAATTACAAAAGGGAGCGTGTCCTTCCTCCGGCACCCCTGTGCGGCGGGAGGCTGGTGAGTGGACCCCCCGCCTGTCCCCAGCTCCCCCCAGCCCGCGTGAGGAGGGATCTTGGCAGGAAAACAAGTTCCAAGCAGTTTAAAATCATAATGGCAGGGGGTCCCCGCTGCGCCCGCGGGGGTCTGCGAGGGGAGCCGGGGGCGGCGGCGGGGCCGTGCCGGCGGCGCTTCCCGCGGCGGCCTGGCGGGGGCGCTG
>VWYE01014261.1:0-138182 GCA_013398995.1 Alaudala cheleensis | reverse complement strand
CCTGGCGGCGGGAGGGAGCGGGGCCGGCGCCTCCCGCCTGTCCGCTCCGCTGCCCGGGGCACCGCCGCTTCCCGCGGCACCGCCACTCGGCGCCCCTCCGACCCATCAAGGGTTCCCCGTCCCACCCCCAAGGGCTCGCTGCCCCCGCGGGGCAGCGGGCGCCGCCGTCGGTCCGGCTGTCGCAGGGGCGCTGGGGGGCAGTTCCCCGGGCCGTGCCCCCTCGGCGTTCCCTTGCCGCGGAGAGAACGGGGAGGGGCAAGCCCGGCGGAGAGCCCGCGGAGCGCTGACAACCCCGAGCCGCTGCCCGGCCAGGCTGCCTTGGTCCCCGGGCCGGCTGCACGCCGCCTACCCGCGCCCCCGGCGGGTCGGGCCGGGCAGGCGAGCGGCCGGCGGCAGAGAGCGTGGGCTGCCGGCTGGGAAAGTTGGAAAGGCCTGGGGGAGAGCCGAGGCAGGGGGCTGGCAGCGGGGTGGCGGGCGCGGAGGAGGAGCGGGGAGAAGCCGCACCGGGAGGAGCCGGAGGAGATCTGCGGGCGGCGCATCAGGCGCCTCCGGGGTAGAGGCGAGGGAGGACCTGGGCGGGGAGCACTGCTCCGGGTACCGGTGGCCGGGAAGGGAGAGAGAGCTCCGGCGGCATCCGGGGAAGGCGGGGGCAGCGCCGGTGACCTGCCGCAGATCGGCTCATCCACCGCCGCCGGAGGATGCACGAAGCGCCGGCCGCCCGCACGGCCCCCTCGCCGCCGCCTCCTCCCCAGGGCGGCTACGGGCAGCGGCGGGAGCGCCAGCAGAGATAGGGGAACGCGGGGAAAGTTGTGCGGGCCGGGCGTGGGGCTGCGCGCCCCGCTGGGGCAGGAGGGCAGCGCCGGCATCAGCGCGGAGAAAGTGGGGTTGGAAAGCAGTTTCTGGTCTCGCTGCCAGCGAAGCACATTTAACCAGCATTACGGGGATGAAGGGAAACTGGGAAAGTAACTCGGAAAAGTGAGTGAGATTATTTTTTTTTTCTTCCCTCTGTTTTGCTCCTAATCTGAAAAGAGCCGTTTAAAAGGAAAGCAAAAGCCGCCGTTTGCGCCCGCTGCTGGGAGAGGAACGGGAGAGGAGGGCACTGCACACCGGCACCCCTGCCCACGCTGGGCGAGGGATCCTGCGCTCGGCTCTCCCCCGACACCATCGTGTACCAAAGCAGCTACTTATAGTAAACAGATTCATCATACGACAGAGCGCAGGAAGGTGAGACAGAAGCAGAAACAGAAACTAACACTGAAAGGAAGAAAGCGAAAAAAAAAAGAGACAGCGACTGCGAATTACTTCCAGAGAAAGTGGGTGGATGTTGTGCAGCAGCGACCTGGGATTGTAGGGGATGCACCCTTATATTTTGTTTCTCTCTAGTCCGAGCTTCCCTTCTGCGGTGGCAGAAAGCGTCTATACTTGGTGTAAGAGGAGGAATAAGCAGGAGAGGTTCGCTCAGCACTGCTTGCGGTGCCCTACTGATCTGCTTTGAGGATTTTTTTGCCTTTTTTTTTTTTTCTTTTCCTGGTGGATGTTTTCTTGACCTTGATTTTGAGACCTCTTACTTGCATCGCAGTTTTTGTGGCTTTATTCCCTTTGGCGAAAAGTGGAAAGGGGGAGGCTGGCTTGGGTGCTGAAAGTTGCAGTCATTATTTTGGAGCCAGCATGTGCACCAACATAGTCTACGAGTGGCTGAAGACCCTGCAGCTCCCCCAGTACGCGGAGTCCTTCGTCGATAATGGCTACGACGACCTGGAGGTCTGCAAGCAGATCGGCGACCCGGACCTGGATGCCATCGGCGTGGCCGTGCCCCAGCACCGCCGCCGAATCCACGAAGCCGTGCGGCGGCTGAAGGAGGCGGACGAGAGGGCGGCGGGGCTCTACTTCACCCTGGAGCCGCCGCCGCCGCCCCCCGCCCCCGCCGGGCGCTGTCCCCGCCGGGCGGGGGGGCCGGAGGAGCCCCGGCGTGGAGCGGCCCCCAGGCCCCGGCCCGGCGGGCGGCGGGGAGCGGCCGGCGGCGGGGGGCTGGTGGCGTACCCCAGGCTGAAGCTGAAGATCATGATCCGGGACAAGCTCATCCGCGACGGCATCAACCTGAGTAAACCGCCCTACTCCAACAAGGTAAGAGGGTCCCCGCCGGTCGCCACCCACCCCAGGAGGAGCCGTGGCTGTCGGATGTGGAGGGGTGGGCTGGAGATGTGGGGTCCAGCAGGGCCTGGTACCGCCGCATGTAGCGGTGCTGAGTACATTTTGGAGGGGAATATGGTAGGTACTGAGCCACCAGCAAGGTGTGAAGAGTAGTGGGGCCAACAAAGGTCAGACCCATCAGCAGTTTTTGGCATTGATGGTATGGCATGGCACCGTGTTTTGGTTTTGCCTCTCTTTCTTTTCATTAGTCGGTTCTTTTAGTCCGGTTTAGTTTGAGGTGGGAAAGTGGAAGTTGACAGGATGGTCTTAATGGTTTGGGTGTTTGTTTGTCTTTTGTGTGAAACTTTTCCATTTGCTGGAGACGGATGGCTTCTCCCGTCTTTTGGTAGTGATCCTGTTTTAGTGTCAGTTTCTGTTGGTGAAATGACTCTTGAAGCAAGTGGTCATCTGGCTGGAGGAGGCCAGCAGCTGAATCCAACTGTTGGCTGGATTTATTTGCTGGAAGATGGTAGTGACTGGTGAATGTCAAAACTATTCATCAGCTGCTCCAGCACAGGTCAGTCAATGTCCAGGATGCACAGTCTGCTGAGAGACCAGAGAAGAGTACATCTCAGAAGAGTGCATTCCAGTCTGATGAAACCTCAATGTTTACCTAATTCTTACCTTTTCAAAAGGTTACGATGTAAGATTCATCAGCTTTGGAAGTCTGAAATTGTTTTTTCTGAAATTTTTGGTGGGTTTCCTGCTGAAAACATACTATGCAGAATAAGTAAAACTATAGAATAAAATTAATTATACCATTAGAGAAGAAAATGATTTGTGGAAGTAAGATAATATAATACACAGGGGTTTCAGAGTTCAGAGTGAGGTGCTTCAGAGTAGTTTGATGACTCAAGTTGCCTATATTTTCTTCACTGAATTGAAGTCTCATTTTTCAGAAGGACTGAGCAGTTGATGTTGACCTTCAGCTTGTGGGTACTTTTTCTCTCTGAAATGCTTATGAATGTATGGAAGCAAGGTGACAGGGAGGGCCTGCAAGTCTGGGTTTACAGAAATGTGAGGAATTAAAATTGAGAATGTATTATCTGCTGTTAGGGACATGGGTGTGAAGTAATGCGTAAAATTCAACTTGGACAACATGGTGCAGGTGCAGATAATAGAACTGCAAATTTCAGTATTCCAACTTTTTAACATCTTGGTGACAAAGGTCAATAGTCATTTCTCAAGTACGGCACAGTTGTCTGGTTTGGGATATTTATTTGTTCCCTTTTCTTGAACTTCTGGCTGATGACATGGTCAGAGACATTATGTCAAATTTAACATTCATAAACATATAGTCTAGGTACAGCATCTTCCAAAAGTTACTGTATCATTTTGGGGAGATTCCCCCACTCCCTCACCGTTTGGAGTAACACATCATTAGACAGAAATTACCATTACATGTTTGATATAAAAGAAGTTCTATGGAAGTTCTGTCCTGTCAGTGTAACTGCACCACCTCCGCAATTATGTTTCACTTCTTCCTTTTGCCTTTGTGTGTGTTCTTAGTTACCAATTCAGCCTTTCCTAGTGGATCCTCGGCTTCCTCTCTGTGGTATTTTAAAGCTGTGTAGAAGTGGCACTTTGGGACATGGTTTAGTGGTGGACTTGGCAGTGCTGGGGGATGGATGGACTCAGTGGTCTTAAAGGTCTTTTCCAACTTGAATGATTCTATGATGCTCTTCCAGGGGAATTGTAAAATTTATAGAATGCTGGCATATGACATCAAGGCAATTCAAATCCTTGGCACTGATTTCTTCTTTAACTCACTTTGTTTTAATTTGATGGGTCTGATAATAATGTGGATTAACTGTCGGGACAGGCTTGCCTTACACAGAAAGCATCACTCAGCTTTAATTGTCTGAAATCTTAATGTAATATTTTGAAACACAAAGAGAAACAAAGTTTACTTTCCTAGTTTTATTTCAGGCTGTCTTGTCAATGTATTTATTTTGGATAATAAATGCATAATAACATCTTTTTTTTTACAGTAACAGTAAAAACTTTCTCTCTTCTCAGCGTGAATCACTTCACACTGTAGCATGCTGTAAGAAACCATAAAGCTGGCAAGATTTGAGCGTGTGTTGCTCAACATGCATTATTCTGAAGCCACCCACCATAGCAATCTATCTCCAAAATGGCTTAAAGTGAATAGCAAAAGATCACGTCACTGTACATTATTCATTGGATCTTGTTTAGAGCAAGAAAGATGAAATACTGTATTTTTGCATCTGGGAAAGAGCCATATTATAGCAGTGTCTCTTAAAAAAAAACCCAGCAAAACCTAAAAAACCAATAAAGCCAAACTTTAGAAAATTGTGGGTATAATTTAAGCATTAGAGTTTTAATATAGAATATGCAGCATACAGGCTTCTGCATGTCAAAAGAAACGGAATGTATTTTCTGCAGCACACAGGATTAAAGAATCAACTTGAAGTTTATGTCATTTTTTTTGGACACATTTACCACTTGTCCTTGTCGTGTGGACCTTCTGGAGTGAGGCACTAGACCACTGGTCTATTCAATATCTCTTTGCATTTCTGGTTATGCTGAGCTGCATACTAGTCTTTCACTTCCATGGCTTACATGGAGAATGCCATTTTTTCTTCTTAATATCTATGCATAGAAATTAGTATCTATGAAAGGAGGAGCCTGCTGGTTTGTATATGTGTGTACATGTACAAATGTATATGCATGTCACTTTCCTGAAGAGTAGTTCTTGGATTCACTTATGAAGTTCTCAAGCAAGAGTTGGTGTTTTATTTAAAAACATCCTTGAGAACTGGAAGTGTTGCTCCTCTGGCTTAAGAGCATTTTGCAAGATGGCTGAACTGTAAACATGTCAAAAGATCAAAAATGAATATTGGATGTGGCTGTGAGATGTTAAAAGCAACCTTTTGCTGTCTTTCCTTTTTGCTGTAGTTTCAGATGAAAGGTGGAACAACAGAGTGGGCAGAATAGAAATCTATTGCTATGGTAAATTTTAGTTTAACTTATTTTGATTTTTCAGTCAGCAGAAATGACTAACAGCTACTTTGCAGAGCTTAATATAAATCCCTTAAAAGACATGCAGACTTGGAATTGAAGCCATGTGTGTGGGTGACTTCAGACACACAGAATTGTCATAAGCCATCTTGATTATTTCCGTGGAGAATTTGAATGAGGCCTCACCTCCTTATATTGCCTCCTGTGTGTATTTCAGGTAAACCAAGGAGAACTCTACAGGAGTCAGATTTTGTTCCATGTCGATAATGCTCCATAGGTGTCAAAAACTTATGTTTTAGTTTGTTTACCAAGCCTGCTATTGCTGGCTGGTAGCCTTAGGAGTCTCACATGTCTAAGAAACTTCTTGTGGAGGTGATGTGATTTAATGCCCTTCAAACAAGAGCCCAAGGTTGAGTAAAACATCATGTCATCTTGAAACATATAGCTGCTCAAAAAATTATCTTTGATGGTAATAATTATGTTGTTAATTAGGAAGTGAATTATGCCCAATGCAGGAAGAGTTTTAACAGTCTTTTGCCCTGTAGAGTTTTGGGGAATTAATTGATGGCAGAAAGAAACCAAAATGAGCAGACTCCCTGCGTTACAATGAAGATGAATGAAGGAAAACGCAGCACTGACCTGAACCAACTGGATCTGAGAAGTATAGCCATTAACTCTACACAAAACCCCTTCTTTCTTTGGTGGGCTTATTCCAAAATGGATCATGTCCATGCTGGGTTGGAGCAGGAGTAAAGTCGCTAAACATCACTGTGGAAGAGAGAGCAAAGAAACATTCAATTTTGTCAATATAAAGAAAAGTACGGTACTTTGTTGTGGAACATGTCAAGAGAAATTTAGTACTCTTTTTATCTTGAATATAGATTAAGTGACATTTAATAGTTTACTGGAATTTCATTATTATTTCTAATTGAAATAAATGGCCTGACCTGTTTCTTGAAGAACTTTATTCAATTTTTCATCTGCAGAGAATTGCAAGTACATTAAAAACGTACATGCATTAAATCTCCCACACCAATTAAGATGGTTTCCTTAGCCTCAGTGAAGTTATGGTCATGGAGATTTCAATATTTATTAGCGAGAATAAAACTGTAGTGTGACATATGTACATGTAAGTGACCTCATTGTCGCTCACTGTGCTCTTCATGATTATCAGCATGCTTGGAAAACAAACACTAAAAATGCAGATGCATGAGATCATAATCTCAAAAGTTCAAGCAGATGTAGAAAAGTAAAATGTCAGATCCAAGCGAGGATCTACTTAAACACCCAAACACATTGTTTTTAACTTATGTGCTGATAATGTAGCACAGATTTGTGGTTCTGATTAAGTCTTTGTTTAATCCTTGCCACTACAAAATGAGGAATATTTCACATAAGTTAGGTGTTAGGAGGTAAAGATGCCAGCAATACTGCTTTGAAATACACTGGTTCAAGCTGGGGCTGGATAATGTAATCAGCACTTTAGATATCTACAGAAGTGAATTCAGCAAATTAAAAATACTGTGCTTTGAAGAAATGGCAACACTCACCTATACTGGAATTAAACATGAACCTTTTTTTAAAGACCTGGCTGCTTTAGAATAACTGCATCAACTCTGATTAGCAGAGCGTTCTCAAATATGCCTTGGGGAAAGCTGCCTATTGACAGAAGTACTAGTGCATTAAGTAGTAACAATATTTTCATGGCAATAAATTAGCAAAGCTACAGGCAATGTTCAGTAAGTGAAAAGGTATTTTTTATAAGATACCACTGAATTTGCCTTTGACTTCACAACTCTGTTTTCTTTTAAAGAAAATGTAGCACCTCATATATATGGCAGCTGTTTCAAAGTCCCGGTTTATTAAACTCACAATAAACAAACTGGAAAAGATCTTCCAATCAGCCCACTAAAGCAAAATGTTGCAGAATATGAACAATACAGTACTATATTGTATTTGCATATGAATTGTTCCTGAATATTTTACAGTGTATTCAGTCTTCTCTGGAAATTTTGATTGCAAATCTTCATGGGTTTCATTATTTTTCAGTTTAGAGGGGAGGGAAGATTTCATCAGGGTACATTACAGGTGGAGTCCTGAGAGAAGATAGTAACAACTCCACAGCTTTCTTGACCCCTTTCCACAATTGTGTTAAGAGTAATTTCTGAGCTGTGATCGTGGTGTGGGCTAGCAGAGGAGCTGTGCAGGACTCCCTCCATCCTCCCCCAGGCTCTAAGTTTGAAGGAAAAGCTAAATTTAAAGGTTCCTGGCAAAAGAGAAATGCCTAGCATGCCATAGTTCCTTGAGGGCTTTTTGCTTCCTGCAAACAACTTGATTCAGTCAGAGCTCTGTAGTGCAAAGCTGAACTGATTTTTCCCACCTAATGTGGGGTTTTGTGTAAACACTGCACCTCAACAGGGACACCACCAGTTGTGTGACAAAAGTCTACCAGTTTTACTCCCACACACTAATAACCTGTCTTATTTTAAGTAAGTTTGGTGCTCATAAGTCTTTTTAAAAAGTAAATACATTTTAAAGAAAATATTTGTGTTGATAACCCCATCCCCAGAGCTTCTTCTGTCTCTGCCATATATAAGATGATGAAGCCCATACACACAACTATGCATGTGGAATACAAAAAAACCAAGATAATTTCTCACCAAATAAGTAATCTTGTGAGCCATGTTTCTAGTTTTGCTTCTGACCAATATGAATGTCTCACATATTCCGTAATACATAGGGCAGCTGTGTCCCTGATTTCTGACATGGAATTGAAGAATTTGTTTAAAGTCATGATAGATTTTAGACAGATGAGGCACTGGACCCACTGCTGCAGTGTCTTTGTCGTGCCTTAGGATTAAGAGTAAACTTCTTTACGTGTAAGTGAGAGAAACATGATCAAGGAATAACTGGTGGCCTGGCTGTATGGCAATTAGTTATGCTCAATAATTCTCCATGTTAGTTATATCCTGTGTGCATATGTCATTCTGGAGGGTCCCTATCCACTAAGGTCTATAGATACATACATAACCTGAAGCATACTAACAACCATTACAGAGTTTTTGAAAAGTGCAGCAGAGAGGTTTGAATTGACAGGAATACTATTATTGTGGATTAGGAATAAATTTATTATATCACTTAGAGGAAATCACTTAGTGGTTTGAGAGGCTTCTACAGCAGAAGAGGATGGAATGTGTTAATACTAGAATGTAGGTTCAACCTTTGAATTTCTTGCTTTGTCAGTTTGAATGAGCCCCTCTGCTTGGAGTTTGACAAAGCTATCTGTTCAATCTCTTTGTTTAGGCTAATATGACATCTCATATTGATGTGCTTATCTTGACAAATGTGGTGGCTTGTGCACCCTGCAGGAATAATCTTTTATTAAAAGAGCACAACATGGCTAAGTTTAGCATTACCACGTTATTTTGGGAATGGCTGTGCAGCAGGAAGGGGAGAATCGGGTGAACCTTCCATGACACTGGCAGTCTGAGAGCCACGCTGGCCCAAAGCAGTCTCCAGTGACTCATCCAGCCTCTTCAGTTTGTTACTTGCAGATAGTAAAGAAACTGTATGGTTTTGCAAAACAAAAAAGAAGTGGTGTGTCACGTGAAACACAAGTAGAAGGGCCTTCAAATAGTATCTCATCTTCATTCTCACAAACTCAGCAGGATGGGAACGACGGTGATTCATGCCTCTCCTGGGAGCCCTGTTCTTCCAGTTGGTCTCATTCCCAGTGAAGTCAATAGGGGTTTTGCCAGGGATTTCATTGGATGCTGCTTTTTGAGTGAGGTGTTCATATTTAAATCAGCTAAAACGCATACCCTTATAGGCTGTAATGGTGGTGGTAGACGAGAACAGTTTAGAATGGTAAATACAACAATAGCATGAAAAAAAAAGAAATCAGAACTTTTTAGAGCTTTAAGTATCACCATTAACAGCTCAAACAGTAGTAAGGCAAATTTTTGAACATAGATCTTACAGGTCTATGCTAGAATAAATGTTTGGTAAATATTCTCTGAAATCTCCCCTAATGTGTATTGGTTGGAATTAACATAGTTCATCGTGGTTTACAGCTGTCCTCTCACTTACTTAAAATCAGGGAGAAATAGCAATAATAAATGGCAAATAAGCCTTTGAGGCAGGTACAAATGTATGCATGCCTACTGCACATTTGGAGTTTTTCCCAGAATAATTGCATTGATTTTGAGGAAACACCCTGATGCAGGCATGTGGTGTAATCACTGCATATGATGTCAGTCTTTTGGGGAAAATAAGTCTGGTTCTGATGTCTGTGCCTCAAAAAACACACAGTAAACTAGGCCTGGTTAAGAACAGAGCTAAAAGGCTGGGAAAAAACCCTTGCTTTTCAGTCAGGGGCTAAGTAAAGCTTGTATATTTCTTTTTTTCCCCAGAGTTAGTTAAGTGGCCACTTGGCCATGCTTTCACAGGCACAGAAGGAAATATTTTTATTAGGAGAAAAAGGCATTGAGAATTTCACTCACTGAGATCTGGAACTAGGCTATTCATGCTGTGAAGAAGGCCAACAGCCAGTATAAACCAAAAACTTAGTAAGTTAATATTCCATAGAGGAAAAAACCAAACAATCTCCAGACAAAACTAGGAGTGTGTACCATATTTGCATCAGTGCCCTTAGTTTGTGGATAGAGAAGTTTGCTGGAAATGGTACCTCTGCACTAGCAAGCTCCTGTCCTTTGGGCTCCACGTTTCCCAGCCCTGCTGTCCCAGAGCCTGCTGTGTATCCCAGAGCTACCCATTCCCTGATTTCTCCTAAATCATCCCCAAAGTCTACCTCAAGACACACTATCTTCTTCCCTAAAAGCAATCTCTTTCCCACCCAAGAATAGACATCTTTTGCCTTTGGTCTCCCTAACATTTTTTTCTCCTAATCTACATTCTGTATGAGTTTCATTCCCTCTCTCCTGCTGCCCAGTGTTTGAGGCTGCTATTTGGATCCTTCTTTCTCCTCCCTTATGTTCTAATGAGAAGAGAAATTTCTGAGAAGCCCCACTCAGGAGAGCAGGACAATCCCTTCTCTGCCCATGGTGCTCAGTGTCCCTAGCTGCCTTCCCACTGACTTACACAGGTGGCTGAATCCAGATTGTTCTCATAAAATGGAAGCGCTAAACTTTGGTGTTAAAAATTTCAGTCTTAAAACTGCCACAAGTAGCAGTCATCCAAAGTCCCTCCAGTCCCAGAATTGTGGCAAAAAGAAGGGATTCATCTAGGAAAAGGAGGATGTATAATAGCTTTTGAACTGCTGGAAGGGGCTGATTTGGTCTTTCTGAAGCAGGACTCAATGTATTCTTAAAAAAATAAGTTGTAACCTCAATGCAAAATGCCTTAAATACAAAAATTTTGAAAGGCTTTCCTTTCTGCATAATTTTCTAATTCTAACAATACGATCATAATAATTGCTTCTAATTGCAGCATCTCTGAATTCTTGGCCAGTTGTTTTTTGTTTGCCAAAATGTTTTTCTTGAGATTTTATTTAAACCTTTTCTACTTATAACTGCTTGTATTGTACTGCATTAAGAATTTTTATGCAAATGCATCTCTGACCTCTTGTTTACCTCATAGTTAAGGTTTCCTCCTAAATATCCAGCTATTAGTTTAGCAGAGGTTTTTCTGCAGTTAAGGAATGAAGAGTACCAGAATAAAGAATCCCCAAGACTATCATAGGTTGTGTTGTGCTAGTTCCTAAGCCAAAAATTTCAACCTAAATATTAGGGCAAGTGGCTATTTCAGCTTCTGAGTCTACATTCTTTCTCACACTATACCAAATTTCAGAAGGGCATCTCATTTTAAAACACGAACCTGTTGAAACTAATGGTAGAAATTGAAATTTCTAACCAAGAAGACTTGTTCCTTTTAAGGAATTAACACTTAAAAGAAAAGTAAACAGAAAATAAGGAAATGGGACTAAAGCAAGAGTAATTTTGATTTAACCTTCTATATTCGTGTGAAGAAAACTTATTGGACTTTGCTGTGATAACTTCTAAATAAGATTTTGCCAAGAGGGCATTACGGAAAGAGCATTTTCACATGCACTTATTATTTGCACAGTGTTAAAAATAATGCTCTGTAGTCTGTGGAGTAGGAGGGAGCAAGAGGAAGTTTGACAAGAATACCACTAGCTGGTTTCTGTCCAGCTCTAAAAATTACACACAGAAGGGACATACTTCATAGAGCCAATGATTAGAAATAATGAAATGTGTGTGTGTCATTGCCAGTAATGTCAAAACCAAACAAACCCCCCAGTCACTCATTTTATATCTCTTAAAGAAATAACATTTGTATCCCAACAAAGGTTAAGACAAAATTCTTCACTATTTCTCAGGCTTGTGGTCTAAAAACACCTTTTTTGAAGCAATGTTGAAAAATTCTCTTTTTCAGCTGAAAAAATTCAGTACTGTTTTGGGTCCTGATGCAGTAGTTCCCCAGGAAATTTTTTGTTCTCTTTGATAGAAAGTTATGCATGTGCCTTCAGGTGAAAGGAAGGGAGCTTGTTTGCCATCAGGCAGCAATGGAAATCAGCTGAGCCAGGCTTGCTCCTTAGTGCTGCCAGGCTGGGGGGGGGCCCTCAGTGCTCATTTGTCTCTATAAATATGAGTAGCACTGTATAACCTTAAGCCATGTGGGGGTATTTTTCCAAGGGAGGTGTGTCTGCAATGACTCTTGTCATAGGTAAGTTTTATGCATGTCATTGAAAACAGAGATTATCAGGAGAGGTGGTCTGAATCTCTCGAGGAGGTTGGCTTATACTGATACTACAGCAAGTATGTGGTAGTTTGGGTGTTGTGCTCTTTGTAAAACATTGCATCACTTATGAAATTGGGTGGCTTTCCTATGAGACTTCAGTAGCAGGTATTAATTCACCTCTGTAAGGAGCTGTGAAGGATTGAGGTATTTCCCTAAGGAAGTATTTCATCACAGAGCTGGAAGCACACTTAAAAGTGAATTTATGTTCTTAACTCATGTATATTAAAAAAACCTGCTTATGCAACCTCTGGATTCATTAAGTCAATTCCTATGGTGTCTATCAGGAAATAAGCTATTTCAGTATATCCTTCCTCTGTATGTGTGTGATGGGTTTGGAAGAAGCATGGTTTTGTCTAGGTTTTTATAGAACTTGTTTTATAGACCTCTCAGTGGCTGAAATGGATGTAATGGTTAATATTATTGATCTCATTTTGGAAAATAAGGCAGAAATTCCTTTGTGCTGAGCATATTTCTTTCTACAGGGACAAGGAAATGAGGATCATCTTCTCAATAATAAATAGTTGCTGTGTACTTACAATGAATATGAATTAAGTTCAAGGTGAAGGTAGTGAGGGAATTTCAAGAGCTTATTTTTCTTTTCTTCTCTTTATATGTCTTGTCATGTTTGCCATAGAAAAGTGTCTTTCTCTAATTTGAATTTGCTATGCAACTAGACAAAAACTGTGATACTTTAGCTTAGCACATTCTGACTTAAAATCTTCCTTTTTTGTTGTTGCTTTCCCTAGTAGCTTGTTCAGTACGAATATACTGCGTGTACTTGATAGCTTTCAGTTAGTAGGTGTCTAATTGAAAATTTGCAAGTTGTGTTATTTCTAGCTAAGTGCTAGCATTGGTTTGCCTTTAAATCAATCATGGTACCTAAATTCTGCTCGAAACTTTTAAAGTTGGCATCCTAAAAATTACTTTCAGAGTGACTTGAGTGTTATCACTTGTATCTTGCTACTTTATACAGCCCCTCCCAGAACTTATGTGCTCTTTGGTAGTTGTGGGGGGTTTTTTTTGTTGGTTTTTTTCTGCTGACCTTTTTTAAAATTGTTTTAATTTTTCCTTTTTCTTTTGATCTTTCTTCCTTTATTTTAATATATGTTTGTTTTGCTAAGCATTCCATTTACACAAAAAAATAAAATTCTAGGCTCTTTCAGATAATTGCCTGATTAGTAAGTACCTATTAGTGGTTATGTTTATCTCACAGAAAATAGTAAGCTAATAGAGAAACATTTACAGCTTTACGTGGGCACGGGCTTAGGGGGCATGTATGAAT
Source organism: Alaudala cheleensis (assembly GCA_013398995.1). Lineage (NCBI taxonomy): Eukaryota > Metazoa > Chordata > Aves > Passeriformes > Alaudidae > Alaudala > Alaudala cheleensis. The sequence continues at coordinate 124,945 of VWYE01014261.1, read as the reverse complement.
ATTTAAAAGCATTACAAAAACCCCTAAAACTAAAACCTGAACATACTAAAGAATCGAATTTTTGTGTTGCTATAATTTCTTGTGACCTGTTCATGAGCTGCTTGAAGGTGTGACCCTACAGAGTATGTAATTGTGTGTTGCTGGGTAAATAGCTCTTTGATAGAGGAGTAACTTCTGCAGTTTAAGTATTATCAGTTACCTTTTCTTTAATAGGGTTTTCAAATTAAAAGCATATTTACAGTAGATTCTGTCAGGTTTGTAGGCTGTGGCCATTACTCTGATCGTGTGAGTTGATGCAAATTTTGCTATTGATTTTGTTGGGAATGGACTGAGGCTTTTGCCAAGGAGCTACAAGTGTGTTTTCAGAGTACTAAATAAAAAAATGTAACTGTTATGGTTTCTGGTTGAAATCTTGCCTAGATTTAAATGTTTTTTAAAACGTATTTTTATTAGCTACTATTTTCATGAGCTGGTAAAGTCTTTTCTCCTTGGAGTGAGCTGCTGAGATTGTGGGTGCCCTTCCCCCTCACTTAATGTTGTCAGCCAAGTGCTGTTAAATAAATCTGTACCTCTTTTCTCTCTCTCTCTTTTTTTTTTTCCTTGTTTGCTTCTTTTTCTTCCTTCTCTCTCCCAGTCCTTTCTGCCACCCACCCCTTTTCTTTTTCCAGTTTGGAGGCTTAGAAGTTTTAGCCTGTCAAACAGTCTGGTGAAATTCTGGATCGTTTTCCATTTTTTGGCTAGAAGTTGGGGAAAAGAAAGAGTAATCAATAAGAATGAGGGGTGGGTTGTTTTTTTTTGTACATAAAAATATTGATAAGTCAAGAAGTGGAATAAATTGATAATTGTGTTTTAATTATCTACTGATGCTGTGTATCTCTTTCAAAAGGATTTTAAACCTATTTAGGAAGAGTAATCCCATGTTTTAATTATTGGTGCCTTACTAGACTTAAACTGCCTGGGAGTAGCAAAACTTGGAAAGGAGGTATGAGCTGTAGTAAAGAAATTGCAAGAAAGCCAGAGTGAGGGAACAAAGGTTTTTACACTGTGAGTTTTCTGTCATGCTGTTTTGGAACTGCATGCCCCCAAGGCCAAATCACTCTGACTTTGGTGAAGGGGTGGGATTTGTTTGGAGATAGGTAGATTGGTTTGCTTTTGTGCCTGGTCAGTCTTAAAGGTGGAAATTTTACAGATTCTGTAACTCCTTTCCTGTTCTTTTTTAACTTAAAATCATGTGCTCCAAGGAGTTGTTGGCTGTCTGCCCATGTGCTCCTTGCTTTTTTTTCACAATCCATGGTTTCTGCTCCCTTTTCTGATAAATGCACACGTTTTTCAGACCTGTTAGCCCATTGCTTGTGCTCATGTGGACCATCAGCCTGGGGAAAAATGGCCTGAAAGGGCGTGTTAGTAACACCCTAAGGATGTTTTCTTTCTATAGCCCCAAAACAGTGTATAAAGAATACTTAAACCCAGGCTTTCCAAATACTGTCAGTGTCTTTTAAATACAAGAAAAAATTGGAAAAGAAAAGCATTTCTTTTTCAGAGGTTCATGTTTAAATCACGACTCTGGTTGTTGTTTAGACAGCTTGCAGCTGAAGAATGTTTCTTGCAGTTTTATATAAGCTTCTTTTTTCCCTCTGTACAAATAAGTGGTAGTGCTGCATGGAAATGTGTATTTCTAAATACCAGAAAAAGGAGTGAAAATCGTTCAGCCGTTTTCCATGTGTTCCCTTTCAGTGTATCTAAGATTTGACAAAGTGGATGTTGTCTGAGTTGTAAAAATAATTCTGTTTATGTGACATCAGTTCCACATGGGGAGTTAAATGTCCTTCTGCTGTTCAGCTAATTGGTAGCACTAACCCTAGGTAGTTTTTGTGACTGAAATGCTTGTCCAATACCTTTGAGTAGAGGTGACATACTGATAAGTATTTTTTTCCTCAGTTGTAAGCTGGGTTTTGAAACTGGTGGTTGTCAAGCAGTTGTATAACTTTACAAAGGTCACATTACTGGTGATCTTGATCTTGGCTATTAATTGTTTGGCAACACTGAGCTGTCTTTGTTGTTAGAATTTTTTCCAAAATCTTCCATGCAACAGTTTTAGCTTGTTACTTCTTGCCATGTCTGCCATGGTCATGGAGAACAAAGGTTTTTTTCTTGTCCTCTGGTGACAAGCTTTAGCTGCCCAAGGTTATTACTAAGTTCCACCTAAAGGTGTCTGCTTAACTAATGAAGATGGTTCACTAATCCTCCTTTTTAGGTTATACTTGCTAGGCCAGTTCTTGTTCTTTGAAGATGGTCCCCTCCCTTGTTGGACTGAAGAGCTCTGGCCATTGAATCCCACTGGGGCCTTGCTGGTGTTGGGCATAACTCTTTGCCAACACCAACTCAAGTTGATAATTTGGTTTGTTTGCCCCTATGTGGCTGTTACCCTTTTGTAACATTGTGATACTGCAGATTCATGCCTTGGATTCACAAGTGGCCCTGAGACCCTGGGTAGCAGAGCCAGCCATTGTTCTTTTTGTATTATTGGTGTGTGCAGTACTTGTGGTCAGTTGTGACTTCTTGCTGTTGTTCCTGATGAATAACATTTCTGTGTTTACCAGGCTCTCCCTCCAGTGTAAGACCTGCATGTCTGAGCCTGTTCTTCTGTACATCAGTGCTCCATCCTGGTGATTGTGGCCTACTGATGTAAAAAATCATTCTGTGTCTCTACCCAAATCACTGCTAAAACCAGTGGTTATTGCTGTAATGAGAGCCCCTTGCAAAACTTGTCTTGATCCCTCTTTAAGTTTTTGTTTGTAAAAACACTTTTTTCCTCATATTTTGTACTCATTTGTTATTTTGATTTATACTGTGATTCTCTAGTTTAGTAATCCAAATGTCTCATGAAGCACCATCAAAAGGTGTAGTGAATTTAAGATTTTTAGCATCCAGTTATTTCCCTTTTTGTTGTGGCAACTTGTTATCTGGTATAAAAAGAAATGAGGTTGATTTGACATAATCAATTCTAGACAAGTCTAGGCTGACTGTTAAACATCTTGTCACTTTTTGATTAATGAAACAGAAGCATTTTTATGTGGGAGGATAAATCAATGTTCTCTGTGCAGCGTAAAAATCTTGTTCCAATGATACACATTTGTTTCAACCTTCTGTTATCTCCCTTTATCCAAAAAGTCACTGCTCTTGGTCACTTCACCACCAGTTTTGGGCAAAGGTAGCATGTGTTCTTGCTGAGCAGCAGCCCATCTCCTTGCATGCAGTCTTGATTCCCCGCCCCCCCATGCTATGATAATAAACTCAGCCTTGTAGGTGAGCAACTCTGCACAGCTGTTTCTTCCTACACGGATGACAGACAGACACCTGTGTGTCTGTCTGCATTTCAGCTCCTCCTGGTTTTCTGGTGGACCTGAGGGTAACTTTGTTCTCCACTTTAAGCACTTTGTGCCAGAGCAGGATTCGCCTGTAGGCACTACAGGAACGTGTGTGTGTAAAAGCAGGGTCTGCACAGGACATATGCGCTGTATCATGGAACATTGCTCAGTAATTTAACCAGGGGAAGGGACATGCTGCTGAAAGCAATCAAGTTCATAGAAAACCCCTGGACTGTTCAAATGCACAGGCAGGAGAAAAGAAAGCCAAAAACATCACTCTTGAGTTTTCTCAAGCCTTAGCAGTGGAAGGGATAAATGAGAAAAAGCCCCACGTTTGCATCTCTGTAGTGCTGTATATCTTACTGCCTACTTGTATAATCAGCAGATTTTCTGGTTAATGCAGTGGGAGCCCATGCAGGGTCTTTGAATGTTGTCTGCAATATCATCCTAATGGGCTGAATCTGTTTTGATTCACAAATGCTGATCTTAATGAGAAGAGGGCAAGCTGCAGCATACTTGAGATTTTTTTTAATGCTTATTTGCTGAACCACGCATTCATCTACTTATGTGAAGTTCAGTGTTTTCAACAGTTTATTTTTAAATATATTAAATAGCAAAAAACATTCTTAAATAATACTGATGTTACCCACTTTCACCACACAATTCCTGAAAACAAACAGTTCAATATATTGCTTTTAGGGGAAACATTTTGCAGTTGCCCCTAGCCTGGAGCTTTGGGGAAATTGGGAAATCACTTAGAGGAAGTTATAAATCTGTGTAAAGGGGCTTTTAGATTAAAGAATACTCTTTCAACCATGACTTTGGCTCATAATAGGATGTTATAGAGTGGAATGTATAATCTGATCATGTAGAAATTACTGTGCTGAAGTTGGGGGATGTATGGGTGGGCAGGGAGGGAAGGGAAAGAACAGGTGAGGAGAGGAAAGGAAAAGAAAGGGCCAAGTATAATTTTTACCTTGTTCTCTTCAAATTCTCTCCCTGGAGGTTCTGCAGGAAGGATCTGCAGATTGTCTCTTGCTGAGTTTTTTGCAGTGTCATTAATTTAGGAAAACCCTCACCAGAATAAAGAGCAATTTTTGTTGCACACTAAAATAAACTTCAGTGACCAGCTGAAGCAGATGATGACATCAGTATATGAGTGTGGAGGAGTCTTTCTGATTTAGCAGCTGGTTTATTTGTATCAGTCATGCTAAGAGAAGCACTGCAAGGTCCTCAAAAGTGTCTTTTACTTTTTTCTTTTAAATAGAAGCTGTTTTATAATTTTTAGCCTACATTTATTGTGGATTTGGTTTTTCATATTTTAAAAAATATAAATAATGATGATCTTTTTAAGTAGGTTATTGTGTAAAAAGAACGGCCACAATGCAGCTCCCTGTGTGTAGTGTCCAACATGAGTGTATCTCCTTGTATGAAGAGATGAATCGCCACAATAGTCCCCCTTTGAGGGTCACAGCACTAGAGCAGGTGTATCTCTTCAAAGCCTTTGTTCTGCTGGCTGAGACTAGGAAAGCTTTGCCAGTTTCTCCTTGCTCAAATAGCCCACATCCACAAATATTTTGATATACCTTTCCTGCTAAACCCATTTAAGTTTGAATGTGGGTTTGTTTCAGAATTTTTAATCTGGTATTTTATTAAATATCTAGCTAGCATACACTTTCATGTCTCTAGAAACATTAAAGCTTTCCTGTTATGAGGTATTTAATTTTCCTCATTTCCTTTCCACCTCTCCTAAAAAAAGAGCATACATTTCTAGAAGCCAGTTTTCTTTTTATTACCAAGGGAATGCAGTAGATTGCTCAAGTAATGTATAGGCATTTTCTTTTTTGTTTCCTGAGTGTGGTTTTGTTTTGTTTTCTCCTTCTAAAATGATATACAGTATTTTATTCTTTTGTGGAATATTCTTGGACAGTGCTGTAGGTGGTAAGTTATCCCAGGTGTAACAAGTTGTGTCTTGAAGTTTTTACTTACAAGTCTAAACAGTGTATACCACTGCTGACCTTTTCAGTTTTTGCTTATAACCCTTAGAATTGTTTTTTTTTCAATTGGCAAGTTTGGTAGCCACATGTATTATATAAACAAGCAGGAGTGCCAAATTTGATCCTTGACGTTTTTAATTTTTAATTTACTCATCTCAAAGCAACTGTTACTATCCCTGCCCCTACTGCTTTCTTAGATAAAGTAAATGTTTGTAAAGTCAATTTTGCAGGGCTGCAATTCTTGGCAACAAAATAATTTTGAACACTGGTAAGGAAATTTATGGATTTCAATTACAGTTTGTAGTATATCATAATTCTAATTTTATACCCTGTGCAGTTCAGTGTTTTGGATTTTTAATGGGTATGGAGCAGTAATCATAAAAGTGATTCAAAATGCACCCAGTAATTGCAGAGATTTGCTGTTGCTTTTGCATTAAAATGATGATGATTTACAATCAACAAAATTGCAGTCTGTGGTTTTACTTCAGATACTCACGCTATTACACTGCTTATTAGTTATGGTCAGTGATTTACAGCTTAAGAGCTACACATTAGAAAGCTGTAAAATTAGTTATTCTTTAATAGATGATAACAATAAATTTTAAAATTACTTTATATTAGTTATAATCTTGTATATTAAAGAATACACATGTAGCCCTTTGTATCTCCTTTTGTTGCTGGAAATTAACTACAGCTAAAGTGAATTAGATGGACTGGACTGCAACAGCCAGAGTCACATACATATACCCCTGTGTTTTTTCCTCTTTGTTTCTATTACGGCCTAAGAATTTAGGGTTAGCTGCCAGCCTCCTTTCTGTTTGGGATGTAATGTAAGTCCTCTTCTTCACCCCTTCCCACCATACCCCAAATGCATATCTAGATATATATGAGTTATTGGAAAAGTAGCTAATTACTATCAAGTTCTGAGCAGTTAAAGTCATGGAGACTTGCAAATTTTAGAATGCCTTCTGAATAGTATAAGTATATATAGGAGTTTTGGTCACATCTCTTCTCTCTCTATCCATTTTCTTACTTTTCTGTAGATTTTTTTTGTACCTTCATGCATCAAAAGTCAAGAACAGACAACTACCCTTCAGCAATATTATTTCAGTGGACCCCACAAGAAAAATGAAGAGAAACTATTTACAAGAGCACATAGGACAGGATGAGGGGGAACAACTTCAAACTGGAAGGGGATAGGTTAATATGAGCTATTAGGAGTAAGTTCTTTACTGTGAGGGTCGTGAGGCACTGCAACACATTGCCCAGAGAGGTGGATCTCTAATCCCAGAAGTGTTCCAGGTTAAGGTTAGATGGGGATCTCTGAGCAACCTGGTTTAGGAGAAACTTGGTTAAGAAAGGTGTCTGTGTCAGTGGGGTTGGACCAAGATGGTCTTTAAGATCCTTTCCAACCTAAACCATTCAATGACCCTATGATTCTGAGTTAAGCTTTGGGAACTCTGGGTTAAAGCTGTTTTGATAATAACATGTTTCTTGAGCATTAGCATAGAGAGCACTTTTCCGTTCTTATTAAACTTGGATTTTAACGAAGATAAGATAGTGATCAGGTACATTAGCAGTCAAGTCACGATGTAAATTGTTCTGCTATAGTTACTGATTATATACCTGTTAGTTAGGAATACAGAATGAAAAACTCAAAACTAGAGAGGTTTCTGAACATCTGAGTGTTCAGTGGTTTGTTTCTACATGCTCTCGTGCAGGGCCTTTATTATTTTTGACCAATAGCGTTACAAGAGTAAATGGAGCATTTTATTTTAGCTTGTGTTTTATGTGGAATTCCTACCTAAGGTTTCAGTGTTGCATTAACAGTTGTATTCATATCACCGATGTAAAATATTCTTAAGAATGGTCTTTAGAAATCTTCTGTATTAAGATGCTTTGTCAGAAAATGGGTGTTGAAATGCAAGAGAGATCACCTCGGTACTGGTTGCTTTGGAGCTTGCACACTGGCAAATTCTCTTCAGCCCTTATTTAGTGGCTATGATAGTGTGAGACAGGGTGCATTGGAAATTGAAAATAGCAAGATTTTATTCTTTCCTTAAGGACTTAAACACTTGCAAAATCAATTAGGAGAGATGCCAACCAACATTGCACCTGCAAAAACCTTTTTTGCCAGTCTATTCATGTCTAGAGATTGTTGATGTTTTTTGGTTAAAATTAAGCATCTGAAGTGTTCCATTATATTCTGCCATTTTGAGTGAACTTTTGATTTCTAATGAGGCTTGGCCCAGGCTCCCTGCAGAATCTCTCTGATCTGTAGTCTCATCTGTTCATTCCTCCTTCTCAGCTTCTTCACTGGAGGATCTGAGAATCCCTAGCTGCTATCTGTCCCCAGTTTCTGCAGCTGATCTCTGATATATTTGTGAAGCCCAGATGGGTGTCTCGGGTGTAGCCAAAACTACAGTGTTTAAAGCCCAGAAATTGTCAGGATGAGGAGAAGTTTGCGTAGGAGCCGTTTATCCTGTAACCTCATACTCATAGCTGCTCAGTGAGATCGCATTCTTGCATGACTAGAGACACCTTTTGCCAAATTAGATTTTCACTACTGTACTTTGACTGCATTAGCTGAAGTAGTATGTATTAGAATAAGGCCCTCATTTTATAAGCAGTTTAAACTGGTTGTATTTAAACAAGCAAAACCACAAACCCAACCTTTTATTAGGCAGTTAATTATTAATTTCTGTTACCTTCATCTTTTCTGTGCACAGACACACACACAAACTCGTCTTTGTATCCTTTGAGAAAGGTTAGCTTTGATTTGGATAAATCATGTGACATGAGCAAGTCCATGATCATGTCAAGATGGGTGGCTTAGGGAGATGGAGTAGAGGCAGAGACAAGGGCATAAGTGTTGTGGGAATTCACAAATGCTTCTTTAAAGTCAGAGTGTGACTCTGCCTCATTATACTGTGTGACCCTCTGTCCTCTGCACTGTAGATTCATGTTTTGTGAGCAGGATTATTTTAGCCAAGTATTAACTGGGAGGAGTAGTGAGTGATGGATGAGTAGCCAACGACCCTGACAGAGTCCTTTGCTCAAACAAGCTTTTCTGCCATTTGTCAAGGGAGTTCAAACTTGCCTGTTTCATAATAGCTCTGTATTTGTGGAAATAAAACTGTTGGGCAGTTTATTTTATGTTGATTTGTAAAGCCAATTGTGTTGGATGGGTTAATACTAGCTGCTAGTAATTCAGTGGTTTCTCTGTTTAGATTCTCTTTTCCATGTAATACAGGAAGGACAGAAAAACTAAGACCTTAAGTTTCCAATAAGTCTGTAAAGCACGAACATCTGCTGGAGTCATGAACTGTGTATTGACTGTGTTTGGTAACAGGGCAAAGGCAGCTGATCATGATCATCCTTCTCTTAATTACTTTGTCAAATGTCACTACAGTTCCATGTAAGGAAAAGAGGCATTTCCTTAATGAAAAGGAAGTAAGATAAACAGCAAACAAAAAATGAGATAGACTGCTAGTATGTACACTGCAGTTCTTAGAATTTAATGTGACAATTATGATTAAATAAAACTTTCTTGCAAGGATCTCAGTACCTTTTTTCTATCAAAATATAGGGTCTCTAATTCTAGTTTTACAGGCTGTTGGCCTTTTACCCTGCTAGTTACCCGAAGTGAATGTTGGTCCAAGTTTCAATTTGGCTGTTTCTTTTGACACTTGTTTTCTCTAGCCTTATGCTTATCCATCAAATACTGATATTATTCTTTAGTTGGGTTTTTTGTGTTTTTGTGTAGCAAGATGAGAAGGAGATGTACTTTGCAAATGTGAGTGTCCATTTTAAATCTTGGTAAGCCGGATTTCAGATGAATCTATCACTTGAAGCTCAGCCTAGCAATAGAAATTACATTTGAGGCCTTTGGAACTTTATGGGGCAGCAGTAATCTGTAGCTCATCTTTGTGTTAGCAAAATCAAAGAGATGTTAATACATATTTAACCCTGAAATACTTTAACTTATTCAATCCTTTCTGGAGTAGAATATTATGTAAAAAGTGTATTATGTCCTGCTAATTCTATTTTGATGGTTTAGCTTGTGAAGCTTAAATAAGGTATTTTTGGTCTAAAAAGGCAAAATGGGCCCATGACTTTTTTACAATCATGACCTCTGCCTGCACAAAGGCAAAGTGAGATTGCTTCAGGTTAAAGCTAACTAGATGATAGCAGCATTAGCACAGTTCAGAATTAGGTGTTGACTGTGAAATTCTGCTGGGAATTTTCTGGACAGCAAGGCACATATGTTAGAGAGACATACAAGTTACACTTCCACTGTCCTGGAGCTGAGCTTAGTCTTTTTGATTTGTTAAGTAATGTTGAGTCCCCTGAGCATTTCTCTCTGTGGGAGTATGACAGCAATAGTTTCCTGTGCCAAACAACCCACTACAGCTGTCTGCTAACACTTACTATAAAAGTGTCTGTTTGCCTTAAGTCATGGTGAATTATGTTAGCCTTTTAAAATGAAATATTCTGAAACCAGCTGCATTTACATACATTAGCTGAAGCTGCCTAATTAGCTTAATTAATTAGCATAATTAGCTAAGTCTTCATTGTTCTATACAGTTAGACTGCTGGGTAAGCCTTTGAGCTCAAAAATAGTATTTGAAGTACCTGGACTAAACCAGGGTAGATAGGGATGAACTGTCTGCTTCCAAGATTAATCTAAATAAAAGTTTATACGGCAGTTACTGAAGGTACAGGTGGGTTTAGCCTGTATGTATAAAGGAGATCTTTGAGGATGTAGAATTGTCTCATATGAATACTTAAATGAACTTTATATGAACAGTTTTCCTTGTGGCAAATACAAAACACAAGTTTGAACTGTTGCAGTGACTGTGTATGAGATTGGAGTGATTGATTAACTTGTTGGGATAGTTTAATACAACTTATCAGCAAAAGGTCCAGTCACTTTTGTCCTTTTTTTTTTACATTATCAATTCCATATAGGTCACATGGGAAACTTTTAGGTGCCTGCAAATGGCGCTCAGGACAGTGAAGATTGCTAGCAGTGAAAGCTGCCACATTCATCGCTGTTTTGGATGTCTGGGCAGTGTCAGTTGGCTGCTGGTAGAGCAGCATCTTCTCTGTTGTCTGACAGCAGCATACCTGTGCTGTTGGAGTGCTTGTGCCTGCAGCCTGAGGCTGTCCTGAGCTTCCAGGCCCTTTCACAGCACATCCGTGTGCAGTACAGGTCGGCAGTGTGCTGCTGTGACCTCATGGAAGTGTGTGCTGATCTTCTAGAGCTGTCCAAGGGGCTGGTGCTTTCTTCCAGGTCAAGTTGTTTCTGTAGGATTGTAGATGTATTGTCTGTGTGCCTGTATGGCAACAGTGTATGGGGTTGGGATTTTTGCTTGACAGCTCACAAAATTTGATGGGCAGGCCTTGCCAGCAGTGGCCCATAGAACTTCAGCAGAGTCAGTGCAGAGTTGAATTTGGTATATTTTGTGTGGTTTTTTTCATACCAAAACAGTAGTAGCAGATGAACAATATTGAGTAAAACAAATGTAGATTTATGTTGTAGATACTGTAAATTTTAAGGCATGATGAGTGGTAAATCACAGTGCCACAAAATAGATTTATGGAGTTTAGGAAAACTGAGCTACTTCACTATTTGCTTTTGGGATTATTATTGTGGATATAATAAAAGGACTGCATCACAGCCATACCTTCTTCTGTTTCTTATTGAATCAGAATTTTCACTTCTTTGTCCTAGAATGACTTTTGTAGTACACTTTTATATTCATTCTTTGTTATGATGTGATGAAGTGAGAGGATAGCTCATACCATTTTTTTCCTCTTATTGGTTTCCCTCTTGATACATTGCAAATGATCTGTTTGAACATTTTTGAGGCTTTATTGCATGTTTCACAGCATACAGGACCAAAGTATGCAATGCCCTACACCAGCAACCAAAATATTGAGGCTTATGTGGTGAAGATGTTTAAGGGAGATAAAGCATAGCTATATGTTTTTGATTACTTGCAAGTTCTAAAATGTTATTAAATTAGGGAAATTGAGCAATAAAGAGAATGCATGAAATGACAGCAGCTGGCATGGACTTACATAATTCCAAGTGTGATCTTGAGATCATAGTAATTGTCTGCATTATTAATGCCTTGTGTATTGGTTCCTACAGCAATAGTGCTATCACTTGTCTTGTGAAGCAGCGTGTAGCAGGCGCTGTTTCAGTGATTGGCCCAAATATAATTGCCAAAGGTGCACATTTGGGGCTCAGTTGGATCCAGACGCTTGTGACTGATCAATCCTTGTTACTAAGCTAAGCTTCAGTACTGAATGTGTTCATTCTAAATTGTGCCTATTTTAAATAAATGGGGATATTGTTTCACTCTGTGGCCATTTCCTTCACCAGCACCACTTGTTTCAGAAAACATTGTAGATAAATGATGAGCATATAGTAGGGGCCATATGGATGGAGAAGTAGTGTTGAAAGCCAGATTAATTTATTATAATCAGCTTGTGTCTGGAACAGGTGAGGTAAATCATTAGTTGCCAAGGACATCTCATGAGTGTGAATAGAAGCAATACATTAACTGAGGAAAAGGCAGGTCAGAACTTTATTATGTTCTTGTTCCAAGTATAAATGAGGGGAGTGGTACAAACAGGATACTCAGCCTTACAAGGGCTAGAAAAGATGTTTTTGAGTTTGTTGTTGTGGCAAATGTATATTTCTGTGAGTGGCTATGTTTTATTTTTTTACTAGTTGTTGCTGATAGGTAAATGAGCTCTTTTGAGTTTGCATCTTCTTTTTGCAGGTTTTTTGCTTTTGACTATAATCCCAGAACTTCAGAATCCTCTGGTTTCCCTTTCCAAATGTTAAAACCAATTGTTTTACTTACTTGGATAGTAAAGCTGGTTCCAGTTTTCAGGACGATATTTTAGGAAAGCAGTATTTTTATTAAGAGATGTGAGATTTGATTTTTTTAAAAAATATTTTGGTTTTTCACCAAAAAGAGCAGCAGCCATAGTTTTTAAACAAGAGTCTAAATGGTCAATGTAGAATAGAGTAATTCAAAGTACAGACTTGTTTAAATAAAATTCTTGTGGTTTAGGGTTTGTTTAGTCTTTACCCCCTAAGGAAACGGTGGTACTCTTTTTTGGAAAATTGAAGTGGTAGTTGGCCTTTGGGGGGGAAAAAAAAAGTAGTAAGTTTTGATATAATACTTGCAAGATAAGGAATGTGGGAGGTGGAAGTAAGGGATACCATGGGGTGGACGCCATGCAGGAGAGTCATTACAAGTTTATTCTTTGGGAAATTAGGAAGGAAATGTAGCAGAGTAAAGACGGCACATAGAAGGCTGTGATGGAAGTATAGGTTAGTATAGACATCCTATGCCCAAGTACAAACCTTGTGTGTGAGTATGATAGCTTTTTGTGACAGTTGGTTTCGTATTTTGGGGAATAAATAAAGCAGTGGTCTGTCATATAAAGTGATAGTTATTGTTGTTTGAATAGTAGCTAAATGCTGTGTAAGAAAGTGACTTGCTTTAGATAACTGGGATCTTCTAAAGCCCATCTACATTTTCTATATTTGTTTATACCCTTAAGGTTTGCATATTCTTTTTCCAAAATAAACTTGAGTTTTGACATTGCGTGCCAGCTTGTCTGTCTCCTGACAACCTATACACGTGGGGCTGTCCCTGTGCTGAAAACCTAGTCCCTTATGATGAGGATTTGCTGCAATTGATTGCTTCCAGAGCGCTTTTTTTTATTCTGTGATGAATAAGAGCAACTTTTTTCCCCCATTGTCTTTCTTCCTTCATGCACTCAAAACGAGGACTCTACTGCAGCAGCACGCACAATGCATCACACATATTTTGCATAGAACTGTTCTTGTTACAGGCTTACAACTCAGAGCAGACATTGACTGCTGCATGGGAACTGAAATGTTGAGATCACATATTGTAGTTATAGCAGCATTGCAGGGTTTAGTGCTAACTGTGCTTTTCTTTGTACCCTCAGTCTGACTCCTGTATGTGATGTATAGAAAATCCCTACATGTTGCTCTTGCTTATCTTATTTCAGGAATGATATTATTTCATAATACCAGTTTTGGTACTTTATTGTAGATGCTTCTTCTTGACATGCTCAGAAGGACTGTGGCCCAACCTAGGAATGGTGCCTCTGTCGAGGTTTCCATTTGTCCAGAGAAGATGACAACCTTTTCTTCTTCAGGAAGCTGTTTGGCCGGGGGTCTCAGGCCCTCGTGTTTCCAGCCTTTGTCCTTTCTGTATACGTTGGTGTGCTGGGGAAGGGAGCTATGTTCTTGGGTCCCTTTGGCCTTCAAAGAAATCTTTGTGGAGATAAGACAGCAGAGGAGTTGCATCAATTGTCTAAGAGCCCTGATATTGGAATAACTGTATTTATCAAATCAGTTGTTGTGGTAGAAGAGGGAGACTTTTTTCCTAACATCATTTGTCATTTTCGGTTTCTCTAGTATTTTAATAAGGCACCCAGATGACTGAGTTAATAAATAACTTGCATCTTCCTCCCGCTTTGCATAATCCAGTTCTGTGCCACTGCTGTGTCCAGTAGGCAGTTGTGATTGGCTCTGAGGGTTTTTTCTAAAATACTTAGATCTCCTCTGAACTGCTCAGCTGGTGCTTTCCTGCTGTAGTGGAAGGCAGGAAATGTAATCCCTGATTGGTGTCGAGGAGCTGCAGTGTCCTGCTGAGGGCTCTGTCATTAGTCTCCCTCTGCATCTTGAAATCCAAGGATTCCTTTCCTAGAGGTAAAATATCAGTGATTGGAATGCATGTACAGCAGTGTAAAGGGGTAACATATGAAACAAGTCATCTTCTGATGACAAATTCAAGAAATATGATCTGTCACAGATGGCAGAAAGGCTGTAACAGAGATAAATAGATGTAGTTTAATTCTATACTAAAAACAACAAGAAAACTTCACAATAGCAGACTTGGTTGAGCTCCTCATTGCCATATAAGTGAAATAGCAAAGCATGTGACAATAAAAATTCTTTCATGAGAGTTAAAAACTGATACTAGGAAGGTTTATTGAAATGGACATGGGTTTGTTTGTTTTTTTTTTAAATTGTCATTTTCCGTTAAGTTAAAAGACACTGAGGTGTTCCATCTTTAAACAATGGATGGATGGTGGTTGAAGTCCTGGAGCTGGAATCAGGAAAATAGATATACAACTGCAGTTGAATGAGATGCTTCATATGTATTTGTTGTGTAATGTGGGTTTATATGCGCTTTTAATCAGCTTTTAATCAGTTCTAGGACTTCACAGAGTTAATCACTACACAGAATTTATGCTGTAATCTCACAACACTATTCTGTACATCATGTGTTAGTTTTCCAACTAGAAGCAATGGGTCTCAAAGGATAAGAAATTTTGGGGGATGGTAGAAGGAGCTGTTGGATGTTAAAGTGGACCAAGCTGTTAATAAAAGAATTGAATAATGTTCTGACCTTTAACTGAGTGGTCAATGTAAGGAGTCAAGTGTCATTTAAAAAAACCCAACCAAATAAAAAAATGCCAAAACTCCTGGATTAGTCAGTGTATAATTATTGTAGGCAAACGTTTTATTACAGTAAATATTAGATAGTTGTAATATCCTTTATAATTTTGATACTCCAAGTTCAGCCAACAGTGAGTGATATGGGAGTCTACTGGTAAAAGACTGATCTGCAATCTAATGGAGATCATCTGAATTCATTATTTAATACCTCTGTATCATCCAGGCTCCCACTTAGCCTACAGGTTCGATGATCTGAGGTGTCAGGATAAATAGTTTCTAGTTTGGTACTGTGTGTTGTTTGTTAGTGAGAATTCTCTTTATGTCAGGTTGTCTTGTGCTGCTGCATTGAGAATCTCTTGGAGTTGCCATCTGATGGGGCAAGATGAAGTATGAAACAGAAAAATACATGAAAGGTAGAGCTGAACTGGGACTGGCTTTTCTAGTTTGATTGCCTGTCTTCAAAGCTCTGCTGAAAGAGGGAGACAGGGACCTTTGTCTTAGCCACTCCTGTCCTTGGTTCAGGAGCCTTGTGGGGGGAATCTTCTTTTTGGTGAATTGCAAATGTATAAAGCCTGATGGCTTCATATATTAGGGGGATATAGTCTGCATTTGGTCTTCTAGTGCTGCCATTGTACCAAGTGACATAATTTTGTGTTTTGCTGGGAGTATCTTGCTGAAGCAAGACAAGAATTTTCTTGTTTTCCCCTTTTGGGTAGGAAGGATTAGAAGTGACAGCTGGATGAGCTGGCTGGCAGCCTCCCAGATCCTGTCAACTCTCAATGACAAAGGAAATGTAAAGTTTGGAGTGTTATATAAATTATTTTCAGTGACAGAGTAACCTGAGCATAAATAAAATAGCATAATTGACAAAATGCTTTTGTTATATTTCTATTAAGCAAAGGCTTGGTAATATCTCCCCAAAGATAAGAACACAGTAGTTCTGCAACTCATAATTACAGACTACTTTCCTCTGTGCTACTGTTGGCCTTTTTTTCTGTCTGTTATTTTAAGTAACATTGTTGCTCAGTGTCAATTATTTCAAGTTAGTGTTTAATATTCCAGCAATTTGGTTTTTATAGGAGCTGAGAAAGTTCATAGTTAATAATTTTTTTTTTGTTTTCTAGCTGGTGCAATCATATTTCTGTAGAAGTATATGTACAAATTTAAATTAATATGTATTTAAACTGAAGTACGAGAGATTTTTTTTAAGAAAGCTATAGCTGATTTTTGGAATAAATGAATCACTTTCCATCAAAATGCTTTTCTTACTAATGGGGAACAATTATTTTAGTAGGGTTTTGGGTTTTTTACTCTATTATCTCAGCAGTGCTACTCTCAAGGCTGTGGGAATACTTTTTAATATTGCATGTGATCTTTTTTTTTGTTCCTTAAATTTCAGATTCTGTAATCTCTTGACCTAGATGCCTGCTTAGTGAACTAAAAAATAAAAGTACTTGATTATGTAGAGATCTTCATCAGTACATTTCAAGTGTTTTACAATGGAAATAAGAACCATTTTACAGGTGGTGAAACTTATGGATAATAGCAAATTAAGTCACCTGAATGTGCTCATTAGATCAGTTGAAGATGTGGAAATAAACCACAGTATTCCTGTACTGCTCTGTTTTTTTGGTTTTTTTTAGGAAAAAAATACTTTATTGTGCAGACACAGAGGGGGTTTTTTCCCCCAGAAAGAATAGATGGCAGTTACTGATACTAGCTGCAGGTATCATACATGTGTGCGGGTAGTGCTATATAGAGTTAGGCATGCCTGTGCATGGCTCCTTGCAAACACCAATTATTCTAACTATCTGCAAGCTTATAGTTTATTATACATTGTAAGTATCATTAATATTCCTGAGTATCTACAATGCTCATTTTTAAATTCAATCAGGCAAAGATGTCTTTATTCCAGTGATAGAATGAGGAGGAAAAAGGGAGATTTTGTTTATTGCATCAAGTGAGTTTTCTTTCTTCCATGAAGTTTTGTTGTTTTGGGTTTTTTTTTTTATAATTGGTTATTTTTAGTTTCCAACATATATCAAAGGAAGAAATTCCAAAGTGGCATTAAAACTTCCTCTATCTTTATCATAAAAGCCCCATATACATATATTTGGTTTATTAAGGCTGAAATAGAATATTTCCATGGTAGATACACTTCGCTGATCCATAACTGTATTACATCTGCTTTTCCTGTGGGTGGGATTGTCCTGCTGACACTCATGGTGAATTCCAGTTTGATGTAAATACGCATCTCCAGTGTTTTGATACAAACAAACCTTTTACTCTCCAGTCTTGTGATTGTCTGTTTTCCATACAGTAATCCTTGAGTTAATTCTTCTGTATGAGACTGACCCTCCTGTGTGTTGGTGAACCTTCTATGCTTTGTAACATGGAGAACCTTGCTTCTTTCGTATTAAATCCCTATGAAATTGATTATGTTGAGCTGTGTGTGTTTTTTTTTTTAATTTTCTTTTAGGGAGGGGATGAGGGGGAGCTTGTTGGAATCTGTTTGGTTTTTTGGTTTCTTTGAGTGCTCAGATTCTGCGATGATGTTGGGAAGGAGCTTCTCAATACCAAGTGGACAAAAGGCATCAGATATCTGTTGTTCTGCACTAAAGCTAAGTAGTACATGGAATGGAAGACTAATCCGAACCAGGCCTACCTTGGAAGTACCAGATAGAACTTGGGAACATCAAAACTTGACAGAGTGATGCGAGTGTTACTCGCCAAATCTTATGATGTGAAGACTGCAATGGACTCAAAACTTGTAGGTCGTGGATATAAAATGGATAAAGAAACTGTTCCTGACACAGCAAGTCAGGAACTTCTAAAACTGCAGAAATTGTCTGTTCACATGCCTGCTCTAAAATCCCTTTCCCATTGCTGCTACTGCTGGGGACTGAGTAGCTAACTGAGTAGTAAACCACTGAAATATTTTTCCTCTGCAACAAATGATCTGTTTGCTTTGTGCAAAAATTCTCTCACTGACCTGATGACTTTTACTCCTGCTCACACTTATGGAGTAGTGTTCACCTAGTTCTCCAAATACAAGCATAAGCCTCTGCCTTGATGTGTTTTAAGAGCTCAGGCCTCTCTTATCCGTATCTCCTGCCTTTGTGTTCTCTATCCTCTGCTATTGAAAACTGAGTCAGAGTAGGTTTTGTTCCATACCTCCCAAAACTTCTTTTAGTAACTGCTGAAAATAATCTACTTTATAACATTTTATTAAAGAGTAAACATCAGAGCTTTATTTTTTTGATATTTCCCTTATGTTTTAAAAAAGTAAAAAATACAGCGTGTGCTATAAACAACCAGTATTTGTTGAAAGATTTAACTTGTCATTTGACTTTATTCTCAATATCAACTTTGTATGAAATACTAGTGTTTTGTGTATGCTTTAAAGTTTACTTTGTGTCAAAGAATTTTTCTACTAAAGGTTGCACAGTGGGGTTTTTGTATGGAACAATTCAGTGTCTTTTTAAAATTTGTATTTAAAACACTGATTTTTTTTTTCTCTGTATTTCTTATTTTTCTTAGTTTGGAAAAGAAAAATACTGAAAATTCCATAAGCAGTAGTTTGAGAAGATGCATGGGTGGAATTTTCTGTGTAAGCTGTCTAGCAATTTGTGGTTGCACTATTTGGTTGAACACAAAATCAGTTAATAACAGCCTCATGGTTAACATATTGGCACCATCAGGAAATTATTTGAAGTGTGACTTCTTTTTTTAGCATAATGAAAATAATATTGGATAAAAATATGCTTTTAATGTATTTGAGTATGCTTTGAAATAAAATAATGTGGTCTATAGACAAAACTTATGTTCCTTATGGAAAAGGGAACGTTAAAGTCCAGAATAGGAATGCTTCAGAATATGTTGATTGCTTTTAACAGTAAAATCAGGAGAAAGTGGCCCTGGGTTTTGGAACATAAAAAGAGATTGTCTAAACATCTTCATGACACTGACAAAAGAATCTCTCCTAATTCTGCCTGTGATTCTGTACTCTTTGTGGAATCCTAGAATGGTTTGGGTTGGAAGGAACCTTAAAGATCATCCAGTTCCAACAACCCCTTCCATGGGCAGGGCCACCTTCCACTAGCCCAGGTTCCTCAGTGCTGTGTATAACCTGGCCTTGAGCACTTCAGGGATGGGGCATCCACAGCTTCTCTGGGTGACCTGCTCCAGAGCCACACCAGCCTCACCGTAAAGAATTTCTTCCTAATGTCCAAACTAAACCTACTCTTTTTTAAGCCACTCCCCCTTGTCTTGTCACTACATGCCCTTGTAAAAAGTCTCTCTTCAGCTCTTTTGTAGGCCCCTTTTAGGAACTGAAGGGCTGAAAAATGGTCCCTCTGGAGCTTTCTCTCCTCTGGCTGAACAACCCCAAATCTGTTTTTCCTCACAGGAGATGTGCTTCAGCCCTCTATTTCATCTTTGAGGTCCTCCTCTGGACCTGGAAATCTTTATCAAATTACAAACTCGTGCTGACTGCTCTGGCATAGCAGCTTGAAGCAGACTTACGTGCCATTTAAACTACGTGTCAACCTCTTAGTAAGATTTTTGTTGGTGACTAGGGTGTTGGGTGAAATTGAAGCTTACAGGGATTGCTGAGGGCTCTCTCCCCAGCCCCCCTCCTGGTTCTGGCCTTGACTCCCCCTTCTCACCTCCCCCAGAAGGGTGGGGGGAGATGTGCCTGCTGTGACACGTGCCTCTGAAGGGCTGACTCCCAGCCTTGGCAATGGGCAGCGAATCATAAGTTCTGTGTGCGTTCAGTTTTGCAGGCATTGCCGTTCCAGTGAAGGCAGTTAGAACTGTCAACACCTAACAGTGCTGGAGGATAATGAATGTAATGTAAACCTGAGGAGCCCATGAACAGCCCTGGCTTCCCACGTAGCAGATGAAATCCACTTGGTCCTTGTGTTTCAAGAAAGCCTCCTAATCCTGTTCAGGCATTCATAATAATGCAGTGCTTTGGAAAAATAATTCTTGTTCAAAGACGCATGTTAACAAAAGAAGTTAGAAATATTTAAGCATCCTATGTTTAATGTGTTTGGGAAACCATTCCAGGATGTTGACAGCTGATTGTTAATTACAGTGCCATGGATAAATATGCCATGATTGTGCAGCACATAATTTTATGTAACTTACAAACATGTTTTCCAGCACTTGCTCAGTATTTTTTCTGATGGATTTCAGTAAAAAAATAAGGTATGGCAGAGGTTTTTTTAGTGTTCTTCACTAACTTAGTTGCTTTTAGTTGACTGCAACATAGAAGCAAATCTCATTATCAGTTAGTGATATTTTTGATACTTGTTTATTCTTCTAGAAGAAAAGGCCTTGTATTTAAGTAATTTTTCTTCTTTAGGGGAGGAAGGTAGAAGAAATGATCCCTTGGAAAAGTTCTTCCAGAAAGACTAAATGCAGGAAACCAAATTGTGGAAGAGGCCTAGCTTTCAAAATCCTTTGAGATGAAAAAGATTACGGACTATTGTAGCATAAAGTAATCACCAAGGAAAGTAATCATCAAGGAAGTGGTCATGAAATGTGTGAAATAATTGCGGAGATTCATGCATACTGAAGAGGTTTCTCTTGGTTTGTGGGGCTTTAACTAGAAAAGAATGCTGTTTGAAGATAGATGCCATTATCCATGGACTATTATTTTTATTTGACTATTTCAATTTAAGTGACTCAAGCTTTTTATTTAAGTGACCCTACATGATGGGAGGGATTTATAGTGAGAATATTTTGCTCTTATTGAACAAATCAAATGGATGCTCTACAGTGTTCAGTAACTATTTAGTATTAAAACTGATCCATAAACTAATCCACACACATACATTACATTCATAGACCTACAAGATTCTGACAATAATCAATTTTACTGTTATAAATTATTTATCTGTGTTATCCTCAAAAACCTTCCTTTGCTTCAGAGGGGGAGTGTGTGTTGTCCATCTTCAAGCAGTAGAGTTTTAACTATATTATTAGTTAAAACAATAGAACCGAGTTTGACAGTGGAATGCCAAGTAAAGTTCAGCAGTAGCGCATGTGAATGCATTTGCTGAGCTTGCAATGCTCTTGGTAAGTTGTGTTGGTGTGGGAACAACTGAAAAAGAACAAATGAAGCTATGGAGAATTTATACTGGCTATGAAGGCAATAACCCATTTTATATACTTCCTTGAAGGTGCAATTCAGAAAGGACTTTCAACTTCCTGAAATAGCAAGGTTGTCTAAATTAAATCTACATAAGGGGAAAAGAACTTAACTTCCTTCTCCCCAGGTTATTTTGAGGCAGAGAAGGTGACAGTTGCTTTGCCCTGGGGAGTTACATGCCGTACAGTGACCTGGCTGATATTTTCTCATAATCTCTCTCTGTGGAAGCTCATCATCACTACTTCTATTTTCTCTTCAATACTGTTTCAACAGAAAGAAAGGACAAATTGTAAAACTCCAAGTATTTAAAGTTTCAACAAGTGACAACTTTGTTTGTATGATGAAGTTGTACAGTAGAGCTCTTGATTACATTTTAATTAATACCAAAATATATGCTTACACCTATCCCTGTGTTGAATGATCCCAAGAAAAGCTGTAGAACCTCCGTGCAAAATGGCAAAAACTTGCCTTCATTTCAGCTATTATTGTCTATAAAATGGATTTTTTTGTGATTTATAGTATTTACTCCTTTGTAGTATAGAAGGAACAGTTGGTTAGGAGAAGAGATGCATGGACTTCTGAAAATTTGTAAGCAACTAATAGTGAAATACAGCACTGGGGGAATGAATACTGCTAGTGGATGGTATAGATAAAGTTGCAGTACACTAATAAAACTGATACACTGAGCAATTAACTGGCTTTGTAGAATGAGGGTCTATAAACTGGAATGAAGTTAACTAACTTTTAGTCAAGTGAGCTGTTCCACTAGAAGAAAAAGTATCATTCACTCATGTCTGAAGTTCAAATGTTTCAAGTGTTAGTTCCATGGAAGGTGCTTTCTGGAATGGGACTAAGTATAAAACAGCTACTACTGTAGTTTTTGCATATTCCACAAGACAGACAATGCTTATTTGGAGAAAAAAAAAATTGTGACCATGATTTTGGGGTGGTGTTTTTTTGGTTTGGTTTGGATTTTTGGGTGTTTTGTTTTTGGGCTTTTGGCTGGTTCTTGTTTGTTTGTTTTTTGCATTAGGTTGGTTTTTATGTCCTTTTTGGTGTTTTTTTTTATGCTGGTGAGTGTTTCTTGTTTTAATGTGTTGCATGTGCTTTACTGATATTTTTTATTCAAGGCTTGGGCATCTTCCCTTTTGTTGTGGAGTGTAATTACTTAATTTTTTCCCCCTTTAGTCTTGGGTCAAAGACTGCATGCCTTAGTGACCAGCTTGTTATGGAATAGAGACTGTTTTACATGGATGTTTGATAAATGTATGTGTTTAATTCTAATCCTTGTTTCTGTAATACTTGAGACAAAACACTGCAGGGCTGCAGTGAATAGCTCGCTGCAGAGTCAGTTTGAGAGGAATTTCTCCCAATGGGGAAGGGTTGTTGAGAGTCATGAAGAAATAAGTTAAATAGTTGAAAAAGTTTCAGTTAGTTTCTCAAGTTATCTCACTATAATTTCTCAGGAGAAAAAATATCAAAAGGCAAATAAGGTGAAGTGAATAAAAAGTTTATTTTTGTAGCTTAAAGCTTGGAGAAGACTTCAAAATTTTTCAAATATTAGTACTCATTTCAGATCAGAAATAAATGGGTTAAGCTCTGAATTTAAATCTGCTTTCTACTTTCCAGCTAGTTCTGCCAAAAAGTCATTCCACTGGAACATTAGGAAGGAAATAAACTTTTAAACATAATTTAAGACCGGAAAAATCTTTTATGGTTGTACTTTGTATCATGACTTTTATAAAAATGACAACATTTATTTTTTCAGAAATGAAACAGTCTTTCAGATATGTGCAGGATAAAATAAGGAACTGTCTCTGGGACTGAATGTCATGCATGTCACTGATTTCTGTATTCATTTTATTGGCTCAGAGTGTTTAACATTCTCTACTGATAAGTGCTAATGGCTTAATTCGGTGAAATCCTCCAAGAATAAGGAAATCTGCCCAGTCCCTGAAAAATCATTCTGGGCTTGCTTAACAATGTGAGTGCTTATATAAGAGTGTGTGAGGTCTTTGATTTTATTTAAATAATGTTCTAAAAGTATTTCCCTGCTGATTTGGACTTTTTGAGGGACATGTACATCTGAAGGATTTCTTTATTCTTTTCAGACAGCATAAATGTTACTTTCTCCTTTCTTACTTTTTACTTAAAGACATTGTGGCAGTAGAACAATACTTGATGCCATTATCTCCATTGAATAGCGTGTTATCTTTGAAGTGTTTTGATGTTTTTATTGGACTGCCACTGAAAGTAAAATGTGCATGTGACCAAGTGTGAGCAAAGCAGGTATAGGCTGGTGGCATTGGTCTGCAGCCATGTGCTGTCAAGGATGAGGGAGGCCTTGTATTTATTAACAAAACGGTATGGTTTATCGGATGTTAAAGTTACTGCTTAAAAGATTGACTGGAAAAGGTAAACCAGAGGCTTAAATTTGAGGCCTGTTGTTCTAGAGTCAGAAACAGATGATTGTGACCTCCAAGTTCATTGTGAACTGAAAGAATATTTCAACATCCACTCTTTTTAGACTAATTGATTTTATGTTCAGCAAAGAGATCATATGGGACATATGAAGAGGGTGAAAAACCAATTCCTAATCTTCCAACTGAATCAATTTCCCAAAAATTAGCTGAGCCTATCATAAAGAAAGTATTCTTCTAATGGACAGTAAACCAAAATATCTTCAGCTGAAATGGTATTTTTCACGAAAGGGTGAATAAAACTCTCTCACTTGGGCTATAGCTAAAGTCAGTCTCAATAGCACTTGAATGTTACAGACATCCTTAATTCTTACAATTAGGAAGGCGATTAGCCAGATATCCTGCTTTGGTTTGCAAGCACCTGCCTTGATAGTGGTTTATTCATTTTATTTTATTCAACATGCTGCAGTTTTATCTGCTTCAACTGGGTCCTGTATAGTTCTAATTTTGTTTAAAAAGCCATTATGAAATGATACATTTCCAGGCTTTTTTTTTTCCATAGCTTAACACTATATTCTACCAAAGCATATATGCATCTGTGGTTCCTTCAATCTGTACATTTCCAGAAGACTCAATAGGTCAAAAACTAGAAAATACCAAGATTTAAGACTAAAAAACATCATAGAATTAAAGAAAATAAAGTCTAAATACTTAAAGTAATCAGAAGAATCTGTGCTCCTGGGAAAATGGAAGGCAAATCTACTCTTTCAACCTTCCAAATATGAAAGGGATAGAGATTGAGGGAAGAGCTTGCAGAGTTGCATCTGAAAGTTCCAGAAATAAGAATTGTGGAAGGCAATAAGCAAAATAATGAAGTAGTCTCCATGGGGAGTGTGTTAAATAAGGGGAGAAAATAGCTCTACATTCAGTAAACTTTTACATGTGCTGAAGAACATGTGAACTTAATTTCCTATCTAGTCAAATTGCTTGCTGTTGAAGTAGAAAATTAAAGTAACTTGGAAATAATTAATCTCATTCAAATACCTGTTTCATGTGCCATGTTCATTCCCATTACTATACAGTGTACAAAATAGAGGAGATGAAAAAATCCAGCTGCTGAAACATGTTGCAGCATTCCCTGACAAATTGTAAGGGAATGTGTGTGTTACTGAAATGAGACTTTAATCAAAAAGATCTGAAACTTAGCACAGGTAGTTTTGCCTGTGTTTATCTAGTTAGTGTTCTTGAAACATATGTGTTAAGAATATTTTTAAGTTTGAAACCTTGAGTTTACATCTTCACACCATTCTGCTCCCCTTCTGAAAATCCTTTTACTATATTGGATGCTCTTATTTTAAATAACCTAAATTAATCTTGCTTATTCTGTGTTAATGATACAGTATGTCCTGTACTGACTAGATGAAATTCAGGTTTTTCAACGAAATCTGTTAATTCAGTTTCTAAAACTACTGACTTCAATGAATGCCAATTTCCAATCACTTGATCATATTAGCTGAGCAGAGTTTGTTTTATGAATTGTAAGCATAAAATAAAACCAGTTTTTAAAATGTTTAAGTCCCCTGGAACTTGTAGTTATCTTCATAATTGTTAAGAGATTTACAAGTCACGTTACTTCATAGAATTTTTTTAATATTTCAAAGAAGAATAATGTTTTTCAGAATGCACTGGTTTATACAATCTGATTATGGAATAATTCAAGATCTAGCCTCATACAATTCAAAAAGAAGTTAAATAGCATGCTGTTATATGTCTCATATGTATTCTGCTTGCTATAAGAACATTAATTCTAAAGGCAAGGCCTTGAACAAATTGTAAATATGAATATCTATCATTTTTCAGCCTTGCTTGGGGGCAGTGTGCCTTTCTGTAATTAAAGGTGTGTGTTTAACCAGCATGAGCATTAGGGAAAAAAGTATCAATATCTTAATACTGTCTTTGTCAAGTTGTGCTCATTTTGTTTCTGAACTGGACTGCACACATGAAGTTGTTACATTAAAATCAAATAACTGCATTATTTTCAGTGATTTTAATGTAAAAAAAGTAATCAAAACCAAACAAACTTCCATGTTAGTGAAAACATTTTGAAGTGTAATGCTGTCTGTAAATATTAGGTAAAAGATGATACTCATTAAACAGCAATCTCAGAGGGTGTTGAGGATCTGGGTCTTGGTTTTCTGGAGAAGAAAATACTACTTTTGTTCAGATATTAGTTTGCTAAAAGTTCAAACACTGAATATTGGTTATTCTTGAAAGTCTTTCTGTCCCCATTCCTTTCCCCTCCTCCAATCCTTGCATCTTTCTACCCAGATTTTTGTATGAAATAGAATGGTATTTGTAGGTCTTGATTTGCTGAGGTCTGTTTTTGATTAACTCAAGCAGATTATCCAGTTTGGAGATTAACTCAACCACAGAGCAGACAGCCTTGTGGGGCAGTAGGCCGGGGGGCTCTGCCACCCCAGGCTGCCCTTGGGGACAGCTCTGCTCAGGAGTTGGAGATGCTGCTTGGCTTTGCCATTTGTGCCATCCTCTTTTTGTAATCTCCCTTATGAATTGGCTTGATAGAAAAACTGAGTAATCTACAAGTGTAGAAAAAAAAAATGGAAAAAAGTGCATGGTGCTGAACTTAGAAGCATAGTTGGAAGCAAAAAAAATTCCATACTCTTTTTCCTTCCTGAAGATATTTGTGCTTTCACTTTGAAAGGAAACTTCTGTGTGTTGGGGGTTCAGCCATCCTAACATCCACTGTTTATCATGAAAGACAACAGCTCTTCTAAGCCAATTGTGTAGCAGAATTGACATAATTAGATCTTTTCTCAGGCTCCTGGTGTATATTAAGAACAGTTAAATTGGGTTGGCTTGTGTTGCTGCTGACTATACCTGTGTCTCATTGATCAATTTATATGGGTACTATATGCTTTTTCTCTTCTATCATTTTACCTTACCTTTTAGCTCCTCTGCCTATTATTATGTCATTAATTGTATCTTTTCTGTTATCCAGAAGGGATTTCTTATTTGCTGTCTGGAGATTTTATTCAGGTTCGTAAGTTTTCATACCAAGTTGTCTGCTTAAGTGGGTACAACCATTTTGCTCAATTTTTCTGCTGAGCTGCAATATTGCAAATATATTGAAAAACCACTCTTGTGGGTGTCTCTTAACTCTGTAACCCCCTGAATAAACTTATTTCAGTTCTTTGTTTTCTTGAAGCTTAAAAAATAAGAGCCGATTTAATAGAAAATCATATACACAATTGCATGGTTGAATTGAATTGCATCTCAAAAAGCAGAATAGGAACATGACAACTGTGGTTGCCTACAATGTCATTCTGAATGATATTAATGCAGTGGCTGAATGTTCTCTACTTAAACTGATAAAAATAAGCAAGTCTTTTCTACTTCAAGCTTCTCCCTTGTGTGCCCATACGAAACATGTCAAGTGGAGAAAATCTAGTTGTATAGTGACTTGGACTCTTTGCAAACCCTGTGTTTTATTGCTTTTTGAACTGCACACTTCATTAAAAATCAAGGCAACAACTTTGATAAAAAGGGCCTTTTATGCAATAAAAAAGAAAGGAAATGGAATGTCACGTCAATCTGCAGCACTAAATGAATATAACATACGTAGATGCATTTACATCAAAACAGTGTGTTTAAAACAGAAGCTTAACTTAAATTTCTTTTGGGTTGCATACAAATAGCCCAGAACCAAGACACCCTTGAGATCTGTACAGGAATATCAAGTAAATGATTGCAAAAAAAATCAAATGCATCAAACTAATAAAACTATTAAATAGATGGTATTTACAGAGAGAAACTGTGCATTTGACAGCTCTTTGTAGTAAAACATTCTGAAATACAGAATACAGCTATTTACACAACAGTCTGTGTTCTTATTTCTCACAGTATTTCACAATGCTCATCCTCAATCTACCAGTTGTCAAAAGGAATTAGTTGGCATCTGCCTTTGTTAAAAGCTTCAGAAATCTTGCTAAGTTGGTTTAAAGACTTATTTACAATAATTGCTGGGGAGGCTTGAAGTATAATTAATATTTTGTGTATTATGAAATATCCTGAGTTGGATAGGACCCACATGGTTCATCAAGTCCAACTCCTGGCCCTCCATGGCACCATCCCCTGTGAAGACACCCTGTGCCTGAGAGCATTATCAAAATGCTCCTTGAATTCTGACATGCTGGTGCTATGACCACTGCTCTGAGGAGCCTGTTCCAGTGCCCAACCATCCTTGTGGTGAAAAACCTATTTGTAATACATATTATGATGCTTTGCACATTGTATTATGTAATAGTTCTGAATCTGTCTTTAAGAAGAAAAAAATCCCCAGGTTATTTAAGTGACATTAGTAGAGTGTTGATTTAGAAAATGAAGAGATGTGTTAAATGATTTCGTATGCAAATCCCATGATATTTATTTATTAAATAAATCTGCATTTATTAAATCAGGGTAGATATGGTAGAAACGAGGTATGGCTCATCAGGTTTTATTCTTCAAAATTTTTCTAGCAGAGCTTGAAAAGTACCAAATTTCATTCTCCCTTTATTTTTTCTCAGTTGGAAATCTGCATACTACAGTAGGAATAACTGTTTGGTAGGAGAGAGCTAGCACTTGCAAATGAATCTCATTGGGAATTTTAGTGGGGGGGAAAAAAGCATGTGTGTATACTTACAAGTACAAAATACACATATACAATAGCGTATATTCATATGCTTATGACTAATTTTCTTATGCTGACTGTAACTTGCTCTTCCTGAGGCTGTCTCTAAATACCCTGTTTTCAAAATCAGGAGAAAGGGTGTCAGGAGAAGAGTGTCCTAAATTATAGGAGCACTTTGGGCTGTTTTTAAGTGGCTGAGTTTTTCCACCAGACAATCTTTTCTTTGAATCAACCTTGCACCACTTGCTTTGAATCATATGTTTCTCACAATAATGTTATGGCAGGGTTTGAAATGCTGTTTAGAGAAGTAACATGAGCCAGATGAGGTAGTGCAAAGATACAGACTTTCTGGATCTGTGTGGACTCACATCCAAGGAGCATCAGGCTTGTGCTGTAGGCTGTGCTCTGGGAAGCCTGGCAGGACATCTCTGCCAAAGTTGTTCTGTTCAGTGCCTAGAAATCCTTATTGTTTTGAATGGTAGCTCCTCAGGTGATGCAAGTGCAGTGTATGTGGGGTTTAAATGGATTCTGCTGACTTTGGTAGTTGGTTGTCAGATCTAGAAAGCTAAGAATGTAGTTTGGAGAATGAGAACATGTGTAGCTGCATGTGATATTATTTTCTTCACTTCTAAACTTAATTTGAACAATGTTTTATTTAAAGCAGTTTCTAATATTTCCATGTTTAAAACATTTCTTTGTTTTATTGAGAAGCTGCTTCTTCATTTGACCTTCTTATGCTGTGTTGCATTGTTCCCCTTTTCCCTTTATATGCACAGGTGAAGCAAGGGATTTTCAGCAATACAACAAAGTCTTTTCACCTCTGGATTGCATCTTCAATTTTTTCCGATGTCACAATTTGTAGATAGGGCCAGAGTTGTTTTAGAACGGCAAACACAATATCTTTGCTAAGTACTAAATTAATTCTTACAAAATATTTTTTAAAAGAACAATGGGCCTTTAGTTGTGAAAATTTGCTTATGACTCTTAGATTAAAATAATAGATATGATTTCTGAACAGTGCATTACTTCTAAAATCTTGTCAAGAGAAGTCACTTCTGAAGTGATTTATAAGCGTGTAATAATCATATTGTTTGGTTTGACTTTGTTTTTAGAGAGAGCACAGAAAGCTAAGGACCCTGGCTGAAAAAGCCTGGAGTTCTTCTCCTTGTATGCAAAAGGCATAAGGACACGTGAGGGAAGAAAGCTGGGTGATGATGAAAGAAGTACTGTTCAGTTACCCTCGATTATGTTTATTTTGGCAGTGTTGCAAATGTGGATTCATGATGAGATATGGTTTTTTCTACTTTGTGTCGCATAGCGTATATGTACATGTTTTCTTTGGAACTGGTAGAGAAAAGTAAATGTCATAAGATACACTGGGAATACTGGTGTTTTAGTGTACTCTCCTCTCCCTGTAAAGCTTGTTACTATGTTACTCAAGATGAGAACAAGTTGTTAAAAGTCCTCCAAATGATGTGTGCTTTTACTATGTTTTCAGTGTAAAAAATGCATGTACTTTTTTGTGGGTTGTGGGTTTTTGAGTGTTTTCTTATGGATCTTATACAGAATAGAAAACGAAGCAGATGTTTCAACAGATGTCACAGGGGGCCTCTGGAGGGAATGGATGTTTCATGCACAGGAGGAAAGAAAACTACTGAAAAGAGGGGAAATCTAGAATTGTGTGGCCTGAGGTCCACTGAGCTCAGTCACTCATAGATTTTTGAGGTTGCAGCTGTTAAGAGCGGAAAGTTTTTTTTATTTATTATTCTAGTATCAGGACACAGATTCAGAAACCTTCATCAGAAACAATTTCTTCTCATTAAGCAGCTATGAAATGATNTATGACCACTGCTCTGAGGAGCCTGTTCCAGTGCCCAACCATCCTTGTGGTGAAAAACCTATTTGTAATACATGATATTATGATGCTTTGCACATTGTATTATGTAATAGGTCTGAATTTTTCTTTAAGAAGAAAAAAATCCCCCGGTTATTTAAGTGACGTTAGTAGAGTGTTGATTTAGAAAATGAAGAGATGTGTTAAATGATTTCGTATGCAAATCCCATGATATTTATTTATTAAATAAATCTGCATTTATTAAATCAGGGTAGATATGGTAGAAACGAGGTATGGCTCATCAGGTTTTATTCTTCAAAATTTTTCTAGCAGAGCTTGAAAAGTACCAAATTTCATTCTCCCTTTATTTTTTCTCAGTTGGAAATCTGCATACTACAGTAGGAAATACTGTTTGGTAGGAGAGAGCTAGCACTTGCAAATGAATCTTATTGGGAATTTTGGTGGGGGGAAAAAAAAGCACGTGTGTATACTTAAAAGTAAAAAATACACATATACAATAGTGTATAGTCATATGCTTATGACTAATTTTCTTATGCTGACTGTAACTTGCTCTTCCTGAGGCTGTATCTAAATACCCTGTTTTCAAAATCAGGAGAAAGGGTGTCAGGAGAAGAGTGTCCTAAATTATAGGAGCACTTTGGGCTGTTTTTAAGTGGCTGAGTTTTTCCACCAGACAATCTTTTCTTTGAATCAACCTTGCACCACTTGCTTTGAATCATATGTTTCTCACAATAATGTTATGGCAGGGTTTGAAATGCTGTTTAGAGAAGTAACATGAGCCAGATGAGGTAGTGCAAAGATACAGACTTTCTGGATCTGT
Organism: Alaudala cheleensis; assembly: GCA_013398995.1. Lineage (NCBI taxonomy): Eukaryota > Metazoa > Chordata > Aves > Passeriformes > Alaudidae > Alaudala > Alaudala cheleensis. The sequence continues at coordinate 94,112 of VWYE01014261.1, read as the reverse complement.
CTGGACTCACATCCAAGGAGCATCAGGCTTGTGCTGTAGGCTGTGCTCTGGGAAGCCTGGCAGGACATCTCTGCCAAAGTTGTTCTGTTCAGTGCCTAGAAATCCTTATTGTTTTGAATGGTAGCTCCTCAGGTGATGCAAGTGCAGTGTATGTGGGGTTTAAATGGATTCTGCTGACTTTGGTAGTTGGTTGTCAGATCTAGAAAGCTAAGAATGTAGTTTGGAGAATGAGAACGTGTGAAGCTGCATGTGATATTATTTTCTTCACTTCTAAACTTAATTTGAACAATGTTTTATTTAAAGCAGTTTCTAATATTTCCATGTTTAAAACATTTCTTTGTTTTATTGAGAAGCTGTTTCTTCATTTGACCTTCTTATGCTGTGTTGCATTGTTCCCCTTTTCCCTTTATATGCACAGGTGAAGCAAGGGATTTTCAGCAATACAACAAAGTCTTTTCACCTCTGGATTGCATCTTCAATTTTTTCCGATGTCACAATTTGTAGATAGGGCCAGAGTTGTTTTAGAACGGCAAACACAATATCTTTGCTAAGTACTAATTTAATTCTTACAAAATATTTTTTAAAAGAACAATGGGCCTTTAGTTGTGAAAATTTGCTTATGACTCTTAGATTAAAATAATAGATATGATTTCTGAACAGTGCATTACTTCTAAAATCTTGTCAAGAGAAGTCACTTCTGAAGTGATTTATAAGTGTGTAATAAGCATACTGTTTGGTTTGACTTTGTTTTTAGAGATGAAGCAGAGCACAGAAAACTAAGGACCCTGGCTGAAAAAGTTCTTCTCCTTGTATGCTAAAGGCATAAGGACACGTGAGGGAAGAAAGCTGGGTGATGATGAAAGAAGTACTGTTCAGTTACCCTCGATTATGTTTATTTTGGCAGTGTTGCAAATGTGGATTCATGATGAGATATGGTTTTTTCTACTTTGTGTCGCATAGCGTATATGTACATGTTTTCTTTGGAACTGGTAGAGAAAAGTAAATGTCATAAGATACACTGGGAATACTGGTGTTTTAGTGTACTCTCCTCTCCCTGTAAAGCTTGTTACTATGTTACTCAAGATGAGAACAAGTTGTTAAAAGTCCTCCAAATGATGTGTGCTTTTACTATGTTTTCAGTGTAAAAAATGCATGTACTTTTTTGTGGGTTGTGGGTTTTTGAGTGTTTTCTTATGGATCTTATACAGAATAGAAAACGAAGCAGATGTTTCAACAGATGTCACAGGGGGCCTCTGGAGGGAATGGATGTTTCATGCACAGAGGAAAGAAAACAACTGAAAGAGGGGAAATCTAGAATTGTGTGGCCTGAGGTCCACTGAGCTCAGTCACTCATAGATTTTTGAGGTTGCAGCTGTTAAGAGCGGAAAGTTTTTTTTATTTATTATTCTAGTATCAGGACACAGATTCAGAAACCTTCATCAGAAACAATTTCTTCTCATTAAGCAGCTATGAAATGATCTGTAAGGATTTCAGGGGCCTGTTGTAAGCTCCTGTGTTAAGTGCTCCATCTTCTAGAGGAGTGTCAGAAGGAGATTCTTCTCCCTGAGAGGAGTAAACCTTACTAAGCCTGCAGAGATGTGCTTCTTGGAGAAGCTGCCAGGAGGAAATCAGGCAGACTAATCTGAAAATGTTTTCTGGACTGAAGAAAACTGCTGAAGTGGAGGAAGAATAAAAAAGAAAAATTACAAGCAACTTTACATAAGGTAGAATGGGATATGAACGTAAGACTCCTGCTGCACACTTAAGTGGTACCAGTTGCAGTCGTTAGTCAGCTCTGCATTGAGACTAATTTAATTTCACAGCAAGGAAGAATTGTAGCAAGCTCCACATCCTGTCTAGCAGTGCTAGATGTTTGAGCCAGCTCAGTTGAGAGAGAGGGCACATGCTCTGGTTGTTTACACAGAAATCCTAAGACTGGTGGAGGAACACTTTCACAGCCACTGTTGGCAACACTTAACACAGTGGCACATGGCTTTGATTTCAGTCATCCTTCCTGGTTTGGACCTACTTTGCCATGTCATCATAAATTGGCTCAGCGGAATAGAGGATACCCTTGGCTTTTCAGTGTTTTAGAACTAAAATTCAGATTTTGTGTTCTATCTGGGATTGAATGTGTATCTACTAGTTTAATCTGTGAGTTACTGCTCCTAAGAATAAATTATATAATGGGAATCTGTAGTACTGGAATAGAATGATTTCCTGTAAATCCATTCTTTTTTCTGCTGCATGCTCTAATATGAAGTACAGCTATCATCCTACTTTAGGGGAGAGAACTGCCTGGGCAAGAGGAGGAAAGAGATTAAAGTTTTAAGAAGATTTAAGAATTCCTGAGAAAATAGTTTTTGCCTCATGCTTTTCAAAAACATGAGAAACACAAAATGAAGGGGAGAGAAAAAAACAGAGCAAAAAAATATCTCAGAGACATGGAACTGTAAGAAGCTATGAGGTGTTTGTGTTCTATTGGTCCAGGTTTCTTTGCATGTGGAATGTGAGAAGCATCTTCGGGCAGTAGAGAGCTGCATGAACAGCGCTGCATTCAAGAGTGTAGAAAACACTGAAGCACTCTAATGAGAGAAGGGGAGCAGAACCTGGGCTACCATTCCCAAAATAGTGTGATGTCTGACAGAGAGATGACATAAAATGGAAAACAAAAATTTGCTGAGAAAATACTCTAAGGTGACAACACACAGTAATCTTTCATGATATGAATATGCTGTGTCACAGCACTGGAGTAACATCAAATGTTGGTGCAAGTATTGTGAAAGTACCTGAATGAACAGAAATGTTCTGCCAGATTAACAGTGGTGAAAATGTTGATGACTGGAATTACGCTTAGAAATATATCTTCCATTACTTTCTGATAATTTAGCAGCTCCTGAAAAAAATAACTCTGCTGATTCAAGGATTTTGGAGATGTTTGCTGCTATTTTCCACATGTACCATAAATCCTATTACTTGTGCTTTAAGCAGCAAGCAAGCTGATTTGCAGATATAGAGACTGAAACTAGGTAAGAAGTACAAGACTCCTGTGGCTTTAATAGTGTCTACAGCTGAATAGAAATAAATCCAGAGCAATTAAATTTAAAAGCAATAGTTTCCTTAGAACTTCTTTATTTGCAACAACTTTTGTCTTCAATCGGTGTCCTTTTTTATTGCCACTTATTTATTGAGAGTCATGTAACTTGAGACCATTAAAAAGAGAATAAAGAATTAAATACTGTATATTTGGGACACTTGCTTGTATAGCTGCTTAATTCCTGAAAGTCAGCCTGTTGTGGTAACAGGTTTTTTGTTGGTTCTTTCAGGGGTTTTAGGTTGCCTGGGTTTTTTTTAAATAATCCACAGTACATATACAGTAATATACAAAGGTAGTCTCTTAGGTGGTGGAGATTTTTCCAAAACAAATTGTATCTCTATTACACTAATTTATAGACATTTCTATGATTTGATCTGCAAGACCCAGTATAAAATGGGTCTCCATCCACATTGCAGATCCATGAAAAAAGCTGCTCTCACATGTATGAGATGCACCTTGAAAATGAGAAATTAAAGCATGTAAAGAATAATAATTTTTCCTATTTTATTATAGTTTTTAGTATTTTCATGCATTTGTGATATGAATGCTAAGCAGGTGGTGAAAGTGTAGTTATCTTGATGTGCACTTTAAATAAACTCTGTGCACTGTGAAGGTGTAAATGTATTTGTTATGGTGCAGTTTTACTTATTTTCCATTGAAATACCTTGACAGAAAATCCCATGGAAAGATGTGGGACTTTTGAGATAAGAATCTGTTGCAGATCAGTGGCATTCTTTCCAAAACTGTATTTATCAAAAATCATGAGGTAGATGTTGAATATCTAGGATGCAGTGTGCATAAAGAAATGAAGAGTGAAATGTGGCTTACTTTTTAGCAGGGCCAGAGTTGTTGCCCAGAGCAAGGTCAGGGAATTCATGCCTTGAAAAGGATGAGGTGAATGAGGGGGAGAGGTTGCTGTTCTTATGACTTCTTTATGGCATTTCAGTTCCATTCTCTCTGCTCTTTTTGGGAGCCAGGGACTGTTTCATGACCATGAGAGCAAATGTGTTCCTTTAATAAAAAGAAGGAAGAAGAAAACACAAGTGTCACGTCTGTAGGTGCATCTAATAGATGGCTCTTAATGGTTGTGAAAAACAATATTGTGAAATCCTTACAAGGTTGTTTCAGAAAATCTCAGTTGCGTTCTCAGGAATAGGGGTCCTGGTCCAGCAGTGGGGATAATTTAACCCAGTTCTGGGCTGTGGGAGGGTATTTGTGGCAGAGGTCTGCAGAAAGCTCTGACTGCGTTCATCACCCTCACTCTGCAGTAAATTTCTCTTGTGCTGGATGTGGCGAGGAGCTGCCATGATTTTTCAATTGCATGAGGAGTACAGACTTGAGACTTTGATGCTGTGTTCATGCTGGTGGTACTTGTCCTCTTGATGGTGATTCTTCGTTGCTCCAGCTCCTTCCTAATTAGTTTTAGGGCACTGCCATCCTTAGATCTTACTGAGTGCCGTAGCCCATTATTAGCTCTTCCAGGCCACCACAGCTGTGTTGTCACTGTATTATCATCAGTATTATCATCATACTTTTTGACTGTTTTTTTTGCTTTTGTGCTTTTTAAGCTTTTCACCCAGCTACAAATAACACATTATTAAAAAATGGAAGCTCATTGGGTTGTTACTGAACCATATGCCTTGAGGGGAAAAAAAAGTGCTGTTAATACTTTTGACAGTGTTGTGGATGTTGGCAACATGTTCATATTCTGTGTGTTCTTGACAGAAAGGCAGGCTGACTTTGACACTTATATTTTGATACTCTAAATTTGGCTGACATGCATATTAAAAACAAAACATGAAAAAAATCCAGTCAACAACCAAAATCCCCCAAACTCTATTGTTTCCACTGCTAGTATTTTAACAAAGAATTGAGAGTCACATTTAAAAATACTGGTGTCATAACAGAGATTTCTGTTATGGTCAAGCACAGGTATAAAATCTCATTGTCCCAGATTTCTCTCTTCCCTTTCCAGTCTTCAATTTTGTGTTTTCATAAGGGTTTGTGTCTTAATTTTTTAATTTTATGTGACCATTGTTTTCCCCTGTGTTAATTTCCTTTCCTTTTTTTGCATCATCTACCATAAAAATTTGTCTCTTAAAACAAATAGGTGTTTGGTGGATTGGCAAATTGGGCTTTACTGTACATTGCTGCTCTCAATACAGCATAATGATGCAAACAATTTAAGGAGAGGTTGTTTTAATAATAATTAATTCGGCTGGAAGAGGTGTTCCAATAGCTGGAACTGTAGCAGTAACAATATTTTCTGTATATGTTTAAGGTCATTACAGAAATCTTCTGCAATATTAATTAGGGTTTCTGGCATTATCTTTAGTCTGCTGACTGACAGATCACCTGTCATCTGCTGATGGTGACCAGTTACTAAAGGCTGAATGCAGTTGTACTTTAACATAGCTCAAAGTTGTCTTCTCTCCTGATAACTCAGTTGAAGGGGGTGAAAAAAAGACTCTTAATTGTCTTAATCTAAATAATTACATATTTTGAGTGGTTTATTTTTTTAAGATGTCAAAATGCCAAAAAAAGACAGAAGGACAGAGGCAAACCTAAAGGACCTTAAGGGTGCTACTTAAACCATTAAGAGCAGTCCTGTGCTCTTTGCTTAATTTTAGCAGTTTGATTCAATACATTTTTCTTTAACCTACTTTTCTGTTCAATAAATATCTTCCATGCTCAGGAAATAATCTACTTTTAGTTGATGTTAGCAATTTAAATGTATGGTTTGGTAACTTTTATGTTGGGAACTTTTTGTGTTTCTCAGGTAAACAGAATCATTGACTATATGTAATACTTTATTAAATGGGCATCAGGAGGAAAGGGTGTCAAATGCAGAAGAAAAAGTAATATGAAAAAGCCACTTTAAGTTATGGACAAAGGTTATTTCTAGAACTGCAATGCCAATGATTTATTTTTAACCAGTTGATCCCACTTGGTTCATCTTCCTTCAGACACTTCAGTTATTAATGTAATGCAAATAATAAATCATTCAGGCTTTCTTTACACTTGTCAGACACATCTCTTTGCTGTCTGTTTTGGCAGCAGCAGGGATGAAATGTACTTATTGACTGCAGTCACCACCATTTAAATAGATATCTGTCTTTCCCTGACACCACATAATAGGAATTTGTGGATTTTTATCCCTGAAATAAATCCTCCTGAAAAATTTTTCTACCATAGGCTTTAATGTTTGGGTTTTTTTTCCTAGAGTGGTTTTGTTGACTTTTGGTATACTTAGAGAAGGCAGGAAGGTGGTTTCTTACACACAACATTCCTCTGAACATTCTTTGCTGTATTTTCTACTTGTTTCTTAAAATTCACATTTTTTTTTTCTCAGTTAAAAAAAAAATCATTTGCTCATTTTATAAATGTTGTATAAAAGCAGCCTCAAGTAATGTGTTTTTCCCCTTTATCCCAGTGCATGATCCATCTCTTTTTTTCTAATCATTTATCTTCTTTCCCGGTTATTCAGAGGACTTCTTAATTTAGTTATAGTTGTTATTTGAACTGTGAAAATTTCTAAATGAAATAGACAATTTTGATGGAGAAGTTCTCAGTATTGTGAGTCTCTATTCTGCTACCTATGTCTTTATCCTGTATGAACTAGAAATAATAATTGCATAAAACAAATAATTCTGTTAGGAAAATGTATTAATTGGTAGAACACCGGATGGATGTCTTTAACTGTGGAATTATTTACTTTCTTTTTCCTTCCCCCTTCTCTGTTTTAACCCTGGTTTTGTCATGGTAGAGACCAGCTTTGCAGATACAGTTTGACAAGGGACAAAAAAATTCTCTGTGTTCTAGCCTAAAATTTGAGTGTTAGTATGTGCTCTGGGGAGATGTGGTGGTGGGGAGCAGGGGGATGCCAAAAGGAGACTGACTATGGCAGGTCTGCACTTGAGCAGGCTCCTGGCAGGACTTACGAATGTGTGGAGAGTGGAGTCCACACTTGAGCTGGTTTGCTGGCAGGATTTGTGACCCTGTGGGGTCCTGCACTGGAGCTTTCTGTTCCTGAAGGACTGCACCCCATGGAAAGGACCCACACAAGAGCACTTTGTGAAGAGCTGCAGCCTCTGAGAAGTTAATGGAGGACTGTCTTCTGTGGGAGTGACCTCACACTGGAGCAGGGAAACTGTGAGGAATCCTCCCTGTAAGGAGGAAGGAGTGACAGAGTGTGATGAAATGATCACAATCCCAATTCACTGTCCCACTGCACTGCTCTTGGGAAGAAGGAGGAGGAGAAATCAGGAGTGAAGTTAACCCTGGGAAGAAGAGAGAGGTGGGAGGGAAAGGGTTTTCAAGATTGGGTTTTATTTCTCACTGTCCTTCTCTGATTTGATTGGTAATAAACCAAATTAATTTCCCCAAGCCAAGTCTGTGTTGCCCATGGCCATAACTGATGAGTGACTTCTCCCTGTCCTTGCCTTAACCCATGAGCAGCTTTGGGTACCTGGTGTCCAGACATGGTCAACCACATGTCTTTCTACCCTGTCCTCACCCAAGCAGTCTCTGAAGGTTTTTTAAAGTGCTTCTCCCACTCTCTACTCAGTTCTTGCTCTGCAGATTGCATATTGGGTGAGTTGTAGGGTGTTGTGGAAGCACTGAGCTTATGGTGCACACAAGTGTGCAGGTACTTGGTAGGATGGAAGTTAATGGCCAAACTCACTTGATCAATATTCTATTAAGAACATTCTGATTTAAAATACAACTGCAGAATTTGTTGGTGTGAGAAGAAATATTGATTTTGATTGTAATATCCAAGTATTACATTGCAGGTAAAATAAGTACTGGCCAGCATTAACAGTGACAAGATTTCTATGTATTTAAATTGTAGTTTCACTTGACCTATAAGTTTCTTTCCTAATGTCGTAGTTTATAATAATAATCTGACACACATTCATGAAAAGATTTATTTTAGTCAGAGGAAGCTGTGCATAAATTGATGCTGTAGAATTTTAAAAACATTCTTGGTATCTCTTCCCTATTAAGATTCTACAAGACACTCTGTGAATTTTTATTTAACTAAGTAGCACTTGTAATATGATGTGGTGTGGTTTCTTTCAGTCTTTGACTTAGCCAATACACTTCATTTTTCAAAAATCAACAGCACATGAAGACCTAAAAAGCTAAACAATTCATGAATGTAGGAAGAAAATTTTATGTCTGCAGAAGCAAGTACATGGAATGGGAAGCACAAGTCAACTTGTGGCTTCCTTTGCAATTTTAACTGCTTTACCCTATCGCCTCTCCTTTCATGTGTAACTATTCCATAGTTAATTATTTTCCAACTGGTTGTAAACTTCTTTATCACGTAGGATGTTTGATATTCAAAATGTCATTTTTTCCTCTCTATAGCCCTACTAAATTTTTTGTGCTAATTAAATAAAATTCCATGCAAGATGACCTATTTATCTGTGGGGTTTTGAGGTGAATGACAGTGAAGCAACTTTGTGCTTCACAAAATTAATTAATTTATTTTAACCATACTCCTTGATGTACTACCTGCATTATACGTTTGGCAACTTAGACACAAAGGAGGAAAACCAGCATGAGAATTTTTAGCATATTTAACATCAAACAGACATACTGTCAGATTCAACTCTGTTGACAGGAACATTCTGCAATGAGGTCTTTAGCTCATTATTAAACAGAACTGTAAGCTGGCTGTCACACATTGTAGATGATTATGGCTCGTATGAAATACCTCATATAATTTCAGCATTTCTTTTCTAGAAAGGGATATGTCTATCTTGATGAGATAAGACAAATAAGAATATTCACAAACCCTGCAGCCTTGTCATGATTTGGTATAGGCTCTTCTTTGCTGTTGTGCATCTCTTGCATACCTTTATGATTTTAAATTAAGTCATATTCATAGCCTGCCTCAGTTTTTATTTAGCCCCACACAAGCTTAATGTTTATAATTGTTTTTCTTAGATTCCCATGTCAGGGCCATATTTCAGAATCAAGAAATAGGTAAGTTATTGTTAGTAGCATTTGTCTTCAATGGTATATGTATGCTATATACCAGAAAAATCACAGCTTTTAGATTTGCTCTGGGTGTTCCTATGGCACATAGAGTCTTGTAAGTCTGTCAGTACTTAGTTAACATGTTCTGAAAATGTGAAGTTAATCATGCAGATGGGCATTTAGGAAGTCAGTGTTTTCTCATCTCTATGGGTAGATGATGATTTTCTTTAGGACTAATTAGTAGGGTTATTAATCCAAACAATTAAATTCTCTTCTAACACTACAGCTGTCTAATTAATGAATCTATTAATTAATCAGTAGGTTCTCCAGATGTCTACTGAGATACTATCCCTTGAGCAGCAATACTGGCTGGTGATTTTTTGCCAACTAAGAACTAGAATCTTTCATTTGTTTGGTTGTGTATGAAGCAAGAGCCTGATTCATTAAAGTTGTATCTTTTCCTCTGAGTAAAAAGCTATTTTTACTAGTTATTTTTCACCTGACTTACATGTGACTAGATAATGTGTTATTAAAATTGAAGGGAATGGTGTTCACATGTTTCATTTCCAAACCAGAAAAAGCTCTTGCAGAAATGAATGTTACCATACAAACATGCAAATAGCTTAATTGCTTCCAGTTTAAGAAACCTACTTGCCTTGTGCCAGTAAGTCATGATCTTACCACAGTGTTATCATCTGTGGCATGCTGCCTTGCACTGCAGCTTGAAACCGTGCTATAATTTGGGTCAATTCTGGCAAAGCCAGCCTGTCTGATTCAATCTGATGGATACACTTTCTCAGACAGGAATGAGAAGTGTTTTGACCATATACTATGTGCTCAGGTTTGAGCAATTAAAAAAAAAAAGCTTCTCTACATACTGCAATATATAGGATATACTGTGTGTGCTATGCTGGTCTGCTTGGTTTGTAGCTTCTCTTGGCAAAGCGGATTTTTCAAAGGTAAGTGTTAAAACTTGTTATTTGGCATCTTTTCTTTCACAACTAAAGCAATTACCAGCTTATTCAGTAATGAAATTGTAGTCATCTAAAAGTACTGAAACTGATGTTTGTGCTTCCCTCTCTGTTCCATAGAAGTCAAGGTATAAGTGACCTCGTCAGTTCTAATTATCGTACAACAGGCTGGGATGTAATTGCTAAGTCACCATGGCTGCATTTTTGCTAGCACATTGTCTTCCTCAACGATAAGGATCTATTTGATTTCTCTTCTCCCTCCTTCCTCTTAGAATTTCCTCCCTTTTAATTTATCAGGTACAAAAGAAGGTAAGGAGGAGGAATTGAAGCCTCAAGAAAATTGTGTTCATTTTAATTAAATCCTCAAATGTGAACCACACCCCTTCTATTCCTGTGTTGGTGTGCACAACGCTCCAAAAACTTGCCAGCCCACAGCTGCCAGTGTTGCTGTTTTATTGGAACGTATGCAAAGTTGGCAGCTTTTCCCAGTGCCATGCATCCATGCTGAGGAAGGTGCTATGCTGTGAAAGGACAGAGTCAGAGGAGCTGAGGGCATATGTTCTCAATTGGTGTTTGTCCATGCTGACATTTTGCTTGGGGGCTTGGGCTGTTGAGGAAGGTGGTTTTACTGAGGTTACAGGCTGGGTTTTGCCAGCTGCCATCAAACTTACACAAACTACTGGCAATGAGAAACAAGTGCTTTGAATTAAACATTATAGGAATTCAGACCTGAGCAAAACTGATTTTATGTAGGAAACACCTTGTTCAGGATCCTTCAGCTTCTGCCCATTTTATATAGTGTTAACACAGATATTTGAGGGAGCTATGAGATTACATTGGCTTGGTTTCCAGCTGAGTTCTGGGAACTGAAGACTGAGCCAGGGCTTAATTCTGTTTCTAGCTATAGACTGAGCTAAAGATAACTGTTAAGTGTTCATTGTCTGGACTACGTTGTGCAGAAACCTATGGTTGCACTATATCAATAGATGTCTGCATGTGACTAACCAAGCAAACAGGACTATCAGGAAAATAGAGAGAATGCTGGACAACCAAGGAAATAAATCCTGAATCTATTGAAAGAAGAAAATAGAAAACCTAGCTCTATAAAACTCTTCTGAATTAGGAAGACCCTCAGTCTTCTCCAAGGGTGAAAGCTTTATTTAGCTCATCTTTAAGAATTCTGTGTTCTTGTTCCTGTAAGTTTTTGTGCTGGTATTTAAGAGACAAATCTGATTTGTTAATTGAAAAGCTTTTAGTGACAGCTGAATACAAGTAGTATGTTTGTGTTCAGCATTTTTTTTCTTCTAACTTACATAATATATTTCTATTCCTATGACTGAAAAGAAGTACTTTAAAAACACCAATGAATAACTTCTTCCCCTTCCATCCCTCCCCCACTCCCCCCCGAAAAAACCCAACCCAAACAAGGGAAAACCTTAACTATGTAAGCATTTACTAGAAAAGCGTAACCAACATAATAATTTGATTTAGGACTGGAGAGCTTTATATAATTGCATCCTAAATATATTTCTCTGATTAAAGAATCTTTAGAATCTTGCTAATCAGAAATAGGAAGAACATTTTTCTTTCTCACACATCCCCACTCCCCTCCTTCATTTTCCTCTTCTCCCTCTAAATCGTCCACCCTACTTTCCAAGCTCAGTTCATTATCTAGTTTTAAAATGCTATTCAATATCACTTGCTATTATATTAGCCCTTGTATATACTGTATATTTAAGGCAACAGTGCTAAGATTTGTTTGAGTAGTAAAGTGAAATGAGCAAAAATCACTGTTCGCCTACTTTTTTCTCGACTTTCCACTGTGTCATAAACTACTCTGTGGTTCACAAGTTACTGATGGTCTGGTAAGTATGTGGCAAGTGTTTGATCCTGAGAAAGCTGATCAAGTGTACCTTTGTCCTCTTCATTTTCACTTTTAAAAATGCTTTAAAAGGAAGACAAAGCCACGTTGCTAATATTGCTCTTGTAAGCAACTTATATAGTAATTGGAAAGATGTACAAGAGTTATGAAAGTCGTCAGTTGCTATGAAAAGAGAGATGCTGTAAGACTATTTTAAGTATAAAAGCATTTGAGAAATCCAGCTATCCAATCTAGACCTCAGCGTGTTCATGGGTTCAAGTCCATGGACCAGTGTGGTGTAAAACTTTGATTTAGAAGTTTTCAGAGGCAGAATTAAGATCTGCTGCTGTACAAGACTGTATCATGTGATTGCATTTTTTGCTATTGAAATTATTTTCTGGCAGTAGAAGCAAAGTTTTTTTGTCTTGGCTCTATTAATATCTCAATTTTTACCCTTTTTATGTCCTTACCAAAGCTATATTTATAATATTTACTTCAGTCTTTTTTATCGTGTTTAAAAAAAAGGCACAACATAACTATCATTGCTCTATTACTCTGCACCTTATCCTAGCGCTAATAAGACTACTTTAATGAGATGGAACTTTTTTCCCTATCTTATTTAAGTGTTTTCTGTATTACAGATTTCCACGTTAAGTTCTGAATAAAAAGTTTTGTTATCACCACAACTTAATGAGAAACTTCGTTTTAGGATGGACAGAGTAGATCATTCATTGCATTGAGCTCCATTTTTGGCTAGGGTTGAGAGCTCCCTGAAAGGCATAGGTTAAAAGCATATTTTAAAGGTGAGATTATTTCAAGAACTAGTAGTCTTTATCTCCCAGACAAACTCTTGTATGTGCTTGAATTTTTCACTTCCTTACTTTGTTTCATTCCTTTGACATGAGCTGTTTATAGTGTTTAGATACACTTTTACTCCATCAGGATGTCTTCACTATAGTCGATTCTTGCTGTACGAGTAACAGGCTGGGCTACAGGGATATGCCAGCCAAATTTCCAAGCAGGCATAAATTAAAAAATTCCAAAATTAGTCTTACAGAAATGGATGTGTCTCTTTGGTCCCATTTCTTCAAAGAGTAGGGCAGCATGGAGGGTATGCTATGTTTGGCAAAGACAGGTTTTTTAAAGACAATTCAGTTTGAACTTTCTGGTTTTTGATGTATATGCTAAGGATCTTTGAAATATGAATCAGTTTTTGTTCTTCCAGCTTACCTAAACACAGCTGCTAGAATGTCAAGTCTGTGCTGAATGAAAGTGGAAGGACCCCTTTCCTAGTCAGGCACACTCTCTCAGTATACAGTGCATGATACTTCAGCACTTTAAATAAACATGCTGTGTCAGGCATACTTGATCAAAGGTAGCTCCCTTCTTCTGATTAGGGCAGGTAAGCTTAGTGTCTGCTTTCTGCTGAGCATCTACAAAGCTCTAAGTCCCTTGGATTTGCAAAGACTCAGCATCTTTGGAAGTCACACCACTAGCAATGACAAAATTGGAGTGTCCAATTAGGTGATCTCATTGTAAGTCTAGTTAAGTTATAGATGTTAGTGTACTTACAGACTCAGGTAATCACATGAATGCATACTTCCATTGAAATCAATAAATGCTAAATTACTCAGTGCTTTTAAAAATCCAATTAGGCACTGAGACAGCTGAATAACTGCAGAAATGTGATGTATGGGGACGTGAATTTATATGTATGGCATCCATTATGCTGGGAGACTGCGAAGGAAAGCTGAGGAATGAAATGCCCAGTCAATGCGGCATTCAGTGGCTAACTTTCATAAGCTGCTTTAAAGCCTAGGATCACTGCCACTGCTTTCAGGAGTTTATGGTCCATATGTGGGAAGAGAATAACTTGGCATACAGCAAACCTGAAGCCCAGAGTATGCTTATATATTCAACACTCTATTGCCCTTGGCAGAGAAGTCTGAATATTGACCCTCTGCCATACTTTCTAACAACTTTTTGCCGAATTCTCATCGCAGATGCGTTCCTGTAATGCCATTAGGTTTGCTGGATGGAATCTAATAAACATAAAAAAGAGCAATATTTGGGAAAGTGGGAACTCTTTATAGGGTTGAATTTGTTTGTTTTTTCATTATCAGCATATTTAACTCAATTTTCTTTTTCTCCTGATCTTTGTGAGATATCAAAACATAATATATCCTGTTTCTTGTTTGTAAGAAAGAGTTATAGTCTCTTTGGAGGGAAGGGGTAATTATGGATGGTAATCAGAAAGCCTGAGTTGGGGAAGTCCAGTTTTAGTGAGGAGATGCTTAGCCAACATGAGTCAGACGAGACAATGCAAAGATAGGCAGTTTCATTTGCCTGGCAGATTTTCAGAAGCTTATTTCAAGGGCATGCCTAGAAGCCTTCAGTGAATATGGATGTATTAACATAGTTACTCTTTTGTTTTTAAAAAACCTCAAAACATTAAGGCTGCCATGCAACTATCAGCTCCCCATGAATTTTTCCAAAACCCAGCCACAAATAATAGCAAGATGTTTTTAATCACATAATTCTGGAAAAATAATATGTCTTAGTTCCTCTTTATTGAAGTGAGTGGCATGTAGAAGGGGATTCAGAAATTTATTTGAAATTTCCTTCAGTTGTGTAGTAGTTGTCTTGCTTTGCCTTGACTACTCGGGGTATTTTTTTTAAAAAGCGTTTTTAAGATCTTAAGATGTTATGAGACTTTTGCTATAAAAATTTTATAATGCGGTCATTTAATACACTTAGAATAACTGTAAAAGGTGTGAGAGGCATTGGTGAAGTGTTTGAGTACAGAAGGATTGAGTTACAATTTTGTATGGTCTGAATATATTTATTGTCTAATTTTGTTCTAATAGTAACGACATAAATTTATACCTAAAAAGCATCTGGTGAAATTCAGCTAAATTAGTGTATGCTGCTGCAAGGCTATTTCCTTTTCTTGGGCCAAGGACAAAAATGAGGAGGGATAGATCTGAAGGCATTGTGGTGGTACTGTCTTAATGGGGAGAGATGTGGGGGGTTTTTTTGGGAAGTTTTGAAAATGGTCATTTAGCAGAGCTTTCAGCCTTCACATTATTTTATTTTTGAAGATAAGGGTCTGGGTTAAGAAAAATTGTATGTGCTTAGTCATGAGAATGTTTAATTGCACTGCACAGTGATCCCTGAGAGCAGATTGCTCTGTATGATTCTTCCCCTTTGTGTGGCTTTTTTCTCAATGTGGCAGGTATTTAGATGTATGGAAATTTTCCATTGCTTGACTTGAGACAATTTTGTACCTCACTGGAATGACTTATGGTAGTCAAGGTATAATATTTTTGATTGGCCTGATCACTACATTTATTCACGTGTGTGTGTTAAACTTTGTTATGATTGAATTTCTATTTTTTATGTCTTTAAATTTTTGGACTAAACTATTGCACGGTTTCTGGAAATAAGATGAGGAGAAAAAATTTTTTACATTCAAAATAATTCCAGACACTAATAACAATAATTAGCTCTATCTGTTGAGATCAATAATTGGAGCACTGCCTTGACATTTAGGAGCAGGTGTCCTTTTTGCCAGGGGTATCTTTTCTATAACTAATTTGCCAAATTACAAACTTTTAAAGTCTGCTTGCATGGGCTGAATAGAGACAAAAGGGAGATTTTGAAAAAAGTTAATCTTCTCTGTGGTTAATGGGAGACAAGTTTTTCCTGGTCTGATTCAAAGGATCAAAGTTAGGTTCCTGCTGAGTTGCTCTCTTCCTTCATTACTTCTGGAGGAAGTCAAGGGAGAGAAAACTTACTTGACTGAAGTTAGTGCTGGTGAATTCTCATTTCAGGGTTTCCTGAATTCTCTGAATTTTGTGAGTGTGTTTTTCTGCATGTTTTAGTTCTGCTAGTGCTGACCAGTCTGTGCACACATCACCCCCTGCGCCGAGATACTCAACATGCTTTAGCCTGGAGCTACGTCGTTAAAGCCGGATTCATTTTGCTGCAATTGCTGCTCCTGGCTGAAGAGCTGGCAGTGAAACTGAAATCATAGCCCCTGTTTTGCTGTGCTCTTGGTGAACCCTGTGCTGGCCCTGAGGCAATGCTGTGTAAGAAGCTGTCAGACAGGAGTGTGCAAAGCAAGAGGGAAAAGCAGGGCTGAAGCGTTTTGGTGGCAGCAGAACAGCACTGGGAGGAAAATGAAATAGTAATCCTGAGAATTCGTATCTTTTTGTGATACTGGGGAGGACAGGGATTGGAGAAAAAAATCAAAGCCTAGCAAACTTAAAAGGACCCCACTAACCCAAAGCAAAAAAACCCTGCTTGGTATTTCATATCACTAAAACCCCTGCTATTTTGTATTCTCTTTTACTTTTTCCTATGTTGTTGCCCACTGCTTTTTAAGTTTAGATTTCCATAATAAACCCATTTATACTGAAATGTATTGAGAGAATGATGCTTTTGTGTGCTGAATGTGCTTTGACATAATTTTTCTAGAACTTGACAGAGATTCTATCCTTGATGATTAAAAAGGCATTAATGAGATGGGTACTTGTCAAGACTGGATTATGGCCATCTTCATGTTAGTGAAAGGGCAATGGAATGACTATTGAAAACAAATGTGAAGCACGAATTTTTGCAATGAATTATTGATTGTTCTTGATAGAGGAAATAAGAAATTGGAATGTCCAGGAAGCAAAATATAAATACTCATTGATATTTTAATCAGGCATATTATGACATTGTTAACCTACAATAAAAAGCTGTCCATAATACAAAGTAATTTCTTTTTAAAGAAGCATAATTCAGTCTAGAAAGAAAAAAAATGTGTGGATGTGGGTTTTATATTTATTACACCATAATGCACTATGGCATAGGTAACATGCAAATAGATTTCTTCAACATGTACATGAGAATTCTTAATTACCATCAGATAAATTGATGATAATTCAGCTAGATACCAGACATATGGTTGACAATACATCTATAACAATTCTCAGAGCTTAAAAATTTAAGCATACACTAACGCTGATTTAATTTCTTAACTATTTAGCTATTTTTATTTGACAAATTGAAATAGGTGGCATCCTGGGGAACCAGACTAAAATCTGATCTGTAAAGACTTATTATCTTTACATAGTGCTTTATAGACACTGCTTTGTTGTGACAGTCTCTTCACAGATTTTTATCTTGTAATGTCAAAACAATTAATGGGAAAATAATAATTTAAGGACACTTCATCTTACTTGTCTTCAGTTTGCTAATGAGCTCCTGTCTCTCTCTGGAAGTTTTTCATACGTATGTGTGAGGTAAGATGGAATGCAGTGTTGCTGCTGCTTTAGTAAGGTTTCAGGAAAATTGTAATCATGAACAGTTTTTTCTGCACAGACACACACGCATATCTAATCTCAGAAGTAAGCCATATGAGATGCAGTAAGCGTTTCCTGCTCACCATAATTTCTGTGTCTTCCAGCAGGAGATAAACAACAAAGTATTAGCGTTTGGCATTTACAGAATTTTGCCTAAATATGTAGAAATACTTTTAGGGTATGTTGATATCTAAAATTGGAAAAAAAATATTTTTCTTCTGCTGTTTGTGTCATGCAATTGGAGAAAAATGCAGCAAATCAGTTTAAATCCCATTTAATTCTGTAATGCATATTTTAATTTTTCTTGTTTGCATAAAATTGGCAGTCTCTATTAATTTTCTTGTTTATTACTGTACCCAGTGTTTTCTTGCTTGAAGCCTCATAAAAAATGGGAGCTTTAATTCTGAGACATGATAAATTTGTGTTTCTGGAGTTTTAACATTTGATAAATTTTAAAAAGCCTTTGTTTTCACATTGCTTTTTCATTATTATAGTAAACTACAGCAAAATAGTAGTTAGGAAGATCCAGCACTGACGTTAATATTGTCTGGTCTTGTGGAATGACAAGCAGTCCTCCATTCTGAGTTAGCCACATACTTTTGTTTGCAGATTGGTTTTTGGGTCGCAGCACAGGGGTTACAGGATTACATTGTCCACTAGGTTAGTAAAGGATTCTTGTCTGGCTGTAAGGCAAGTGTGTTTCAAGAAGAACCTAAACTTTAGCTCTTCTTTTTAACCTTTTTATTTCTTAAAGGCAATAACTTGAAAAACTGCCTCCAATCTCCTCTCTTTTTTCTAGAGGAATAGTTTTTTGCATAGCAAGTAGTTTCTCTTAGAAATATCTAAGCATAGATGTGTTCTAAGACATTTATAGGTGTTATGTGCCAAAATACCCTAATTAGCTTACTAGAAAGTGTGATCATCATGTGTACAAACATTATCAAGCACGTGATCGCATCTTGTGACTTTCACCCATTTGGCAATAATATCGGATAATCTGCTTCCATTTAAGCAGTGCAAAGGGAACTAACTTGTTTCCTGTTCCCTTGCCAAGCAGTAACATTTGAAGTGAGTGTGTGGGTGGTGGGGGGGTGTGGAAAGATCACTTCACCCGGAGAAGAGTTTGGTCTGCTGGCTTTTTCAGCTAAATCAGTGCTCAGACTCTAAAGGGAAGCAACCTGCTCAAACCATAAAGTAATTTTGGCAGGACAGCAAACAGTTTCCTGTCTGGCTGGATTGTGCCAGGATGTGGACAGCTACATCTTAGATATAATGTGTAAAGTAAAATCCATTCAGTTTTGCCATACACATTAGGTTTTTCACCAAAAAATGGTAATTTACAGAGACTTGGTTTTTTTCTTTTTTTCAATTTGTTTCTGTTAGTATAAGATTTCTGAGTATAGAGAGAGATGCCTTTTTCTGGTTTTGGATGATTATGTATTTTATCTTTACATGAAGGATTTTTAAAATAATGAGAGTATTTGGGGATTAAAATTCTTCTCTTACTGAAATCAGTCAGCAGAAATCAAGAGCTTGGCTGGGAAGAGTATCAGGCCAATAATGGGTAGGGAAATGCTGGTTCCACTTGTGCTCAAGCGCACAGCATTTTCTCATACAACAATTGCTGAGAGGTTGTGTGTGGTCAGCACCACACTGGTAGCCTTAGGCTGACTGGAACTGCTTCAAACAGACCTAAATATCACCAGATACAGAGGAATCTGTTGCATGTTCCCATTGTTCCTGCTTCTAAGAAGCAATCCATGCGTAGGAAGGCATAAAAAGTCAGGTTATCTTTAGTTTAAGTTGTAATGATAGTTTTAGCAAGTCTGCCACAAACTTAAAAATTCAAAGTAATGGTTTGTTATACCCAAGCCTGTTACACCTCTGAGTGATTTAGTCCTTGCTGAGAGTTAAGCTAATATAACAAGCTGTAAGGCCTCATGTCAGCATTTTGCAGCTTAATAATCACAAAACATTAGACTCAAAAAAACTCTTCTTAATACAAGTCCAAACATATGGTGAAAATTGTTTCCTATAAAAAAATCTCTTGAAATACTAACTGTGATTATTCCACTGTTATAAGTAGTTAGATCCTACTTGGTTGAAGACTATTGTGGGCAAATAGGTAACTATTGAATGATGAGAACTGTGAGAGAAAATAGGTTCTTTCCCCATCTGGTTGGTTTAAAAGAAAAATTATGCTAAATGAAAGGTTTATGTTAACATTTATTGATGATATTTTCATGCCACCATAACACCTTACATTTGAAAGTATTGGTTCCTCAGGAAGCTAACTTATTGCTCTGTAGGTGCTAAAATTTCCATAAATGTGTAATATGAAATCTGATAGATTTGTTTTTACTGAATTGAGATGTAACTGGGACTGTATTAACTTGTTGTAATCCCGCTGCTAAATTGATTTCTGCATGTTTTCTCACCATTTCATTTCACTATGCATTGCACATATTTTAAATATGTAACTCTGCAATTGACTGGGAATGGTCGTGAAGAGGTTGTTATGGTCTCTCTTGCATAAGTAATACATCTTTAGAAAACAGAATTAGGTCATTGGCACATATGTCTAAGTGATTTAGCTTCAACAGAAGAACTGGAACTGAGGAAAGGCCAGTTTTATGTGTCCTGATATTCTCCTGACTTTTCATCTTAAGGCTGTGTGTTATGGCTACCATCCTTCCTCTGGAGGACAATTAGATCTTTTTGGTCAGTGTTTAGCTTTTTCTCCTGGTAAACGAAGCACAAGTCAGCTCTGGGGTATTGGTGTGGCTTTGCACTAAATCAGTAATACAAAAGGTAAGAAGTTCAGAAGTCTAGACTGTTAAATGTTACTACTGAACTTCTACTTCCTCTGTTACACCTAACTGAATAGCATCTAAAAGTCAACTGTACATCCAAAGCTGGTAAGGAGTTTAAAAAGTTTCTATGAGAGCAATCCTTACATTTTTGAAGGATCTTAGTGATGTGAAATTATTTAACAAAATGTGTTACTGATGCAGGATGGCAGCTGGCTGGCATTTGTCCACATGAGTTCCTCAGTTAAGGTGTGATTTGTTTGTTCTGTGTGTGGTTGTCCCCCCACTCTGCAGGAAGCACTGCATCAGCCCAGCTGTGGAAGGCCACATGCATAGATCTTGATGTTCCTCCTCCTCACCCTCTGCTCTGCCTTGAGTTTGGAATGGCTGTATAGTGTATTATCTATGTCTTTCTTTTGGCTACAGGAGACCCTGTTAATGCTGGTTCTTTGCTACTTAAGAACAGTTTTATGATGCTTCCAATTTTCAAAGAGAACTTGACGTGGCCTCAGGTTATGATGGGAGTGTGCCTCACTAGGCGCTGAAAACAACCTGTCTGTAAGCAGCAATGCAGAACATGGTCAGGTAAACTTTGCCAGACCTGCTCTAGCTTTTTGCATGGTCAGTTCGTTATTTCAGTCCCTATGTTTTGGTGAAGGACTTTTGTAGCCAGGAGTTTCTTAAGTGCTGTGGCTGTGAAAAAGTTTGGAGCAATTGCCCCACAGTATGAAAGAATTTATGGGAAAATTTGTTTCTAACAGTTAAAATTGCTTTGTGGTTATGCTGGTCAAAACAGAATACGTTGATTAAATTCAGTATCTATGTTCTGGTCTGGCAAATAGAGCAGAATTTTCACTTGCTCTTTGAAATATTTTGTTCCATGCTTCATACAATGTTCCTGATGAAAGAGAAATTTCTATATATTAAGAAAACCCCAGTGACCTGGACTGTAGTAGTGGATTGCATAAGAATCTCAGCATGCTTTTAGAATAAATATATGAAGTAATGCTATATGTAGCAACTGTCATATGGTTTAATCATAGCTTAATACAACTGAGTTCAGTCTGAGTCCAAGAGATAGTTATCCTATTAAAATCCAGTGTGATTACAGAGCTGTTTTCAGGAAAGAGGAGAAAAAAGGCTTGTCAGCTTTTGGCAGTGCTGAGGTGTTGGACTTTGATCAGAAACTTTGATTCCTGTGGCTTCTATTACACAGGAAAGGAACTTGTCTTGGCACATCTTCTAACGAGTTGTGAAAGATCTGTTGCTCTTGCCCATTGGAAGAACTTTCTTGACTATCGGACATCTTGGTTTGATTAAATCGTTCCAGAGAAGTCATGAATTAGAACCTGAGCATTCACAAGAGTGGTTTTAATAATGAGTTTCCAGGCACCATATTTATGAAGCATGGGAGAATAGCACTTCTCTGCCTGGCAGACATCTGGAAGGAAAAGTTTATTGAAGGCTATATAAGGTGTACTTAAATAGAGATTAAAATGTGGTAAAGGAATGGAAGTTTGAAAGTCCTTTGTAAATACTGGTGTGAGAACTAGAAGCTACTGTGTATGATTTATTTTAAGAAGCATATTAAACAACACAAATGGTTGATATTGTTTTCTTAGATTTTACTTTTTCTATTTCCACTTGATAGGTTGTCATTCCTCTCTTAAAATTTGTGTAGTGCTGTGAATGGTCAGGTTTTTCTGAGTTTACCCTTGAAGAGCCACTGGAAGACTTGAAATAGAAACGCATACAATCCCAAGCAATGTCAGTAAAAAGGAAGTAAATAGTGTAAAGATACTGATTGAATACAACTTACTTCTATTTTTTAAATAAAGCTGAACACTACAGACACTTCCCAGAGCTTCAGAGATAAAGACTGGACCTTAATGGAAGTTTAGGTGCCAATTTTTTGAAGCCTTTAGGCAGGCATGGGTTTTCTAGAAATGGACAGGTCTTGCTGCTTCCACAGCACTGTCTCAACTTCCCCCATCTTGTATGTGTGGTTTGGGAAAGGCTGTATGTGATCCCCACTTACAGAATGAGCAGCCAGCCCATTTCTGTGGCTGCAGGTAAACCTGGCCACCTACTGCAGTTTTCAGAGATGTGGGGCTCCTATGGCTGATCTCACCTGAGGCCTCAGTATGGCTGAAAGCTGATTCTTTGGTGGCCTTCCCAATGTTTCTTACTAGGGCAGAGTGTTAATTTAGAGTTGTCATAGTTGTATCTGATCAGCTCCACATCCTCTGTCATCCAGAGTGATGGAGATGAGGAAAGAGATTTTCAGGTAATGTAAGTTCGTGCTTGTAACCTTAATGTTCAGCTTATCTCTTTATTTAAATGTATCTATTGGGCTGGTTTATGAACAGTGGACTAACCTTGTGTCTGTAACTATGTTCCCAAGGCCTGAGATGCCCTAAGGTTTTCCCAGTGAGGTGTGGAAAACTAGACCTCCTTACAGGGAAGTCTTTCCTAAAGCTAGCCTTTCTTAGGGGTTGCAGGAGGGGCACTGGAGGACTCTCAGTGTTTTTACTTGTATTCTTGCTGCAAAATGGGCAAGTGCTAACTGAGTTTAAACTAGACCCTGGGCTTGAAGCCATGCTGCCATCTGTGCTAGCTAGTCAGGATTCAAGATATTGAGACTCAAGTTAACCTTCTGTCTCTGTGGAGGTAGGGAGGTTTCAGCCAAGAGTCAGTAAAAAAATTAAACTATTCATAGTGCAAAAAGACAAAGATTTTAAAAACTGTTCATTAATTTTCTGTACTGAAATTTTTTCTTCAATCTGTAACTGTTGATAAAACTCAAACAGATTGCAGTGTTTAAAAAAAGCTTGATGAGGTAACTGTTAGTTTCCATACAAAATAGTAATAAAAATAAAATAACCTCAGGACCTGTCAGGAATCAGTAAATTTGAGGCTTTTTTCTTACCATTCCAAGGGATAATTTTTCAGTTTAACTCTGGGCTTGATTTTTAGCTTTGGATGATGCAGCTCTTGTTTTGACTCAACAGCTAAACCCATCCTAATGCTGCAATAGTTATTAAAGACAAAGATGTTATATGTAATTTTTTAAATGTTCCCTGGTTTAGGGGGAAAAAAAAAAAGAGGAAGTTTAAAACATAGGAGTTTTGGGGTTTTTTTCCAAAATAAGTCCTTTCTATGTTTGTTATACTATAATTTTGTGTTGAAACTTAAACCAAAATTGAGCATACTTAATGAAGTACAGCATACAGATAAGTAGTTTCCAACTTTCTGTTGTGTGTGAATCCAGTTCCAGCAGCACAGTATTTTTTTCCAGTTTTTCTTTTGGTCTGCTAACCCTGATTTATTTGAGAATCACTGCCTTTGCAGAACTATGGCTAAGGGAAACCTTAGTGATGAGGAATGAGACCTTTGTTTGTGGGAATACCAATTCCCAGTCCTGCCTTGGCTGGTGTCCTGGCTCTGACAGTGTATTTGACAGCATCAGATAACTGAAGTTGTAAAAATGGCACAGTAGGCATATAATTTCTTTTTCCAACTGTTTTCACTCTGATTACAGATATTTAAAGACAGGTTTAAACCCATAAAACATGAGATTTTAATAACCTTTCAAGATGTTATGTTGGCTTCACAAAATCTGAGTATCCTTGACAGCTGTGCAAGTTATGGCTATCAAAACTTTAGGTATATCTTTGCTCTTACTTTGACTTTTTTTTAAATTCTGCAAAACAATACTGATCTGTTTTTTCCCCCCAGAATTTGTCTTACTTCAGTTTCATTGCACAGGTTCCTATGTTGCAACATAAGTCTCTCTGTCATTGTGTCTTCTCTATGCAATTGCTAATTTTTTCTAGCTGTTCTTTTTGTTTCTTTTGTTTGAAAAAGGCAAAAAGAGTTAAAATTGTAGTCTGTTCAATTAAATGCTTCCAACTTTTTCCCATTTTCCTTATTTAGAATGTACCGATCGTGTTGCCTGACGGGCTGCAACAGACCATGGCACATTTCCCTGTGTATAAGGTCTCTCCCTTTTTCCAATACTCCCAGTGGCACGTTCCTCTATTTGTCTCTGCGTTGTCCCCACTAGTTCCATGACATCCTTATTGTCTCTCAATGTATCTCAAACATTTGGCCTTCTCTGGGTGGATGAACATGCATTCAGGCTGGATGAGTAAAAGAGGTGGCTGGAAACTGCTGGACCAGCTGGCTTCTGCCTCTTGCCTGTCAAGCCCTTGTGGCAATGTCCTCTTCCATGGTGTGCTTGTTTCCATAGCACAGATGTGATGCAGGGGTGCTGGATTTAAACTGAGCCTGGGCTGGGTAGCTCTGTATATCCGTGTACTGTTGATGTGTTTGCTGTCTGACTATGCAGCCTCAGTTTAGAAGGGAGCTGTTGGAGGAAAAAGAAGCAGCAATGAAAAGGACTGTGAGATGGTAAACAACTTCTGGACATTTCACATGGAAATACCGTTTTTTCCAGAGGCTCTGGGAATGCTGTGTGTCCCAAGCTGGCTGTGCATTCAGTCACTGGTCACAAGCGGCTGGGGGCACAGCCTGACAGACCCTGCAGTGCTGAGGGGGCACAGTGAGGTCTGTGATGTGATGGGCTCTGCCAGAGGACCAGCAAAGGCTGCAGGTGTCCAGGTCAGACTGGACCCATCCCACCAAGCAAAACACCACTTCTCCTCTCTGAGGGTGAGAGGCACAGACAGACAAGGGAGCTGGGGCAGACTGGTAACCCGGGAGGGTGTGTCTGGCTCCTTTTCCCCCAGACAGGAGTCACTGCTGTGCCTCTCACTCTTGTTCAGCATCACCATCAGCCATTTCACTCCTGAGAGAGCTGGAATGGAGAGGCAGTAGCAGGGATGCAGGACTGTTTTCCTGCCCCCAGCAATTTGCTGCTGTAGATACTCATCAGCTTCAGCTGCACATTTTTAGAGAATCCTGAACAGAGACTGGCTCATACTGTGGCAGCAGGTGAGCTGCCAAATGCCAGCATATTGGAAAACTGGATTTGAAGAGGGAAGACATTTTATTATGTCATGATTCAGGATGTCAGTAGTGGTTTTTTTTACATTTTTTATCAATATAGATACACAGGTGTATGTATACACACACAGATTATACATGTATATACATCTTTAAAATGTTAAGAAATCCAAGGAGGAAAGTTGCTGGGGCTATCAGTTCACAGACCAAAGCAAACTGAAGGACTCTACCATGGATTGGGATAGAAGTTATTTTCCAGAGTTGTAGTTTATTGTATGATTCTGGGCATGGCCTTTCTTTAATAAACAGAAGAAAACTAAGAAATACTTTTTGAGCTTGCTAGCAGCTAGGGTCTTTAACATCTGTATGTTGAGGGGATGTAAAGTTATTGTACAGG
Source organism: Alaudala cheleensis (assembly GCA_013398995.1). Lineage (NCBI taxonomy): Eukaryota > Metazoa > Chordata > Aves > Passeriformes > Alaudidae > Alaudala > Alaudala cheleensis. Next base: position 68,669 of record VWYE01014261.1, on the reverse strand, counting down.
GTATTTACAAATCCTTTCTGTTCAGCTTTGGTGTGTGCAACCTTGTCCCATAATTTTTGATGAGAGCTGTGTTATACTCCATCTACACTTGCAATGGACCCCAAAAGTCATTAGATGGATTTTTTTGGCTGGGTTGCAACGTACATTTCAGTAAGTGTTTTTTATAGTAAGACTGTGATAAAAGATCTGCTCTCATAGAATATGCATGGCTTTTAGAATGCTTTGCTCAGATTAATTTTTTTATTCCCAGCAATTCCAATAGCAACTTATTACTGGAATTTTTTCATTAAGTTGTTGGAAACAACTGTACGGCAGCAAATTATAAACATGCTATATAATTCTGAAAATTCTGCACTGTAAAGCATGAACATCATTTTCTTACTTATAAGATACTTTCCATGCTGTGCACAAATCTCTTATTATGTGTCTTATGTTGTGGTTGTCCTTATTTTCATTTAAATTTATTGCAGTGCTTTGTCTGAAGAAAATATTTTGATTGGTTAGTAAACATGCCACAGGGGGTAGGTAATTTACATGAACAGCAATTCTGTTGACATTGCTATTCAGCAATTTAAACTACCTGTTCAATCCTTGCTGTAGTTAAAAAGGAGGGCAAAGAGCTCACCAAAATATGGCCTAGGAGGACAAATCAAACAGATAAAATGACCCACTAAAAACCAACTGCCAGTTCCAGAAATAGGAGCTAGGTGGCTTGTTTCTAGTAAGGAAATAACTTTTTGGTAAAATAGTAGGAGCGTGACTTGTTAGTCACTGTGAACATCCCAGCATGTTGTTTCTATTGCAATAAATTCCTGTAGTATTCAATACTGCTCCTGTTCTCCTATAAAACTGGATGGGACTGAAGTTCTTTTACTAGTAGCTTGAGACAACTAAAGTTAATTTCTCAACTACTCCAATTAGCACTAAAATATGCTTACAAAGTAGCAACTTCATTGACAAAAGGAAGGAAATTAAAGCTAGTGTCAGAGATCAATCAAGTATAAAAATTGAGTTTCCTCCAGAATGTGAATTTTCTTTAAAAGCTGTTGTTTGTGCTTGATAAAGTTCTAGCAAAACTGTTAGCTAATTAATTAGTAACTCAGACATTATGAATTCTGTAAAAGCATCTAATACATTAGTGATCACCTGAGGCTTTAAAGAAAGGTCTAAGCTGTGACTGGCCTCCCAATTCTGCTCTAGTACTTTTGAAAGTTGTGCATTCCTGGACCTCCTTTTCCCAGTCTTTGAGGACTGTGTCAGGCTGCAAGTGAAAGCACTTCAGTTTGGGGAACCACTGAAGCATACATAACTATGAATACTTTAAATATGTAAAAGATTCTGCTCTGGGACGCACTGTGACAGAAGATGGCCTTTGTCCTTGGACATCACAGAGCATCTTTCACTTTATACACACTTGCAGAGTGTTCACTGACAAACTGCTTTCTCCTGCCTCACTCCTGTTTCCATTTTCATGTGTCTCAGTGACATACTGAGACCCAAGCCCTAGTGGGCCCAAAACTAGGCAGAAAAAGAAATTTAGAAGCCCAGACATGTTCTCGAGGTATGGCTAACAACACATCTCAAGTCAATTAGTACTCAGGTTTTCATGAATAAAATTTCCTGTGAGCTGAGAGATCTAGATAAACTCAGAATTCTAGACATTAATTCTAGGCATTAAAGTGTCTGCTATATCTGCATGATTGTTTCTACCGACTTGCTGTGCTGAAGAATTACAGTGGGGATGAGAGATAGAGGGAAAAAGCCACCCCAAAACATGAGGAAGGGGAAGCCTTCCCATCTCTGTTTTAAAGGCCTCAGCAAGGATGTGAAAGATTGAAGATGATTTCTCTCTTGCATCTGGGAATATGTTAGCTGAGACTCAGAAAATAGTCCTGCCTTGCAAATGACACTCATCTGGGCTGAGGGACAGTCCTCAGCTGAAACTGCTTTTTTGCACACACAAAAACATGAGACTTACCTAAAATCACTAAGCAGCAGTTTAGATTTGTAAAGTATATGTATCTGACTTTGATTACATGCAAGGCAACTATTATGGGAGTATTGCTGCTTGTGCTCCCCTGACAGGGGAAGGGGGGTTGAAGATGCACCATAGGCTCTCCCATTGGCATTTTTGGTTCCTGTTGGCTAACTTTGACATCTGGCACCTTGGTGATCTCTGAAGCTGCGGCACCTCCTTTCGTTGTGATTTTAGAGTGCAGTGTACAGGTACTCAGGTCTGCCTCCAAATTTGGCAGTGATATCTAGGCAGCAGGTAGTTCAGCTGTGCAGGGGCTGATAAACACCAGGTAACATATATATCAGGTTGTATTCTATGTCAAAGGGAAAGTAACCCACAACATTTCTTTGTAAATAAGTATTTTCAGCCTACCTAAGCACTTGAACTTCATGGTTAATATTAAACCAGGCCAGTTCTTCCTCTGGAAACTGCAGCAAGTTTGTACCAGGACATGTGTCAAGCATATCCACATATAACATGGTAGTTGAAAAGGCAAAGATTTTTGCTTTTTCTAGATAGTCTTCTCTAAAACATAGAAACACTCTTAAGTCCTATACACCTAAAGAATTGTTAGTAAATCTTGAAAACAGCTGTAACACATCTGAAGATTAAATGTGCTTGATCCAGGGACAAAATAATTAATTCAGTGCTGAGACACAGATCTACAGCATCCCTTTTTGTATTTCATGATTCCTGTGGATGATTTAGAATGTGAGATTGACTCACTACCCAGAACATATAACAGAAGCTCATTATCTTTTCACTCACTTTTCAAATACTTTTTGTTCCAATAAAAGCAATGAATTACAAATCAAAGCATAAGTTGCTGTAGTTTTATTTCTCATAGTTACATGCAGACAGTTTCTGCTTTTTCTTTTATTCCTTATTTAAGGTCTTCTGATTCAGTGAAAATTCATTTATGTAAATATAGTTTAAAAAATGTACTCACAGTTCATTCCAATTTCTAAGATGGTTGACTTTGGAATGCTATCTCTTCACTGCAGTTTTGTAATAGAAATATTTTGTGTCGTGCACACAAAGAACAGCCCAAGCAGCAAGCAACACTAGAATTTTCCTGGCTTCAACCTTAATAGGAAGTGCTTGGGAATTTCCTGGTTTGAAATGTTTTTGACAGAATTTTGAAATTATTGTGACATTCTAATTCAACACTAAATTAAATCATTCTCTTTGGTGTTTATTTCAACAGTTATAATAATTAGTAGTAGAACAAAAAAAAAATTGTAGCCATCTAAAGAAAACATTTTGATTGATTTTTGGATTGCTTTTGGCCTTAGGCCATGTTTGGATTTTTGACATTTTATTCATAGTTAGATAAAAATGAAAATTTTTCTGGCAAAAAACCTCTCCTTTTGTCGCAGTCTAGTGTTAATATTGTATTAAGTAAGCTTTTCATATTGGAAGTTATGAAGGAAGGAAAAAATAAAGTAAGACTATCTTTATTAGATGTCAGAATTAATCATTATGCATGACATGAAAAACTTCTGTCAATTGACAAAGTCAGTGTCATAAATATCTGGATATATTTGTATATGCTCAAGCCTTAAAATATTTTAAATGCAGTAGGGACTATTCCACTTGGGCATTTTCCCATAGTTTAAACATCTCCCTGTTTTCCCTTTTGCTCCTTTTGTCTCCTTATTCATGAAAATGGGTTTTGGTTTTTGAGATCTTGTAGCTATACTTGTGTTCCTGAACTTTGTAAAAGCTCAGTTGCTGATGAATATACAGCATAATAGCAGTCATGGTAATTTATTACTCTGTCCAAAGCCTAATCTGATGCAGTTGTCAATGTCAGATGCCTGTGAGCTTGCTCTTCTTTCCTTCTTGCCAAGTTAGGAGAAAATGGAGGGTTGGCAAAAAACAGCAGAACATTTTCACTTAAAAATTATTTTTTATGTCTATAAATGTTTAAAAAACTCAGTCTTTTATTGTTGGGGTGATTTCTGTGAAGGTATGTTGGTGTTAAAGCAGAGAATGCTCTATCCCAGAAACTATACTATTGTTTTGAGATTTTGCATAGATTTTGGGTGTGGTTTCATTGGAGTATTACCATAAACCAGTGTAGATATCAGAGTGGTAGAAAGCCTATCAAACACCTTTTTAGCTATTTACTAATATATTTGGAGGAATCTATTTTTGCAAACATCCTATTCCAATGACTAACTAATTTGCTGACTTCTGAGTAGTTAAACTTCAATTATGGAAGCACAGGGGTTTTGTGGGTTTTTTTGTTTGTTTGTTTTTTGTTGGTTTGTTTTGTTTTGGGATTTTTTGAGGGGTTTTTTGTTTGGGTTTTTTTTTTGGTCTGTACATGGAGGGTTTCAAAGCCTGGGTTAGAAGCAGCTTGGGAAAAGTGTGATGTAGTTATCACAAAGAACTAATGCCGCTGATTACTTTACAGGCACAAAACTAGTTACAGGCTACAGCTGTGGATAGGGATGGAGAAAGAAGGAAGCATGCCAAGACTTTAAAAACGAAATTAATTTTTGTCAAGCTTAAGATGTTCAAGGCAGCGTCCCAGGTCACTGGTGCGTGGGCTGTTTGCCTACCTGAGAAGCAGAAATTCACCTAGCAGGGAAATGCTGGAAATACTACCATGTTGTTAACTGTAGTAATTTAAAATGCCTTACACATAGTGGTCATTTGAAAGGTAAGGTATTTCAAGGTGGTTTACAATCAAAGTAATTTAATCTGGGAGGACCTCTGGAGAGCTAAGTCCAGCCCAACTAGGGCTACAGTTGCAGTCCACCACAACTAGGAGAAAGTACAGCAGGTTGCCCAGAGCCTTATCCAATTCAGTTTTAAGTCTCTTCAAAGATAAGCATTCAACAACTGGACTGGTCCCTTGTTTCAGTGCTCGACTATTTCATTTTGAAAAGTCATTTCCTAATACCTCATTGGAATTTCCTGTATTACAGCCTGTGTCGGTGTCCCTCATCCTGCCCCGCTGTACTTCTGAGAAAACTCTGCAGGTTGACACTCCCACCCCCAATTTAGCTACCTTATTTTGCTGTATTGTCATATTTATGCTGGGTGTAATGGAAACAAAGTACCAGAAAAATTGTTTCCAAGATGAGCTGCATATTCCAACTCTTACCATTTTTTTAGGGAACCAGAAGGAAAATTAAGAATACAAACCCAACATCTAAATTGAAGTGTTTTGCTTAGTGTCATATTAAATACCTGTAGCAAAAGAGCAGTGATAGTCTACCTGATTTTTTTCTCGTGTTTTAAAAAATGCATATCTTAAAGTATTTAAAATATAGACAGGGTCAAAATGTTATTACTGACAGTAATATAGGGAATGCTTTTCCCTTTTTTTATGTTTTCTAGTCTAACTCTGTGTTGATACTAGTTAATTAGTTTTAATAATGACATGTCTTAGTTCAAACATAGCTTTGTCTTTAGATGCTCCTTGATACATGTCATAGCAGAAAGAAGTGCCCTGTCTTGATCATGGTCTTAGGAGGTTCTTTGGCTGCCCCACTTCCCTGCTGAGCAGCTGCTGATGTATAGGGTACCTTCTGTGCCAGTTACAAACAGTGTGGGGTGGCAAGTTCATGACTGGTCAAGAATATGTACAGCTGATCATGGTAAAAATTGAATATTCTAAATCTGATGAAATACAGAACAACCCTGGTGCCAGTGTTGTGCTTTGATGAGCTAATGACAAAATGTCTGACGTGTTTTCATGTACATAATTTAGCTTTATTTTGTTGCCTAGGGTGTGTTTCAGGTCACCTTAATTTAGCTGTCTGGGCAGGCACCAGTGTTGAGCAATACCCTGCTGTGATTTTTTTCTGTCTTCAAAAAAGCTCATACCTTACCCCTTTTATTTTAATTTTTTTCAAGCTGGCCAAAGTCAGCTAGAAAAACCATGCCCCTAAGCAATGTCTATCCCTTGTGTGGTATCCCAACTTCATTTTCATAATAGTGTAGTTCTTTTCATACTTTCTGCCTCTCATTTGTAGATTTCAAAGCACGTTGAAGACCAGTAGCAATATGCCAGTATCTGGGGGGGAAACTGAAGCATCATAATCTCAGAATGGAAGCAGATAACAGAAAGCCATGATTAGAATCTGTGTTTTGTATTGCCCAGTGTACTTCCCCAACCTCCAGGGCAAACTGGAACTTGAATCCCCTTTGGTTTCTCCCTTTTTCCTGCAGAAAGGCTAGAACTTGTAATTCAGTTATTCCATGATAATTTCCAGTGTCTTTTAAAATTTTAATTACGCCCCCACTTAAAAATATAGACTCAAAACTCCAAGTATGTGAAGAAAACAAAGGCTTTGCATGCATGTTTTTTAAAAAGTGCGTTTTTAAGCAATCTTGTGCACTTTGAAGAGGACTTTAGTCGTGGCTCTCCCCTCCTCAAATGCCTCAGATTTCACGGTTTACCCCCCAACCTTTACTTTCTCTTGTGTGTGTGTATTCAGCCAGTACAGTATGCTCTGTTTATGCAGGGATGGTAAATAGTGCAGCATAGCAGGCTTTTGCACAGAGAGTTGTGGTAGTGCTCCAGTCTGTCTCATGCAGAGATGATTCAGTTTTGAAAAGCTGGGTGGTCTTGGAGGGAAAGGAAACAATAGCCTGATATAAGTAGCTATATTTTGAGAGACCACCTCCTTGCTTTTTTGGGGTCTGGGGGGCAGGGAGAAGAAGGAAAAGTGACATCATCTGATCCAGCATCAAAAACCAAGCAAGTCTGTAAAGGGCCTCTTTTCAAAATCTGTCACTATTTTCTCCCCCTTGCTGTTTAAAAACAAAATGAGAATCCTGTTGGAATTCTTTATTGGATTTTGGAGTTTTCATGGGTTTTTTTGCATAACAATGATACTGAGATACACTGGAGGCAGTATCTCCTGGATCAGTGGCAACTTACAGTAATGCTCTGCATCTGTTGGTGTGGAGTATTTAACAATACAGAGCAATGCAGATGCTTTTGCTTGAGCTGAAGTCAATGAGTCCTTTTATGGGTTTAGAGCTAATTGCAATAATTCTACATAGCAGGACATTATACTGTAAAGAGAAAATATCTCTTCATGTTGTGGTTTGGTCCACTTAGAAAGAATTTAGCAGTAAGGCTGATTAGGATTAAAGACTCATGTGGATCAAAATTATTTCTCTGAATGTTTATTTTAGACTAAAATTAATACAACTTTGCTAGGGATTTTCCGTCACCTGCAAGGAGGTAGACACTGTCTTTTTGCCTAATGTAATATGTGATAATGTTTTGTATGGTGTTAAGTAACGTTGGCTTCCTAAACATTACAAATATGTACACTATATATGAAAAACGCATCATTCTGGCAGTCTGGAATGTTGTTAAAGAGTATAGAAGGGAGCTCAGTAAGGTACTGAGCTCACACACACTCTGTGTGTGTTCTTCTGGAAAAAAAATCTAGTGAAGAATACATAACTGCTTCAATGTGTGTGGGACAATAAAATATATGTACTCTAGTTACCACCTCAGCACATGTATATGCTTCATTGCAGTAAAATGAACTTACTGCTCCTAATGCAGCAAAAATCACCATTAAATTATATTTAAGAGAGTTTTTAGATTCAATTGAAGCCTCTAAACAATTAATAAATTTTTGTTCCTTAGTGGCTTCTAAATAAAAGGAACTCGTTTTGTTTTCTGTTGAAGAACAAATTGTTTCATACATAATAAGCTGCTTCAGGACTTCTCCTTTCTAAATCTTTGAAGGCTGATTTGGTCTTTAGAGAAGAAAATTCAGTTGTGACTCCCACTTGTGCTGCACTGCTGCCAACATACCTAGGGTATGATTAAGATGGTAGTGCATGTTACTGAACAGTTTGAAGCAAACAAAGGATTTTCAGTCCTATTCATTATTTTGCATGTGCACGTATGCACATATTGTATGGGTAAAAAGTAAAAAGCAAGATTTCTAGCTGAAGCTGTTTGTAAGCATTCATTTACTAGCTGCTCATTTTTTTTTCCTAAAATTATGGCTATATTGCTGTGTATATTTGGAGTCATTTTAGGTACTGTTATTTATTTCCCTTCAGTAAATTTTGGCTGCCTGCCTTCATTTCTTTATGTCTTTGCCAGTGATAAATTTCTGGACACATAAAGCTATACTTTGGAATCGAGCTGTTGTAGCTCAAACATTGCTTTATCAGAGACTTGAAGGGAGTACATCTACTGTTATTTTGACCGAGCTACCTTTTTTAATTGGCAATGCAGTGTATGCGTTGCTACATTACATTTATGAAATCAATTTAAAAACACATTTTTCCCTTCTTTAATTTGGTAGTCCCTGACAAATATCTGAAACCATAACTATCACTGTTTATTCCTCACTTTTGTATTTATTTCTTGCATTTCTTCTGTTTTCCTTACACGAGGTCTTCCTGCTTGTTTTATGTAGGATCTTTACATTCAGTGCTTTGCTTGGAATACAATAACCTTATTTTATGGTATCATTTTAAGCAAAGAGATGCGCTACAGCCCTTGCTATAGACTCAGTGCATGGCTCAGATTTGTTTTCTAAGACAGTGCAAGCAGCCTTGAGAAAAGGAGAATGGCTTCATGGGGATAGAGAAGTCCTTTTACAGCTGACCTTCACTTAGACAAGTTGCTGGTAGGAAAACAAGAATAGTAACTGGATATACAAAAGAAAGTCCTCCATCTAAGGAACTGGATAATGGATTACATATTTTCAGATGAGTTTGTGCTCTGCTTCACTCAATGCAACACATAAGAGGATGTATATTTCAAAAACACAAACACAGTGCACTTTATACTCTACTGGAGCACAAGGAACAGAATTCAAACTGAGTTGGTGTCCCTCTCAGCCTGTTTCTGAGGCTGTGAAACTGCATCCTGTTTGCTTGTGACCTGAATTGACTGCAAACTTAGAAAAAAAGCCATTTTAGGCACTTAACAAGGTCCAGAGCAGTTTATTTGCAGGGCTGCCCTGCACAAGGCTGTTTTAATCCTAAGTAGTTAAGCTTGCGAGATTGAAAACATGTGACACAGCACTGCTTGCTACTGCGCCCAGCTCCTAGCATTTGTGGTGCTTGTCCTGAGTAAATCATAAGCATGTCAGTAAGGTTACTGCCACTGGCCTTTGTTTTGAAGACTGGGCAACTGAGGCACAAGGTGACATGTCCAGGTCAGTGAGGCATTGTCAGGACTTTGTCTCTGGAGCATCAGCTCAGCACACAGTGCAACACACCATCAACTTCTGTTTGGCCCATCTCTTGCCACAGGTAGCATGACTGAATCAAGTGCTCTTTGGATACCTAAGAGCACTGTGTGAATGGTCTGTTTGCTTCTATAATGTTATGAAAGATTTTTTCCTCTTTAAAGCTGTTAAATATACATCCATGTTTTAGAATCAGTAATTGTCTTGAACTTCATCTTTTGAATTTATATTGTGCCTAATCCATCTGTTTCTTCCTTATTTGTTAGTTTAAAACATTTTTCTAGTTTGGCAAAGGTTGGTAGACTTCCATAGTAGTCATTATGCCTAAACATTCCTAGTCTAAAATCAATTTTCAACAATAGGTATATAAAAGCCTAATTTTAAAAGATGGAGTGGAAGTTTATATGTATGGTGTGATTTTAAGCTGTGGATACCACAGGTGCTGCAGCTCAGCAGAGAAAGGTGTTTGTCATATAGCACTGCTCCGGGAGGGCAATCCAGGGATGTCATACTACACACCCTGCTACAGCCTTATGGACACATATTAAATGATGGTAGTACTTGAAAAAGATTTTCAGAGATATTTCAAATGGGCATTTAGTTTTATGTAACATTGAGGTCAGGTGGCATGCAATTTTACTGAAACTGAATTGAAACAGTGAGTATGATCTACTTGGGAATGGATTTTATTTCCATGTACTACACAAGAGAATGTGTTAACAGTGGAGGGGGCACTGGGAAATCAGGTGTGCTTCACTAAGGTAAGAAGAAACGAACAAACCCAAAACTAGTCTGATTGCTGCTCATCATAAGAACGCCCTTCAAAAAAAAATCTTTAAGTAATTCCAAAATAAGTAAAAAAATTTCATTTGTCATCATTTGTCTATCAGCACAACTTGTGATTCAGACCTACATACTGAAGTTTTCTTTTTGCAGCAGTTTTTGTACCCTCTCTATGCATTCCCATGAACTTTGGAGAATCATTGACTTTAGAGACAGCATGTATTTAGTGGGACAGTGTGCAGGGAAAAAAACCTGCAGAGCCATTAATGTAAACTTTTGATGTGTGGCTCATATTTTAATGAGGATGAAATAGGTGGTAAATTTCGGATTTAAAACAGTTTTACTTTTGAGATGCTTAACTGGGGAGAAAAAAAGCAGCTGGATAGTCCTTTAATTCTTATATTGGTGCTAGAGTATTTTTATGCTTAGGTGTTTGCTGTGGGATTTTTTTTTGCTTGAAGGATTTTTGGTTGTTTTGTTACAGTTTGGGGGGTTTTGGTTGGTTGTTTTTTTGGGGTTTTTTTAATATGCAATTTTAGAAGAATGACAGATTACCCTCAGAAATTGTGGGAACAAATCAAGCATTGAAATTTAGTTCCAAAGGATGACCTTCCTAAGAAAATGCATGAAAATACCTGACACGGGGATTTATGATAAAAAACGACTTATTCACAGCTATGATGTTGTCCCTCCTGTCCTAAAGTCTGTGTTCTCAATGAAGCAAACAAGATGGGATTTTGTTTGGTTGTGGGAATACATTGCTGCTGTTCCTACTAATCCTTTATGCAGCTTGTTAGAGCACTTACTCCGTTACTCTCCTGAAGCATTAATTTAGTCTTAAGTCTATGATATGCCTCCTGCCTACCTGCACAATTCCAGTTGGAATGGAGACAGCACTGTGTGCTTTTAACAGAAAGGTTATCTTCATATTGTCAAGTAATTGGAAAACCTTTACATGCTGGGGTAGACTTCGGCATTGGTAAAAATGAAATTGACTCTGCACCAACTTCATTCATGCTGTAACATCGCTGACTCCAATGGCATTACAGCAGGTCAGAGTTTACTCTATTGTTATTATGTTGCTTGGTTTTTCCAGGCACAGATACAGGAAGGAACAGGGTGGATTTAGAATGGCTGATATCGTCTTTGTCTTTCCCATGATTCATTTTCCTTGTAAATTAGTTTCACTGAAGGAAATGATATAACTAAGCAGATACTTGGCCCTGTTCTTCATACAAGCAAAACACATTATGGAAAAAGCAATTTCTTTGTCCATTATAGTTTGACAGCATTGTCTTCACAAGACATGTCTGACATCTGAGAACATAATGGGGATATTCCATGGGAAGCAAGAAACAAACAAAACATTTCAAATGGGATGGCAGTGACTAAGTAACTTTTCACAGTATGGGAGTTTGTGTGTGTTCTTTTGGATGTTTTATAACATTGTGGCAATCTTTACAGAGCCCAGTGAAACCAAAGAGCTCACACAATAGTTTTATTTGGAGAATTGTCAATGAAAGTAGGACACAAAGCAGAAAAGTAGGCAAATTTAGTCTGTGCAACAAATTTGTCTAACCTGATGATTGTTACCATGATGTCTTATGGAAAGAAACTAAAGAAAAATAGAAGCAGCATGGTTTTGAATTCCACCCTGTAGGCAAACAGTAAAGTGTGAATTGTGAGTCTGAAAATTACATTTTGGGGCATCTCTCTTCATAGTTAGCTCATCTGTTTTCCCATTGTTACTGCAGCAGCAGCTCTTGGAGCTGGCAGAAAAAAATGAAGGCAAACAGTTTCATCCTGCCTCCTCTGTAGGCAGTGATGCTTCTTTTTCCTCTGCAGAGAAAGCTCACTTGCCTTTTGCATTGCTGCAACTGCTTTTGAGTTGCTGCATAATATATCCTCTTCATGACCTATTGTACGGACTGTGCTGCTCTTTGAGTCTGTATCTGCTCCTTCTTTACTACACAGATAGTTGTCTTTGCTTGTTATTTGTGACCCTGTACCATTTGTTAGCATCCTGTTTTTGCACTGGTAGCTCTAGTGTGACTCTGCTCTTGGGGACAACATCTTCCCCCTGCATCAAACTGACCAGCCACAGTCTCACATGCAGCTTTCCGTACTTGGCTAGAGTTCAGCATGAAGATCTACAGAACTACTTCATTGCTCCCTGTCATGTTCCTTCTTTGAACTGCCCATCATGAAGCCAATGTAAAACAGACTTAATATATATAAGAGGGTTGTTGGGCTGACCTGCACTGCACATTTTTTATTTTACTGGTTTTACAAAGCCATTGCCCCTTCTTCTCTATGGATAATATTTTACTAAAAGGAAGAAGTAGCCATTTGTTCTTCATTCTGTTTTCTACAGCAGTTAGATCTTTATCCATGGCTAAGGCAGAAAGTGAGTAATCTTACTCAAATTTTTAGTTTCTTGTATTGTGTAAGGACTCAGTGAAAGGATAAGAAGAGCAACACTGTAAAAACATGCTAAATTAGCAAAGTGGCTGAGGTGTTGGAACCAGTTCTTTTAAAAACCATGCCACATGGCACTGTTCCTATCAATAGGATTAATTTGGGGACTGTTTTCCTTAATTCTTCTTTTGGTTTCAGTGTCAATGCTCTGTGTTATTTATCTCTAGACATTGTGAGAGAAAATTCTTCTGTGGTTTAGAGTTGGCATGCAAATCATAAATTAAAATAGACTGGTAGCTAAGCAGCTCTTTGAAAGCAGCATTACTTTGAAATAAAATCTGTTCTTCCTGCAAACCATTTAAAATGCAAGGACAGGTTTGTGTGCAGGAGAGCCCAGCCATGATATATGTAAGTACAGATAAGAATAAGTGAGGTTTTCTTTGAGGTGGGAGAGGTCAGGGAAAAGCAGCAGTGGGAGAAATTTTGATTATAGATTTGATTTATTTGCACTCTCCCACTTTGCTGAGCTGTTTGACAGGAAACTGGTGGAACTCCCTTTAAGACTGTATTTTGGGGAGGGGCGTGCTGTCTTCTTCTGAGATTGCACAAACCCTTCTCTAAAACTCTTTACTGTTCTTTCTCCATGTCTCTGTAAGAAGTGTGCATTCTTGCTGAGTGCTGTTGTACTCTGAAGTAACTGCATGTATTATTTTTTGTGAGATGTATAACTTCGGGATTATTTTTCTTTTTTTTATTCCCTCGGTGTTGTCTCTTAATCAGTATACATACTTACAGTGATATATTCTTCTGTTAGAGGGTTTGAATCTAACATTGCAGTTGTATAAGATTTTTTAGGTGCAGCAATTAATTTTTTTCCAACTTCACTAGCACATTTCACAAACCAATGAAATAGCACAAGTGTGCAGGAACTATTTTAACAATTCTAGCAAATGCCAAAAGTCAAATCCTGTTCTGTTTTATACCAGGGCAACACAGAAGTGAAAGATTTTCTGGTCTAGCTTGGATTTACACTGTTGTACGTGCATTTGGTTCTTTGAACTATTATGAATCATGCTGCTATTAAATTAAGCAGTATAATAAAACTGCATATAGCAGAAAAAATCTCTCAGTATTATATTTTTAATTTTTTTCTGGTAAGTGCAAATAATAATGGGCCTATTTTAGGAAGAAGTAAAAGTAAGTTGAAAACAAATTTTGGTTTTTTTTAACTCAAAATGTCTTTTCATAAAGCTTCATTGTGCTGACAGTGCTTTAAATGGGAAGAAAAAAATCCCTAACAAAATACAGAATTCATCCTCTGGATTATTCATGATTTACTGCCTATCACAATCAGGAATTGTAACATTTACTTGGGGTGGTGATAGAACCTAATGGTGCATAGGACATTGGGGTGCACTGGAGCTTAATTGTTAGAGGGATGGTCCTTTGCCCTTTTGTGTTGAGAAACAGGGCATTCGTTTAGTAGCAGAGGAGAACCCAGTGTAGCATCAGCGATGCCTTCCCCTACAAGTGGGCAGCTGAGAGGGCTGCTGAGTTTGCTCTTGGACTGTGACAGGTGAAAAACGCTATTTAATGAGTTTCCTTCCCAGACAATTAGCAGAGGGAGGGAGCTTTCCCATCTGTGCCTGACACAACCAGGGTTTGCTGGTTGCCGCATTTCCTTTGTGAGAGTGATGGGTAATTCATTGAATGGGGTAATGACAATGACATTGCTGGCTGCAGTCAGTCTCACTAACTGTTCTGATCTGTTTAGTCTTGGGGGTTTTTATTAAATACTTCCCACCAGTGTAAAAGGGCAGTGTGAAAGAAGGATTCCCACTAGGGCAGTGCTGTATGAGGACTGTGGAGGTCTTGCAGTAAAATGAACATAAATACAATCAACAACTCCCAGGCTGTACTTAACATTCTCATCTGCACATGTAACATGTATCAGTCAGATGTGTGTTTTGATTGCTTATTCTCTGCATGAACTACTAAATGTTGCCTTATTTTTGACTAGTACTGGCTTTCTTGAAGCATATTAGGTGAGTAAAAAATGAATGAATTCTTCTGAAGTCTTTATTAATTTCTTCCAACTCTTTTCAGGGTGCCCTAATAAAGAAAATTCCAGTCTGACAGCAGAAAACACAAAGAAATCAGTAGGTTGCCATTCACATGAATGTAATGTGCCCTCCTCTCTGAAAATTCTCTTCTGAATTTAACCAGTTTTCTAATTGTGTATTTTATTCATCCTAGACTCTATTAATCTGTCTAATTCACAGACTTTAATTTCTTCACACATCAATTCTGCTGAAGTAATCAAAATTAGAACAAATTAACATATCACATCCTACTGCTGATACTTCGTACTTACTTGCAGTGATACAAAGAAGTTTCATAGAAGAAAGGACAAGAGGGGTGGTAGCTATGCTTTTCTGTACAGCAAATCAAAATTGCTTTGCAGGCTTTCCTAGAAAGTAAGCTACAAGTATATAGGATTTGGCTAAGAATTAATATATTGAATGGCATTCAATTGCCTGGTAGCAGTGTTATTCTCGTTATGTATTCTCTTAGTATTTATTTTTCACTTTGCAAAAAAATTTTTGTCTTGAAGTCTACTTTAGCAATTTTATTTCATGTGTTTTATTGCCCATTTATAAAATAGAATAAATACAATTTTGAGTAGAGGGAGTTGCTTTGGTTTTCTTTTCCTTTTCTTTTAGACCTTCAGTTCTGTGAAATACAGCTGCCTTGGGGATTCCTTTGAAAAACCTGATAATGAATGTAAGATGTGAGTGACTGGTGTGTGATTGTGTTGATGTTTTCCCTTCTCTTGAGCCCAGTTTGAAATTCAGCTCTGCACAGCAGGGATTGTCCTCAGCCACATATGACTATTTTGAGGATTGTGTGCTTGAGTAGCTGTGCAGGCTTTGGGCAACTGGCAGCAGTTTGTCATGGCTGCCTTTAGGCTAGAAAACCTTGGGGATTTTAATCCCTGTCCTTTCTGTCAATCAAGGCTGTTTCACTTTTTAATGTACTACTATATATTTTCAAACAAATGGTGTTCATTCTACAGTAGGTGAAGAAAACTAAAAGGCCAAGTGTGTAATGTAGGGGATTTACCTATTTTCCCCTGGCTGTGTCACTGAAAATTATTTGCTTTGTGATATAATTGTTCATATTTAAATCATCAAGCTTTCTTGCCTGTTTTCTCATTGTTTTATTTCGATTGAGTGCTTTGATGCTGTGAATCCTGTCTGCATTTAATTCATTATAATCATGTGAAATGAAACCCTGAATGGCTCCCAAATGAATATTATTTAATTTTCTTTGGCATTCACACAAACAGTGGCTTTGCCAGCTGAGCAGTAAGTAGAGACACATTTTTCACTTCTGTGTGACCCAGTCATATTTTAGACCTGTTCTCTTTTTCATTTCCAAAGTTCTGAATATGATATTCTGAATATTGTTATTACAAATTGACCTTCCTTTTATTCCCAAAATGTGAAAAATAAAGAAGAAATTGTGTGAACAGGTTTTTTTCCAGTGCTGTGCAAGTTGAAAAGTGAGTTTCCACACTTAATAGCCAGATACTCTGCAACAATTATCAGGCATACTGATTTCCAGGAAGAATAATTTTAGGTTTATTTGTGTCATATTAAAAATATTGTAAAACATGGAAGAAAGAAAAAATACATTTTTACGGCTTTATGTATATAGCCATGCTACTCAACTGCAAAACCTCACGTTGTAATGTTGACAGGACTTCCAACACCCCAAATGAATTAGTTTTGATTTTAGGCTTCTCTTTGTTCCTTGTTTCTTCTTGGGCAAGTCAGTTAATGTAGTTCACAGTCTTTATAAGTAACTCATACTAAAACACTGGAATTTTTATTTCAACAAGTTAGTCATAGAACAACAACTTAGGAATAAATTGTGCTCAAAATATAAATTATTTCAGGTAGAGACTGAGACATTGTGTTTTATTGCCTCATGTGGTAGGGTAATCAGTGTGGCTTTCAAAGGCTTTTTGATTGTTGAAATCACACAATTCTTTCAAGTTTGAGAGGAGCAGGCAGCCAAGGTGTCAGAGTTTGCTCACATTGAGCCAATGGAGCTGCACTGCTAACTGTGGTGTGCTTGAAGCAAACCAAAAAAACTCAACTTCTTGGAGTTCTCCCAGCAGAAATAGTCACAGAGTCTACAAGTTTTAGGGATTGTTACCCTTATTGTACAAACATGCGTTTGGGGATAATTTTGGTTTTTTTCCTTTTCTTGGGTTTTTGGGGATTTTTTTTTTGTTTGGTTTGGTTTTTTATGTGTTTTGTTTGGGTTTTGGTTTGGTTTTTTTTGTGGTCCAGTTTTTGTTGTTTGTTTTGGGGGTGGGCATTCGTGTTGTTTTAAAGGGATTTTTTTTAATTAAATGCAGGATCATCAGTCTTACAGAAAATTATGATGAGCAGCAACTTTCATGATATCACGATGGTGCCAATGCTAGGTTGCCTGACTTCTGCCTTCTTGTTAAGTCCAAGAATGTGCAAGTCCCTAAAGCCATTGCTTAAAAGACAGATTAGGTAAAACCCCTTCATAAAGGACTCCACATGGGACAAAATCCAGAGACTTCATTCAGCCCAAAAGAGGAATCAAATGGGAGTCCAAAGAATTTAGAAATGAAGTGGCAGTCAGTTCTGATTGCCTGATAGATGAACAGGAAGAATCTCATGAGATGTTGTAGACAAGTCTTGCATGCCATTTCAATATGATGTGAAGAAGGTATGTTAAATACAGCATACAGCTCTTGCCCTTGTGTTCTATGAGTCTGCCCTGACACCTGAATTTTAGAACCCTTGGTTCTGTGTCCTGGCTGAGGGACATGTTTACACATGTCTGTATTTCCTGTAAGGCTTTTCCTTAAGCCTTTTTTCCTTTGTAATTATCGTGCTGTTATTACTGTGTTACCTACTCAGTCACCGAAATGCTATGTGTTCTGTGGAACTTTGACCCAATATTCATCAGGCTGTCAGACTCCCACGGCACAATTACAGGATGCATCAGAGAGGTTTAAATATTATTTGGTCCCCTAGTTTTTAACAGTTTTACATATGATTAACTACTAACTGCCTCAAAATGCTGCTGTAAGCACCATCTTTATATTCCACCAGAGACATGCTCTCGGGAGAACAATGAGACATTTATGGTGTTTGGATGGGAGGCAGATTGGAAAGTGTAGAATCATTTCTTACTCATAAACTCCCAGTAAATTATCTTTTCATTTTGTAATAAGACACTTAGTTTCAATAAGATCTACATCAGTGGATTGCCAGAAAATAGCATTGTATTTACAGTCCTCACTGAAAAATAACAGTGAAACAATCAGGTGTTTTTGTAAATTGTTTCTCAAATCCTTGGATCTTTATTTGTGGGAATTCTAGCGCTGAGCCCTTTCATTTATATTCCCCTCGCGTCATCCCATGTTCATTAATTTAGAACCTCAGGTTACTGAATTTCAAAGTCTGCTCTTGTTTTCACTTAAATTGCAGAATATTAAACAGTAGTGCTATGTTATATTCAGACGGCAGTGCTGTTTTTCTCCTGAAAATTGAAGATGTACAGCCCAAACCTTCCTCTGCCACAAGAGAATAGGTGGTTCCATAGAAGGAGAGGGTTCTAACCCTGACTGCCCGCTGTAAAGCATCACTCCACTGAGTCTTTACATAGAAGACAGTCTGTGACCATGTCACTTTTTGTAATGTTCTTGGTGATGAGCCTCCTCTGTAGCCTACCTGGTGTTTTTCATGCTTTTCCGAAGAGCATAGTCTGGAGTAATTTTGTGTGGAAAAAATAAAGAATGATAGGTATTATGAAGTATCGGAGACCTCTTGCACTGTTCATTTTTAAAGCTACATGGATGGAATATGACATGAGGATGTTAGAACAATTCCGTTTTCTCCTGCAAATTAAGTTATTGCTATTTTTACAGTTTTCTTTCTGGAGTAGACTAGCTCACTTTGAGCTGGATTTTCCAAGTTGCAGCACCTATATTTACTCAAAAATTTCCTTGTGGGTTGGAAATTCTTCAGGTTTAACGCCAGGAATGAAGGTATTGACCTTTACAAATGACATCAAAGGCACAAAGTGGAAAGGCCAAAGTCCATGTCCTTGGGCACGGAGGTGATTCAAATCCCCATCTTTATGCCTTGCTTATATTATGATTCACTCACCTATGGCAAAGCAGCCTGCAACACATGTGCTAATAATTGCTTAGAAATCATCAATGTCTATAAGGCACAATTTTGCATAGAAAAATGTACATTTCGATAATGTCTAATTGATGCACTGAGGTACAGGTGATATTCCCAGTAATGAGCATCCTTCTTTCATTATAATCTTGTTTATTCCTCTATTTTAAAAATAAGATATAATTGCCATTTACTGATATTATCACTGTTGAATTTTACTTTAAAAGCTATACACAGTCTGTTCTTCTGCCTTCTAATTCTGCACTGAAGCAAAGTATTAGTGAATTAGTTTTTCTAGATGGTGAGTCTTGGGCTTTAGGTCTTTTCTTCCTCTCTGTTGATTCAGGTTCCTGGTGTTTCCACTTAATATCCAGGATTCCAAGACCTAAACCAGTGGATCTGTGTGTGATTCTTCCAACAGCTCACGTCAGCTCAGTGCTGAACAGCTGGGGATTCTTTCACCAGTGACTGCCCAGCGTTTGAGGAGTGTGCAGATCCTGGCTGATGAGCAGATAACTTCTTACGCTGGGAATGTTTTAGATGGGAAGAATGAATTTGAAAACCCTCATATTTTTCTAAGGAAAGTTCAACCAAGTAATTTTTTTTTCTTTTATTTATGAATTTCAAAGTATACAGCCAGGCTTCAATCAGCTGATTAGCTTACTTGATAAAAAGAACTTGCATAAAATTACAGTCGTGTGTCTACACTTCTTTCAGTCTAATAGAAAATGTGAGATGCAATATGTGGGTGGCACGCTTAAAGCAATAGCTTCAGGAACTGATCACAACTGAGCACTGTTGCATTTTCCAGCCTTAGAAAGAAAAATAATACAATAACCAAGGTGTGAGGTGCTGTGGACTTGCTTGAGCACTGTTGCCATGTGGATGAATACAAAACTGCCCTATCTACTGTCCTCCCCAACAGCCCAAGCAGCTCATTCTGCACTCGTTTTGCCACAGTTTAAACTAAACAGAACTTTAAAAAAACCCTAAAACCTAAAATGCAAACCTAAATAAATAAAATAATAGATAAAAGCCCAACCCAACAAAAAAATGCCCGAAACTAACAAATGCAATGTTCAAGTACAAAGA
Source organism: Alaudala cheleensis (assembly GCA_013398995.1). Taxonomy (NCBI): domain Eukaryota; kingdom Metazoa; phylum Chordata; class Aves; order Passeriformes; family Alaudidae; genus Alaudala; species Alaudala cheleensis. The sequence goes on along the minus strand of VWYE01014261.1, from coordinate 48,924 downwards.
ACTAGAAACTATTTTGCCATACTATCTTTCCACACTTACATTCAAAGTAATTCCCTGTGGAATTACATGGGGATTTTTTTGTTTAGAAATAAAGGACCGTGCCAATTATGAGGTCTTCTGCTCAGTTGTTTTCTTCATCTGTAACAATACATATTTATGAAGTAGTAATGCATACTTATAGATTGTTTCTGATACAGCAAGTGTTCCAGTTTGTAAAGCAAATGGTTAAGGGGCTCTACTATATATTTGCAGAGCTTACAAAAATGTTACAATCTGTAGCCTTCTTCTGAAGAGATACAGAGTGAGCAGATTTAACTGTTAAATTGAAAAAAACCCCAAACAAACAAAAAACCCAGAAAACGACCCCCCCAAAAACCAACCAAACAAAAAACCAACAAAAAACCCCCACCCAAAACCAAACTCAAACACCAAGCAATTACAGCTTTCCTGTATAGATGAAGCTTTGTTTTTGAAACATGGAAGGAATTAAATTTCTCCAAAATGGGGTTTTTTACCCTTATTCCACAAAGCACAAGGAATAGAGGAGGAATGAAGTTTGTAACCTGTAGCCTTCCCTCTCACTACATGATGTACGATTCATTGTGCTTGGGAGGAAGCCTGTGGACCAAAGGAACACTGCTGTGGTGCTTTTGGGGGTTGAAACTGTCCTGGTAGCAGGGGAATGAGCTGATGTGAGTTGTGAAGCATCCTTTAAACTGTTAAATGCATCTTGAAGACATAAACATGACTTTTGCTTCTTGTGCTAGGCTGAGTGTGGTCTGCTGTATTTTTTAGTTCACCCAGCACAGGATCTAGCTTTTAATGTTTGTGGTCCCGGTTAAACAGAATGAAGCCTATGGATCAGAACCAATCACTTTTCATGCATGTCTTTTTAACTGCTTTTTTACAATTCAGATATTTTAGAGAGGAAAGTATTCAGGTCTTTAGGAAGTTGTTATTGAAGGAATTGTGCCTGCTTTTTAAAACCAGATAGCAATGGGAAGGAGTAATTTCCTAGACTTGATATGTTCTACCTCCATAGTATGGTTTTACTGATCACAGTAACTTTTATTTCACAAGGGAAAAAAATGAGGTTATCTGATTCAACAGTTGTTTCATCCTTGTAGTGATATCACCTCTGCCTTAAGGCTCTCAGGGGCCAACAGTGTATCTCCCACATACCCAGGAATCAAAGAGTTTAATGTCTGTGGCTCTTAATTGCTCAAAATACACATCTTCTGGCAAGTGAATCTGAGTTCATATCATGTTTTGAAAACAGATTGTTCTCTTGCACAGGGAGGAACATACTGTGTGCCTAACATGATGGAGCTGAGCATTTTTTTGTGCAGAAGCTCACACTGAGTGAATGGAGAAAGTGAAAAAGGTGAAAGCCTCTTTCTTCACCTCTGTTCATCTTTAAATTATTAGTCTTGTAATGCCCCATCTTCGTGTTGGGACAAGTCTAGATCATAGAGTAATTCCTTCTAATTGTGTTGTCCCTTTTTTGTTTATTTTTTCCCTGCACCCTAACATGCTCAGGCCAGGTACCCTGCAGTTCAGGCACAGTCTTTGTAACTAAGAAACCTCAATGCTGATGGGAATTTCCAGCTGTCTTATTACTGCAGTACCAAGTTTATATACATTTATATTCTGAAACACTGTATATTGGCTGAATCTTCAATACTTTACCTTTTAAGTTTTATTTTTTGTGATTTTCTGTGTTCTTTTTATTATTGCTTTAAAGATAAATGCTTATGTTAGTTTTCTGGACGCTTTACTACAGTACTGCAAAAACGTTTGAAGTGCAAAGAGAAATGTTTTCAAAGAGATCTGAAATTTACAGGAGCTCACATCCTTTTGGTACAATAATTTATATTCAGCTTTATTAGAGTCAAAAGTAGTGGGTTAGTGAACCCAGCTTTGAACATTCTTAGCAGATTTTGGAGACTGTTGGTCTCTTACCTTCTTTCAGTAAAAGTCCTATTTGGAGACCACTTTGCTTTATAAATTTGGAAGAATAACTGAAGAAACTGCGCCTTTGTGATGCATTGTCCTTCACAATGAGTAAGGACCTTTGTGCCAAGGGTAAGAAGGAAGGAGGTTTCTAATAAAAAATCTGGAGAGCCACAGTCACTGTACTTTGTTTAGAGAACACAAGCAGAGTTAATATGTCTTCCCAAAATTTAAATCCTGTCTTACATGGCTGATCATTGTAGACAACAGTAAGAAACCACACAAAAAGCTAAAATTATATAATTTCATAACCTTGACTGCAGCAGTACCAATTTGATTAATTTGAAAATAGAATTTCCTGCTTCAGGGCTTGGCACAAAGTCTAGGAACATAATGCCTGCTATTAAAACCATGGCTACTAAACTGCCATGGTAGACTGAGCTGCAGTTCTTAGCAGTGTTTCAGTTAGCAGCATCCAGACAGGCAGAGTTGAGGGCTATCTTGAAGTGAGTATGTAAACCTGCCATTAAGCTAGGGAATTCAGAGCAAGACTGAGGCATTAAGGAGAACCATAGATGGCAGATAGTTTATTTCCCATCACTATAAGGGGATGAAAGTGTATTAGTGTTTCCAATGGTTCTGTGTGCAAGTTTGGTAGGTGTTTAAGTTGTCTTATTTTTCACAGCCTGTATTAAAGGATTTTTGCTCTCTGTATCTTTGCTTTCCTAACTGAATCGTTTACATGTGTCAAGAATGAAGAGTTTTACAGTACTAGAAAATGTACAGTAAGTTCATGGTGCCAGTACAGTCCAGGTAACCAACCACTGTGATCCACTGTACAATCCTACTCAGTTTACAGTCACCCATGTTGCTACCCATATTTTGTCTTAGTGTGTTCTATCTATGTTTTTGGGTGCAGACCTTGTAAGCTAATTATCTGTGGTGCACACATGCACATGTGAATTCAGCTGATTTGCTGTTCATAGAAGTGGTGCTAGGGGAGTATGATTCACACATTAATCCTCTGACAGTTGCCTAGAGCTGGTCAGGTGAATCATAGTGCAGAAATGCCCTTCTCTGATGGTGAGTCTAGGCAGCTAGCCAAGATATGGATGTCTGCAGAAGTCTGAAGCTGTGTCCTTAAAGTAAAATGTCATTGCTTTCATTTCCTGAACAGTGCAAGCCATGGATGGTATTCTAACGCTGTTAGGCTATTTAGATAATTCTGCAGAAAAGGTTTACTTTCAGAGTCGTAACTTTAAGAAAATAATTTAAAGTTAATGTTGAATAAGTTAAAGAGTCAAGAAGGCATATTTATTTAAAGTGATGGTTTTATAATATTGATGTTTCTTTTATTGTTTGTTTTTCGTGGAAAAGGTGGGACGTGTATCTTATACACAACATGCAAAATTATTTTTTGTGTGTAATACAGAATATGTTGTAGGGACATGGAAACATTTGTTCAGTGACTGTAAAGGCAGATGCTCCCTCTAGTGCCTAAGACTATTTTCTTGTAATGGCAATAGCTTTGTTGGGCTTTCTGCCATATTTTATTGTGCAGTTGCTTAAGTCCCTTGGTATCAGTCTTAAAATGGGTAAAGTGAAATGAGGATAAACCCTTTAGTACTGCATGCCTCCTGCATCTTTCCCCTTGTGTGTAACAGAAAGAGTCGGATAATACAAGTGGATGAAGAAAATTAATCTAAATATATTATTTTAATTAAAGATTTTTATAGCCTATCAAGTCAGTAAACTGTTACTTAAATTGAATATCACCTGGGAAAACTTTGATACTTGTGAGTATTTCTGAACCAAATGAGGGTTGATTGGACCATGAGGGACCTGGACACTAATCAAAAATTCAGGTCATTGTTCTCTTCTCGATATTTTTGTTAGCTGGTGTTTATAATATGGCTATTGAAGATATCAGACTGAAGTTGTAAATGTTGTAAACCAGTCTGTGACATCACTGTGTAAAAAGAAGAAATGCCTGAACTGTTGGAACATCCAAACACATTGTTTAGTAGGAGAGTGTAACTCTGAGCATCTATGCTGACATCTGGGAGGAGGAAAGAGAAGAATGGAGTATATTTGTGTGCCATGTGAGGTGCCTGAGGATGCATACTTTCCTTGCTTCTTAGGCTTCAGCTGCCTTCATCCTGACACTGTCCTTTCTGAGGGCAGCCTTTCAACACTGTGGGGGTTCTAAAGTTTTTTAAAGATTTCTTTAAAAAGATGCCTTCTACAATTGTGTGCCTATCTGTAAATTGTGCTGAAAAATAAATTCTGTTGAGAATAGCATGTGTAGAAAAATATTTATGAATCCAAGTATATTCTTAACAACATTTGATACGAAGCTGTAAAATCCAAGGTTATGAGTAGTTCTGCAATATTGCATTTCCTATACTGTTACCAAGCCCTTGTAGATATGACATGGGGGGATTTGAAGGAAGAGAATAGATAGGGGTTTTTTAAAAAATATGTTACAAGTGTGCTGATGAATGAAAATAGTGCTTTGTATTTATCCTAACTAAAAGCTGCCTGCTGAGCTTTAGTTTGAAGGGTTTTCTATTATTTTTGTAGGTAGTCTGTGCACCCCTTCTCCTTTCCTTCTTTCAGTCTTTCTCTCCATAAGGAAAACAAATGGAAAATTTATTGTAAAAGCTCTGTGGACATCAGCATTCAAGCCTGAGAAAAGTGTATACAAGTAAATTGTGTGTTCTACTTTGGTGCACTGGGAATGTCAGTAATATTTTTTCATTCTGTATCTTGCATTTATACAGCTGAATGGAAGAGTGATGCAGTACAATTTGAAACAGTAGCCAGCAGCCAGCTGCTTTCCCTTATGGTATCCTTGAGTATTTTTTGTTTTTCCCAGGGAGAGGGAGTGACAGTGTGTTTTAGCAATCTTTTTTTCGACATGTGCCACCCATACACAGGGTAAGAACAAGTAACTGACATTAATTTACTATGCTTGATTATATTTTTAAGTAGTTTGATATTAGAGCTGAGTTTAAATAAAATGTACAATTCAGCAATTTGCTTCAATTGTCACGGCTGACTATTAAGTTACTTTCTCAGTGTTGCCACTGGCAAAGCTTTTTGTCTGCTGTAAAGACTTCTTTTCCCCTTGTTGGTGGCATTTTATGAGCAATAGTGGGCTTGGCAGTTGAATAGCAAAATGATGTTGTTTAAGAATTGGACTCCACTCTGAATAACCCCTCCATGAAAAGGATCCATTTTAAATTATTTGAGTTGTGACAAGGTATGTTTGCATCCTGTTGGATGCCTCTGTATGCCTTTAACTACTTGGCAGTCCAAATGCTGTGTACTCTTTGTTTCCAGCAGTGCACTGTAGATTTTGTGTGGTAAAATGTTCCACGTACCTGCTTCAAAATTACAAGGTAGGCTAAAACCTTAGCCAGTCATCTATAGTTTATTGGAATCTTTTGGGTGGTCTATGACCTTCTCAAGAAGAATACGTTTCTCTTAGGAGGGGAAATCAGCCCCTAACTTTTTATTATGTGCTACCTTATTATTTTTGCTGAGGTTCTTTCAAGAGAAATACAGTTTCTTGGAAATTGCAGTATAATGTTAGCAGAGACAAATACAGTTCAACAGAGTCATATCCAGGAATTTGAAAAATCAGGTAACATGTCAACATCCTGAAATACAGTGGAAGTGCATGGAAATGATCATTCATGAGGATGCCATTTGCATGCAAATATCACATTCCTTTTCTTTGAGGAATCAGGAAGGAATTTATCCATCCATTTACCTTCCTGCTTCAAATATAGGGCTTTATTTGAGCTGTGTTGAGTCAGCAGGATGTGACCCATTCCTGCCGTTCCCTCCTTACTCCTTCTGCCCAATAAGACTATCAATTAGCTGATAACCTGTTGGAATAGCAAATCATTACTCCCTCTCCTGTTTAAGGAGGAAAAAAAGGAGGATAAGATTTTAGTTATGAATTCTGGATTACCTGCTTTTCTAATCTCATTATTAACTCCTGTGTCTTCAAACCAAAGATGTGGGTGCTGTTTAAGAAATATTTAATGAAATAGACTTTGTAATATGTCCTTAATATTTTTTTATAAGGATTGCTGTTGTAGAACTAAAATGCTCAGCCTTGTGATCTTAGTTTCTGCTCTGCTGAATGTGATTAGCTTCTTGGTTCTGAGTTAAAATTGTGACAATTTTTTAGAAATGACTGAGAACATAAGTGCACAGCATGATGCTGCCCTGATGTAGTTATTCATAGTACTTCTGTCTAAACATCAACTTCTGTGTGATTCAAACTTTAACTTTTTACATTTAATGTTTTGCTTTTATGAGTAAAATGTAAAGTCTGTCCTGAAACTCTGAAATAATGCACTGGCTTTTGGTTTTTGTACTATATAGTTTATCAGGTAAGGATAGAATAATTTTATGTAGCTAAACATATATTAAAAAAAAAAAAACTGTTTCAGTAATTGTTCCTTGGACCTATTCTGTTTTCACCTCCCTAGTCCCAGGGATGTCTGAGCACTGACCTGTAATTCTGTGATGAATTCAGGTCCCATCATAGCTATTCTGATTTATATCACTACCAAAGTTCAATCAAGACCGTGACCATTTCTGTGTTATATAGTGATTTTTTTCATGCAGTTTTTCTTTTAAGTCTTTCTTCAAAAATGGTGACTGTTGTCTTTCTTTAGATTTTAGAATTCTAAATGTTTTCTGCCAGTCCGGTTATTCCAAGTTAGACTTCCCCTGAATACGTTTGTGAAAGCTGATTTTTCTATGATGGAAGATGAGGGCAGTATTTAGGCTGATTTTGTTTCATCCTATTTATGACCTGTTTGACACAGTTTGCCTTTTTATGGGTATAAATTCATACCTTGCATTTTATATCATTGCATTTCACCTGGATTTTCTCAGGCTAGACCCAGCAGAAAATGCTGTGTTTGTCAAGAGCTATAAGATACTAAAGCCACAGGCTGTAATCAGACCTGTATTTTCTGCAAAACAAGACAGACATAATAATGAAACAAAACCTCATAATCTTTACAGTTATCCTACATTCCTAACTTAAAACTATAACATAAAGCCATTGCTATTTCTCTCAGTTTTCTATTGTAACAGTTTATCATCTCAATAATCTCATTTACACCATTCATCTGACATGTGCTACCAGGGGTTATCTTCTAAGTGTAAATCAAGCTTTTGGAAATAGTCCAGAATATATCATAGTGTGGTTTATGTCATTGTATAAACATGTTGGCCAAGCTTATGTCAGTATCAATACAGTGAATTTAAAGTTTGAGCCACTGTTGTGTTCATCTATTTCCAGTAGCTATTTTTCCTTTTCACACTTTTTATGATAGTTGACCTGCTTATCTTGTGTTCTTTTCTCTGATTTGTATGCTCTTTCTCATTTTCCATCCAACTGTTACAGTGCTGTATGCATTTCCTGACAGCCAATTAATTGGCTGTCTCCTCACTCAGCTAAGAATAGAGGTAGCAGTTCCTACATGCACCTCTCATGTCCATTGATGTGCACAGCAGACATCCTAAGAATGAGGACACATTTCCCTGGTCTTGTGGCTGCATGCTGTTCACATCAATTTCCCATTAAAAGGTAATTTAAAGGTATAGCCCCAGGCAGACTCGGGAGAGAGCTATAAAAAGAGTTTAATTAACAGTTCAGAATAATATAATCTAAGGTTGAATAGTCTGTAACCAGTTCATTTTTTTGTTCACACTTGTCATTTCCTTTACTTGCAGATTAGAGGAGATTTCCTTGTTTGGTAAAGAATGCAGTGAAATAAGTCTTCGAAGAAGCTTTATTGTACGTGTCTTGGAGCTAGATCACTGCATTATCATAAGCTTTAAACCTGCCACTGCTTATCTTCCCTCTGCCTTAGCTCACCTCTTCTGGTCAACACATTTTAAGGAAAGAGATGCAAGTCACCTTACAGTTGAGCCCCCGTGCTTTTTGAAAGGTTTACCTCCATTTAAAAACACATTTACCCCAACTTGTTCTAAAATAATCTAAAGAAGTAGCTATTTTTAGGTAGAAAAATGGTAGAAAGTTGTGCTAGAGTAGATATAGGAGGCTTTGTATTCAAAAACAACTATAATTGTCTCTTTCCTTCCCTTGTTGCTTGTGTTTTTGTTAAAACTTTCTTTGCAGGAACTTTATTTCTTGGTGTTTTTTTTTTCCTTTCTGTTTGTTTGGTTTTGGTGTTTGGGGTTTTTTGTTTGATTGTAGGGTTTTTTTTATTTCCCCTCTGCCTCACATCCTCCTGTGTTTTTGCATTGTGCAGGTTTCTGCACAATTCCAGCCTGGCTGAATATAGCAGGATATGTTACTTTCATGACTCCTAAAAGCCTTGAAATCAGAATGATTTTCTGTCACTCTGGCCTGACCTTTTCCTGGAAAAGTTTAATACCTAAAAGAAGGAGGAAAAGAAGACATATTAAGGAGATCCAAAGTACTCTCTTCCTTGAGGGCTAAAGATATACAATACTTTTTGTCATTTAACCATCCACCCACCTAATTCATTCTAATGCCAGCTACAAGTGCATCAATTTGTGGACATGACATATCTTGCTTGCTTGGTACATAAGAGCTAGAAGCCTGACAATTTTATTCTCCTGGAGAAAGCTGTCTTGCTTTCTTAGATCTGTTTCCTTTTCTCTACCAGTGGAAAATAGTAGATTGCTTAAAACTTTTGGTTTTTACCTGAATCATCTGTGAGGAAAGTGTGGAAGTAGTGGCTGAATTTTTGCTTTGTCCTAGTAAATTAAATCCTTCATTAATTAAATATGGCTATGCTGGGACTCATTCTGTACAAGTCATATAGGCCTGATGTTTCAATTATTGGATTTGTTTTGATTGCAGAGAAAATGAGAGGAGTCATAGTTTGATCTTCATTCTTGTGTGTGCCAAGTTTTTAAGTATGTTATGACAATTTGGAGAAAAAAAAAAAGAAGCAAAACAGGAATCTTTTTGTATGATAGACAGAAAGACCCCTCNACCAAATCCAACCCCCAACAGATAGACAGAAAGACCCCTTTAAGAAGTGCTTGAAGTGACTACCTCAGTGAAAATTGTTGTGGAGCTAAATCAGCTTTTGCAGTATCTAATTAACACTGCCACAACATCCAGATAGTTAATTACTGTTCTGTTTCTCCCTCCAGTTGCTGTGTCAGGCACAAAAGTTAATATGCACCTTCACAGTATACATCAAATCTGTTAATTTTCATCATGATCTAACAATAGAAAGCTGTAACAGTGATCAAAATAAATTTTAACCATAGCCATTCTGAAAGCTTAGTAAGGTTATGTGTGTCTATTTCAAACATTTGGTGGATTTATAATTCTAACTGTGGAATGGTGGGGGAGGCTTCTGTCTTGTAGAGCTGAGACTAAAAGCAACTTTTTTCGAACAAGACTGAAAAATTCCCATGTGCTGACAACAGGGATTTTCCAAAGTGAGCAAAGCCCAAGCAGGCTTGATCTTCAGTGCCAGGAAACTCTGACTTCAGGGGTCTCCAGCTCATGACTTACAGGGAGTGGGTGAAGAAAATTAAAGTAATTCAAAATAGAGCTCTGTTTCTCTGCTGTAGCGAGGCATGCTGTCTCATGCACGTCATCACTGTGGAATTTGGTTTTTGGGGTTTTTTTTGCTCTTTTGTTTTTTAGTCTACCCCTACTCCCTCTAGTCTCAGTGCAGAGTTTCTGATCTCTATCAGTCCTACACAACAGACCCTGTATATTCCAAGGCACAGTGTTTCCACAGAAAAACAGAATTTACTGTCCTATATGCATAGTCCTTCACTATAGGACTGAGCACTACTGTGGGAGAGGTCTAGTGCTCAACTTGTACCTGTGCTGAAGCACACTGGAGGTGATGTGAGCAGGATTGGGCACATCAGCAGATTTTGTATAGCTTTCAATTGCTCAGAGGTAGTTGCTGACCTGTACACACAGCATGTACTCACACAGCTACTCACAAAGGTGGTCTGGCTAGCCTATGCAGTCATGTGGAAAGAAATAGCTGCTTATCTGTAGTAAGAATCTGCTCTGAGAGGAAAGAAGACAAAGCAGGCAAAGTTTCTCTGTGATATAGACTTGAGGACTTGATAGGTGAAGATGAAAAGGAAAAGATGGGAGGCCTCTCAGTGGGTTGCATAGCAGAAATCACTGTGTAGCTATAACTCATAGAGGCCTGAAACTACCAATTTTCAACGATGACAGTAAGATACATCTCTGTCAAATTATCACTGTCTTTAGGGTTTCCATCTTGTATTACTGCAGGAACAAATCTAACCTTGCCCAGGACTGTACTGCATATGTATTACCTGCTGAGAGGAACATTTGACAGCTTGTCCCTGAGAGCCATTGCAAGGTGATCCTGAATTTGGGCTGTGTCTTGAAGTTGGCCCTGTTGGCAGGGACACTGAATATTCTGAGAAAGCATTGCTAAATAACTAATAATATCTGACTCTTCTCAGCCTTTCTACATGGCAGAGAGAGACAGTGCATTCAGGAGCTTGTTAACCATCCCTGTGCAAAGATGACTGGAGAACAATAAAACAAGATGTTCTGCTCTAGAATACTGGAAAATTTCAGAATCTGGAAACTGAGATTAGATTAGAGTAGGCAATCCCAGTACCTTTATTATTATGGTTTAAATTAGAATTTCCAAACCCTGTAGAGTACAAAGGGGATTAAATAATTCCCTTCTTTACCCAGAGCTGGTAAAACTAGGAACAAGGGGAACCTGCAGTCAGACTAAGAACTGAGGAGGAGTGAGTTCAAAGCAGTGCCAAAATATTCAGAGGTGTGCCCCAGACCTAGAGAGAATTGAATCTGTTAAGAGCTAGTGAGTCTGCAGGTGCACAAACTGTTCTGTGGTGGAATTGGCCAAACCGCTTCACTGAATATCTTCTAATGGATATCCTTAACTGCCACAACTGCAATCAGGAGAAAATAACCACATTGCAATTTTTAAATCTATTTGCAGTGTGTTTTCATTTTGCCAGCTGTTCTGTCCTTATTTCATGGTAACTTCGAAAGTTTTAATTATTCTGGCCCATAGTTAAAATTATGTTTGTGTGGCTATGTACAAGTGTATTGTATCTAATGTCAGAGACAATGGCTGGCTGCCTCAAGAGACTTGATAGATTCATTACCTCTACATATGGTAGGAAGAAAACTGTCAGATTTTATTTAAGCTTTGAAGAGCCTTTAAAAAGGGTTACAAATTGTCACAGAAAAAGCATCAGTTTTCTAAACAAGGTCCCACGTGTTGCTACATTAGTGTAGGGTATTTAAATTGATGAATCTCTTCTATCTGTCTTAGAAAAAAATTGTCTGGAACAAAAAAAATAAAGGATTTATAGCCCTCTTCCTGATGCTCATAGATCTTCCAAAATGAAAGTACTTGGACTCTGTCATTTTGAATATCTGTATGATATCTGTTAAATGTACTGAGGTATTTTCTAAGCCAAATCTGTGATGCATCTGATGCTATCACTTGCTAGGAATGTGGCTAGTTCAGCAAACATCATAAAGTGACATGTTCAATTTGACATCTTATTTTATCTGTTTTATTATTTTTCTAGTGTGATTGTATTTAATGGCCTTACTGAGTTTGAAGTTGTATCATATGAATACAGATGAGACAAGTTCTTGCTTCAGAAAAATATCTGAAGCTCTTGCAAGCACATAACAGGAATTAAAGTTGGTCTCACTGTTTTCTCCACTGTTGTCACAATCTGCCTCTTTCTTTGCCCCACATATCCCACTCATAGTCCTTGTTTTCCCCAAAACTGCATTTCACCACACCAAGCCAGTGAAACACAGGTCCAAGTAACCAGTAGGTGTTAGCTTGCTCTGGAGCCACAGCCTGGAGGTGCAGTTATGTGTTATAGCTGAGCTCACTGAGAAGCGTAGAAAGGAGTCTGCCCTTGCTCCTCCTGTCTGCTCCTCAACCACACGGTTTTACCTATCTCCTTTGCCACAGCTACTAACTTTTCATTTCAAGGTTTAGGTTGCTAATTCAGCCGGAAGTTCTTTAGCTACTCTGCTCAGGCTTTGTTTCTGAGGACTAGGTCTACCCAGTGCAAAATTAGACAAGTGCTTGATGTGGTGCAAAGGAAGGCGAAGGGAAGGTGAAGTGACCAGGATCAAAGCAGGAGAATGGCAGTAGAGTTGGCAACACTGGGAGCTCCTCCTGCAGTAGGAAAGTACTTCAGATCTTCACTCATAATGTCCCAGAATCATAACCAGAGGAGCAAATAAAGTCAAGATCAGCAAACAAAGGTGCACAGAAGACAGTAGTAGCAGAGGTCTGGGAATCAGATGCATCCATCAGATTTTTCTGTCATCACGTATTTTTTATAGTTTTTTTGAACTTGTGCAGGGTTGTGGAAAAATAGCTGCTGCAGAAAAAAAGCACAATAATTCTTTTTGCATGTTTTTCTATTTGAATCCACCTGCTGTGCCCAAAATATTTGCATGAACTTAAAAGATACTGTTTTTTTTTTATGAGATATAAACATTGTAGAGTAATTTCAGTGTGTGAGTGAAATGGTTAAGTAATAAAAGGAGAGGAGAGAGCAGTGTTAAGAGCAACAGGTACTTTTACTGTCACAGAGGATATGTGAAGGCTGTATGGCAGTGTGGTTGCCTAAGGAGGTTTCCCAGTGGCACTTCCTGGAATTCTTAAAAGCTAGAGTCATCCTTTTGTGCTGAGCTGTCATGGGTATTTAAATCTGTCATGAGCAAGCGGGGAATTGATAAAAAATATAGCATGCATTTAATGTAAAGGCAGCTACAGAAAACGGGGATTAAATCTGCTACAGATGTTGACATATTGAAGTTAGCTCAAGTGGAAATCTCGCTTGTCTTAATTAAAACACAGGCAGCTGGAATACACATAAAGTGCTTATGGGAAGTGCTTCAGTATTATGGGGAAGTGCTTCAGAGCAGATATGGGACCCTTCAGCTAGTTAGCCCTTGTCTCAAATTCAGAATGACATACCCTTGGAGTTAGATGATGATGCACAGTTGTCTCTTATTTTTTTCAGCATGTAATGTTAAAGAATCTAGTTATCCCCAGAAAATCCATGTATAAAATAGTTTTTTTGCATAATATCTGTAGCAAGGTGTTGGGAAACTGGAAGTGAAAAATGGGGAAGATACAGCAACAACGTTCACAGCTTTTCCAGTTTTGAAGTCTTCCCTTGCAGTCACTCAAGCACCACACAAGTGCACTACTTAAATATGAGCTTTATATTAAAGTAGATAAAAAAACCCCACATAAGGTAGCTATGTTACTCTGCAGAATAATCTTATGAAGCAGTGAAAGCAATTATGAAATTTTCTTCCAAGTTTGAGACACCTGAGATGAGAAAGAGGGCTACTCTGAAGTGACATGGGAAAGCAATTTATAGTATGATATATTGTGCATAGAGTCATAAAAGTCTTCATAGGATTTTATTAAGAAGCAAAAGATCATTGTTTGCTGTTGTGTAAGCCTCCCTTGGACAGAATTTATGTTGGTTCTTTAGTCCTCAATTTTGTTATTTAAAACATTTCTGTGCATTCTGCACATTGCTCAGTTTCTCTATGCTGCAATTTTGTCAGATGCTCTGGGAAGAGAGGTTTTGAGGCCAATAATTCAGAAATTGTTCAGATGTCAACTGGAAAGTGAAACTTACCTCACTAGTATCTGAGCTGTAGGAATTAGCTTGCAAGGTTAACAGTGAAATAGAAAATGAGGTTTGGTGGGGTCTTTTATTTTTTGTGATTTATTTGCGGTAATAACCTCTGTCATACAACTAATGATTTTACAAGTGTTCAAGGAGGACTTTCTTTGCTCAGAGCATAAGGAGAACTGGTCAAGGGAATGGGGACAGTGAAAGGCAATTTAAAGCTTTGAATGTGATGACAAGAAGCTTAAATTTGATGTGATAGAAATGGAAGGCTTCAAAGAGGGAGTGACTTGACATGATCAAGTCGACAGGTTTGGGGGAGGAAGATGGCTATTGCAGCTGTGTTGCGTGTGAATGAGGGAAGTCTTTTGACAAATCAAGCAACAGAACTTATCTGTTCTTAAGGGTTAATACGGGTCTGAATAGTAGACTTGTCTGTAGGAAGCACAAGCAGGGTCTTGGAGAGGCTAAGAATGAGGTAGCAGTAGAATTGGAGCATCTCAGCTGTGGTAAAAAGTGAAGTGATAATTGACTCTGAGGTTGTAAGTATCAGTGATGGTGAGAATCAGTTGATTTGTCATCTTGCACGAAGAAGTGGAAAAGAAGAAACAAGGTGTTATAGGGAAAGGTGTGGCTACTGTTGTTGCAATATTGTATAATATCCATGCACTTTGTTAGTGGACATTGAAAAAATCTAATTGGAGGTTCAAAATACTTGCCTTCAGTTTTCGATGCAACAGGAGAAAGGCATAAGGCAAATTTTCCACTGTGTGAAGTCTGTCAACAGTGCGGAGCAGAACTGTGTACACTGTGAAAAATACAGGAGTAGTTTGGAGAAAGAAAATTCAATTTACCATGAACTGGGTTAGAAGCTGCTCGAAGCAAAGTCACAGTAATTTTACTGACAGGAAAAAGTTCATTTCAGGTCTGAGAAGTCAGTGAGGTACAGAGAAGCTCTGTTCATCTGAAATACAGCCTTTCTGGCTGAAAGTCTGACTCAAAGTCAAGCAAAATAATTTTAGTACCTCATGTCAAATTGTCTTCCACATGCAGCTGGTACCACCCTTGACGTGTAGAGGGCTAACCAAGTAGAGAGAACTGATACAAATCACAGCAGTATAGTAATTTGAAAAGTTATTTTTTCTTGTTGCCAATAGATGGACTTTTTAGGAGATTCTGTTTTTTGTTTTGAGTGTGGGGAATCAAGGCTTAAGGAGATGCTTTCTTGGAAGCATCCTAATAGACTACTACTAGGGATTCAAAGCCATAGATTGCTCTTACCAGGAAAGTTTTCTAACCAAATTACTTCAGAAGAGTTGTCTTTGGGCAAGTGTCTAATTATGAGGCAGTACCTATGGAAAAGAAATCCCTTTCACCCATATCTATCTCACTTCTTAGCTTCTCTGAAGTTTGAGTTCTTCTTGGTGATGTTAGAGGAGCATTTAAAAATTATGAAGTGTTTTTTTCTCCTGATTTCTCAAAATAAATTTTTGCTTGCTTGACTATATGAAGTCAGTGACAAAAAATACTCTGTTGCAGGCTAATTATGCAGGTTATTTGAAAGAAAGAAAGAAAAAATCCTTCAAAAATCAATTAGCAGTCGGATAGCACTTACAGATACTATTATATTGTTGCCAGTATAGGAATAGATGGAAAGCCAAGCCCAAATGCCACCCTGTATTTTTTGTGATTCTTCTCCTGGCCATGGGCTTTATGAAGCATGTTTATTTTAACTTCATTTTATGTTACCATCTGAATAACATGGTTGCTGAGTGTTAGACTAGAATAAAATTCTCTTTTACTATGGCCTTTCACACAGGCTTTTAATTCCTCCAGTTATTGCAAAATGCTACACTTCTCTCTGGCTGTCTTGGATATTTATGGATTGCTGCTCTAAGAAGTAGAAAAGTTTGCATTATTCTACAAGCATGACCCTTAAAGTAGTGTCAGAGGCAAGATAACCCCATTAATGCTGTAATGGCACAAGCATTGATTTCCCATTGCAGTTGCTCATGGTGACCAGAATGTGCTAGTTCTTTTACAGGAGTAGGCAGACAGTGGGACAGGACTAACAGAAAATTCCTTTAAGACAGTAACAAGAGATTCTGTTTCATCTCTGTGATGGATATCACAGCCTTCCTGGGAGTCATTGGCAGTTACTGCAAAAATCACTGGTGGGCAGGAGCTGTGCTGACTTTTGAACATGAATGTGTTTGGTTGTATTTTTATTTTGATATGGTTGCAGATACTTTGACAGCATCCACCATGTTTAAGGGGAAACAGAGCTAAAAACATTAGTGCAGATACTTTGTGTGTTTTCATTGTAAGAATAATGTAGTTTTGTAGGTGCTCCCTTGTGTTGGTCGCTTCTTTACTTCAAAACTTGCAGAGTGAAATTTCTGAGTATTAACTCTCTTGTTCTTTTCTCATCTCCATGTAGCTGCCTGATTGCATAATTCAGCTTTCAGTTTACAAGTCTTGTTACTCAGTGGCAATGCCTTTGTGGGATCCTTTTCCATGCATGTATCTTGAAAAAGCACGAGAAGGGACAACTCATAAGGAAATGCCTGAATGTTCAGAATAAAATAAGTATCTATTTGTCACAGTTAAGTATAGTCTTTGTATTTATCTATTTTGCACTTTTCTGCACAGTAAATGTAATTTGCAGGGGTTTTAACCTTGGAAAAGAAAACATTCAAAATGCAGGCAGACTGTAACAGAGATGTAATATAAAGGCTCTTTTACAATAGGAAAGATATTATTATCATGCAAGAGGAAAGCCCTATGTATTTTAACTTCTCTGTCTCCAGGAGTTAGTGCTGTTGAGTGTATGTGTGACCAGCTGCACTCACTACTTACCTATGAGTAAGGAAATCCTTTCTTTACATATTATGTAGCCCTTTCAGTGGTTACACATATATATATATATGAACTCATAAAATGTCACTGGGTAATAAAATAGCTAAAAGCTGTATCTCTATAGGGATTGTAAAAGAAAAAAAAAAGGAACACAAAGGATGGAAAGCAGGAGGTGATATATTAAAACAGACTTTAGATTTGTATAAAACAGATACTACAGTTATACAGTGAGAAGTTATTCCATACAAGGTCTGTCTCCCAGGTATCACATCTTTATTTTCTATATCAGATTCTAAAATCTACAATTATTTGTAAGTTTTGATAAACACGTGACATCTTCTTCTCTGTGTCCAAACTAGTATTATTTGGATGTACTTAAGAAAGAGGCTGTAGTAAAGAGTGACTTTGCAAGAGAAGAATTTACTTGTGACTATTCAGAATTTAGTAGTAGTCAACAAATCTAAGCAAAATAAAAAGCATAGCAGATGGATGGCTTGGAAAAAGTACACTTGAATGTAATAAAATACTAATGCTGGTTATTGGTAACTTTAATTCCATTGCTTTACCATTTTTAGCAAAACAGTACTTATAATGACAGACATTCGAGCCAATTTGTATAGCTTTTTTGTTTTCTGATGTACATGCTTTTCCGAAATGTTTATATATTCTTGGAAGAGGAATTTAGCTGTATGTGTTGAGGAGATAATGTTTAGAAGGCTCTGTCCCAAATTCTCTAAGACACATCATGTGTGTGCTATACTCTAAGTAATAGAACTGACTTCTGAGAGCTCAGAAGAGTAGCAAAAGATTTGTGCACTTCCAGAGATGAATAAAACTGCTTAGATTTTTTTTTTTTTTGTTAATTTTCATTTCACATCAGATAAATGTTAACAAAATCTCTGTTAGTCAAAAAAAGAATACCCCAATTTTTTATTCGGAGGCGCAAAGAAAAGGCATATGGATATGTTGGTAAAGCATATGGAGACCTGTTAGTCAAGACAAAACAAAGGCAAAATAAAGTGACTGGCCCCCTGAGGTGCAGCACATAAGCACATTTGGTGGAATGTTGCCAATTCTCTTCTTCTGAAGAACAAAACTCCCTTTATATCCTAAACAAGTAAAACAACACAGACAGTATACATCTGGTAGCAGCATGCTACTTGAATCTCTGTTTTTCTATCGGTTATTTTCACTCAGTGCTCAGAAAGTAGTGACCTTGCGTTTGTAACAATTGCAGTGTTACAGTAGTTGGATTATTCCACACAAATGCAGTGCACTTCATTCCTTAGGTTGGGCATCAACAATATAGGATTGCTGCTTTAGGAACCTTCTTTCTGTTAACAAAGATCTTTACCCTGAACTGATGTTTTCCCACTGTGTTAACTACATTTGGAAATAAACCTTCAGTGCCTGAGTGCAGAAACATAGAGTGCATACTTACTCGAAATTTTAAGCAAATTTTTGGTAAATTTTGCTTCTTAAGTATGGTTCATATCTTTTGTCTTCATTTATGGCAGCTATTGAGACACACCAGCTGTGCAAAGTTAAACATGTACTTCAAAAAATGAAAACATCTTTTGCTGAACATAGTGTCTATTAATAGCTTGCTCTGAATGTATTTGGATCAACCTCTAGGATCTGCTATAACTGACACACACTGTCATTACTAAATTAAACATGCCAGAACTGTTATGGCATATCCTTACACTCATAATACATTTTTCACACACTTTTCATGTTCTCATAAGCAGGGCCAGCATGGCTGTAGGCAGAATGCCTGTTAGAAACAGTCTCCAGTGAATATTAACTCCTGAACTCTGGCAGGAGATTGTTAAGGAGCACAATGGTCATCACAGCCCAAAAGCATATTCTAGAGATTTAGTAGTAGAGACCACTAAGGCTTAGCATCCAGGAACATTCTATGGCACAGTAAAATACTGCTGTCTCTCTATTCTGAGTTATTTTTAGAGAGTATTGCTCAGATAATAGATAATACTGCTTGGATAAAGAGACCTCCTCACTGAGTGTGGCCTCTTTTCAGAGCACACAAATAGACAAGAACTCATGTATCACTGTGCATATTGTTAACTCTGTGGAGATTTGGAGCTATGAGAGCTTTCCAGTACTGTTTTTTATCAGATGGCTAATGAATTGTGTTGAAATTTTTTTAAGGACTCAGATACTCAGCAACAGTCAATGAAGACGCCTTGAAAATTTCAGATTCTTTTGAAAATAACACTCCCCATTTTTATGCTCTTTATGATGTTATTAAAATTATGAATTAAAAAAACCCATAACAGTTGTCGTTGCATAGTGATCGCTTATTTCTTGCAAAAGGGAGCAAAAACTCCTGATGTGTAGCTGAGGTTAAGTTCTGAATATGTTTAAGAAGGATGAAGAGTTGCCATATTCTTCTTTAAAGCAGACATTATATCTTAAAGTATATATTTAAAATTACAGACCACAGTGAAGTAGGAGCATGCATGAACGGGACAAGGAGGGGAGAGAAAAGGATATTAAACCTTCAAGGTGGACTGGATGCCAGAAACAATATTACTCAGAGCCATAGCTAAGACAAAACAGTGTCTGCAAGGGCACTGAGAGAGGATCTCCAGAGCGCCATTCTACACCATCTGTAAACTGGTTCAAATGCACACCTTGGCCTCAGTTCTGCCCACCCTGGTGCATGAGATAAGCTTCTGTGTCCAGCTTCTCCCAAGCTGGGATGACATCTTGCAGGCTGGAATGATGGCCCTGGCCTTCCTTTCAGTCTGTGGCCCCTCACACCAGAGAGAGAATATCATACATGTGCCTCTGGCCCTGGAGATTGCTGCACTCCACTGCAGCTGTATGTGCTTCCTTGTGTAGCCCTGTGTTGAAGCCAGTCCTGCTAGAAGACTTCTTATCTTCACTCCCAGTGTTTGGAGAGAACTTCACAGCCCATCTCCTTTTATGTGGCCAGAAATAGTTGCTGTGCACACCTCTATTGTGTGAGCCCTTGAAGAGGAGGTTAGTCTCAGCCTATAAAGTGTCTCAGGTTTTTGTGGTGTCTCCATTTTGGTTTTGGAGAAGATCTGTAGATTATATTGTTAAGCATAATTCATTGGGAAGGTCATTTACCATACATAAGAGTGTCCAGCTGTTAGTGTGAAACAAACAGACAAGCAGTGCTTGGCCCCAAGCCATGACTGAGGGCAACCCTTGCTGCATGTTGTAATTTGTTTTGCTATTTTTTGGATGGAATTCCTCTGATACAGAGATTTTGTCTTCTATTCCCATGGCAGTAGAATTTAAATGGAGAAACGTTTCTGGACAGACTTAGCATTCCTTAAATTCTAAATTTATGCTATTTACTGTAAATAGGGTAGAAAAATATCTGAAAAAGCCATGTCCCATTTTATGTCAGTCATTTTAGCAATCTGCTGTGATTAGATTCAAAATTCATAAGTTAGCTTTCGTTTTATTGCCTATCAGTTGCACCAAATGGAATTGCCTATTTTTTGCCCTGTGAGTTTTCTTGAAAGTCAGATTGATGGAAACAAATGCAGAATATATTTTCTTAGAAGTTTGTATTAAAAAACTTTAAAATGAAATGTTGATAACACAGTCATGGCCTTGAGAGTGAAATTCTGCTGCAGACAGAGTAATTTCTTCATTTTTTATCCCCACCCCCTGATTTGATTGTGTTGATAAAGGTTTATGTTATAATCCTGTATTAGAAGATTAAACTGGTTTTGGGAGCTTATGCAGAGTGTCCCTGCAAGGCTCAGACCATCTTTTCACATGGCTTTACAAGCCCATCAAGCAAGGTTTGAATGAGGCCATGATGAGCAGAAGGAGATCAAGAAAAATTTATAGGTATATCTGTTCCTGCACAAATCCCAGAGAATCTAGGCATGGGAAACACCAAGGGGCTGCTGCTTTGCAGCACAGTGAAGGAAGGAAGGTAGCTTTCCTCCTGGCCTTATTACTATCAAATGTTTCTGCTAATAAATATTTTTGTGCCATGACAGTATAAATATGCTGCAGTATTAAAAGGCACATAAGGGAAGAGTCTCTAATCTGGAAATTACAAGACTGTCTGTGCGTGAAGGTAATTTTCCAGAAGACTTACATTGCTAATACATTCAAATCTTTCTAATATGATGCTGAATTTTATTTTTTAAACTTCTGCCAATTCAAATTATTACAATGATATGATAAAATAATGAAGACTTTTTCAGTGTCGCATGTTACCCCAAGCAGTAGGTAGCAGCAGTGTTTTCTCTATAGTTATGTAAATTTCTTCTTTTAAGGCTTTACCCACCAAGAGTTTTACCATAGGTTTAGTGAACAAAACCTTCCCATATCTATAGCAGAAGATGGCTGCATTAATTTGAAGGCACATGCTGTCACAGTATAGAGCTCCTTCTACTGAACACTTAGAAGCTCTCTCCAAGTCCTGACCCATTGAGCCAAATCCTTGCTTTGAACTTTCCCTTATGGGCCTGTACTACAGGTAGTTCACAGTGTTACTTCTTTCTTAGGGCTCAGTGGCACATGGTGGTGAAGGCTCTTCACTTGTTAGTCCTCTCTGACAGTAGGTATTTTAGCAATTTGGCCGTCTTAGAGCCCCAAAATATTGGTGGTTCCTCAAAGACGTTCTGGTCGTACAAGCACCATCTGCAGAATTTACCATTTCTTTTATGTCTCTTATGGGAGTAGAATTTTACTGTTTAGACCATAGCTGATACATTCCAGGTACAGTGAGGCTTTTTCTAACAGTTTGAGAAATCAGCCAAAATTATGAATTCGCTCATGCATATAAAGTTTATTAGAATACTTGATTCTGCAAACGCTTCTCAGACTATTTCCCAGTCTCCTGAATATGACTTACAGGTATCAGTTGGGTGGATTTATATAGTGGAGTTTTAATATCAAAATAAAGCATAACAGTAGATTAAAGGAAATTGGAAGCTGGCAGAAGGTAGCTGTTTGCTGTTTAAATACAGTATCAGGTGGAACAGCTGACATTGTGAACCTGACAACACCATGGTGTGCCAGCATTGCATGTTCTACAGAAGAATTTTGAAAGGCTTGAAATAATTCTCTATAAAACCTGGATATTCACTATCAGTTTTAATGAAGTAAAACATCTTGGTTAGAATTTTTTTCCCCACTTTCATTAACCTCTGTTTGTTTTAGGGGGTTTTTTTGTTGTTTGCAATTTTTTTAACAGTGACACCAATAATAATTTCTGGTAATTTAAAGAAAGAAAATGTGTCTAATGGGAAAATAGTATTTTAGGTATTTTTAAAATTTAATGGTGTGGGGATTTTTTTCTTCTTCAAATCAAAGAGACAGCAATTTCCATTGGTATGCTGCTTTTGTTGCATTAAATAATTTAAAGTACATTTAAAGAATAACTTTGGGTCTTGAAAATACCATTAGTAATTTTAATAATGGTAATAGTAATGGAAGGGCAGCCTTGGGATAATAAGCTTGTCTTCAAAAATCAGAGGCTCAATTGTAATCAAAATTAAAGTAAGAAAACTTTCTGAAAGTGAGCTGTGACAGATCTTTATTGGTGTACACGTGGAAAGTCTGCTAATATCAGTGGTTCACAGATTGTGAACGGTCCCATGGGTTCTGGTAATTTGAGGTCTTCATCTCCTAGAGTGGTGCTTTTATTTCAGTTGTTGGGTATATGAGTATGTGCAGAGGTGCAAGGGAATAAATATTCAGCAAGTAATTTCCTTTTCCTTTCAAGGAAATGGAACTTTTTATCACTAAGTGATTTCTGAATTCCTCATTTTGTTTATCAAGATACAGTACATTATTTTTTAGCTTTCAGAAAAACTCAGACACAAACCCTGATTTTACAGTGTTGCTTTTCAAAATGGAAGTTGCATTTAGCACCTCTGGTTTCCTACACAGCACATTAGAAAGAGATTTGTATTTGTTTACCAAAATACACAACACTGTTCAACACTATTAATCGCACGCTATCAAAAATATTTTTAAAGCCAGAATTGCAGCTGATTTAACATTCACAGGGTTAATAGATGCTAAGGGAAAAAAAAAAAAGAATTTAAGCATAAGAGCAATCAATAAGAGCTAAGATGAGCCAGAACTCAGTCACACTAAATGCCCTTAAAAATCTGAAGACAAGTGTTCTCTGCCTTCCTACAAGCATCACAGAGATGCTGCCCAGGTATTATGCAGCATATCCTCGTGACTGAAAAGTTGTCACATCCTCCAGCTGTGCAATGCTCCTTCTCACCAAGCTTCAGCAAGGTGAAGATGATTTGCTGACTTTAACTTGAAAGGAGCTTGGAAGGAAGATTAGTAATAAAATTAATTAAGATATTTATAGCTCCTTCTTACCACCAACATGATCATGTCTGCATTCTACGCCTCTGACCTTGCAGCTTCACAAGAGGATATTTACTTTAGGAATACATGATAGGCAGTGCATTTGTAAAATTTTCCAAGTTTTTTGTGAAAAAAATTCTAAATGAAAGCAATTCACGTTATGTAGAAAAATGCCATTATCATAGAAATAAGAATTATAATTGGTTGTTTGCTGTACATTTTTTAAAAAATACAATAATCTAAGCCATATGGAAATTCATAGCCTTCTGCTATAAAACAGCTGCAGTTTTCATAACTAATAAAAATTATGCCTAATATGTATTTGTCAGATTAACCACTGGGTTTGGTTTTTGTCAGAGCTGCTCCTACAAGATAACACACAAATACTGAGTTTAGCTTTTTAGAACTCACTTTCTTATTGCTGCTGTTACTTGTTTTTCCACCCTTCTCCACTTCCTTCTCTCACTGCCATAATTCCCACACCATCTCCAAAGATCTTTTTTCAAACAAGCTGAAGTCTGTTGTTGACATTGGTGTGAGTATGCTGTTAAGAAGGTGATAGAGTGATGCTCCTGGGCCTTTGCAGTGGAGAAGAGTTATGAAGGATTAAATGCTTGACATTGAAAAGTGTTTGAGTTCCTATTTTTTAACACTTTTCTGAATCCTTACCTTTCAGTGCTTATTCTGTCTGCATGGGGGGTTTTTTGTGTTATTTGTAATTGACTCTGAGAGGGAGGCTGCTTTTCTGAGTGCTTCTTGTTCAGTGAGGAGTGATGTTTTCCAAACAGGAGAACAGCACTATCATGTTTCACGACAGGACACTGATTTCAGAGCACAGGTTTTGTACAGCTCTTCCAAGGAACCAGTGTTTGTCCTTTGGTGATGTGCACCATGGAATAAAAGGCTTTTGCACTGACTCCCCATAAGCTCAGCCTCCCATGTCCTCTATAAACATAAATGCGCTGTGTCTGCACAGGGTATTACCTCTAGATCGTGTTCAGAAGCTGTATATGTTATATCATCCTGTGAAAAGTAAGCAGCTGATCCTGAGTAATAAACACCTCATTCCCACTTAGCAAAGGAGAGAGGTGGGAGTTCTCTGCTTACGTCCCTTCTCTCTCTGCAGCTGCTACCCTTCTCTTCCATTTCAGACTGGGAAGATACATCTTCTCAAGTGCTGATATTAGAATACTTGACCACAGGTTTCGGGTTCCTTCCATTTGTGTCTATTAATGTAGATTAAATTAATTTTGAATTAGGAGTTATTACACAGCCTTTTCAGCCTGCTTGTCTTTAGAAAGAACCCTTAACTCTCTGTAATTATTGTTTTCTGCTAGCTTATTATAAATTGGTTTAAAATAGAAAATCCATTACTCAGGGAAGAATTTTCACCATCTCACTTTTATTCTAGATATTTTTGTACCATCTGGTTTCCTAATAATGATAGATTGTGGAAAAAGGATGTTTATATTTACAGCTGTAATGAACTCCACGATCATGTGACAAATTGGCAGGGGATTGCTGGGCATAATTCAAGAAGGAGGAAGTGAGACGCAGAACATAAGTGCCAAACACTGTGTAATTATAAAATCTGCAGCACATTCCTAAGAACTGTGGCCATTCATCTGTCCTTCAGGTTTGTCCTTAAAAGGCCTGATGCAGTGAGATATCGAGTGTGATATTTCCAGGGTATGGTTTTCATTGACATTAGTAGGAACTGAGGGCATATGTCGCCTTGCATGAGCATATGCTCAGAGGGGTAACATCAGTTACTTCCCGCCATGTGAGTGCCAGGTTTGATCCATCACAGTGCAGTTTGCCAGATGTGTCCTGGGTCAGATGTCTGTGCTTAGAGGGTGAGTGTCCCATATCACGGCTGTGCACCTTTCTATACTTGGGAGACTATTTAAGCCATTACAACTAATTCACCATGGAGATATCCTGTAGGATTTTGTGGTTGACTCGGTGTTTGTGAAAAGTAATGAGGTATTTACTTTTTAAAAATAAGAAAATTGGTCAGAGGAAAGAAAATATGAACCTTAATTCTTCTGGAGGAACTTCAGGCTGATGGAATGTTTTATTCGACTCCGTTTAAAAGTGCTCAAAAGGTACTTACGCCATCTCATTGATTATCGTGACAAAGAATACACAGGAGGACTATTGCTGGAGGCACAGACAGCACCAGAATGCCTGGCAATTATATTGCCACTTCAAAAAAATTATCTTAACTCCTGCTTTTAATCAACATCTTTAGCAAAGTTGTTTGTAGGGGTGTGCTCATGTCTGTGTCTGTCTTCCTTCCTCTTCCCTTTCCATGTTGTAATGGAAATGCAGGATGCCTGTGTACAATCTTTCACCTCTGACAGCATGTACTGCATCCTGCACACAGCTGTCATGGTAATGACAAGTCTGGTGCACCAGGATAATTGGGTACTTGAAAAAGATTCATAAGGCAATGTACTGCACAGTACTGTGTTGTGCCCTGGGGCAAGGGGAGGAAGGAGGGAGGGTACCAGGCAGAGAAGAGAGTGTATTGGTGAGAAATGATGATGTTGTAATGTGATTTTGTTTCCTTATGAAGTGGTTTCTTTCCCTCATGCCCATTCGCCCCACAGAATTACATTAAGGGTTTCAAAGTTGGTTTGTTCTACCAAGGAAATTGGGTTCCATTGTATCCGTAATGGAATTGAAATATCCCAGAGGAGTGAAGGGGGATGAGTGCCGCCACAACACTGCGGCTCTCTGTGAGTAGTTGGGTGTCAAACCACACTGTAATCCCACCGTCTGACAGCTCGTTATTAAGAAACAACAAGAACTGACTTTATTACTGTAGACTATAGCTGGCTTATCTGCAAATTAGCATCTTTTCTTTTTCTTCCCTTGTGGCAGATTCTGCCTGTTTTTCTGGCATCTGTCACGAGGTGTTAAAGGGGAGCATATTTTTAGAGTCTAATGTGATAACAATTAACCTTTGATCTCTTTCTGATACATCTCCTTTTTCATTATTGCTGAAGTTACTTGTCTTGGAGTGAAGATGAAATGGTTGGATGACAGTGTATTTATGCACACGGATACTGATAGTCTGTGTAATGCACAATTAGATGTTTAACAGATAACTCATTAAATTTTTTGTGATTGTTTCTCTCCAGCAAAAGGAGAGGAAGTGTTGGTCATCAATAAAAGCAAGAACCCAGGATTCAAACCTTCCATATGAATCGCTGATTTTTTCTGCATCCTTGAACAAGTCATTTAATCTCTTGTTAGGATGAAAATAATAGCCATGGTACCTCACCAGCATGTTGAGAAACATAATTAATTACTGTTTGTATAGCACTTGGCTACCAGCAAATGACTCATGGCAGAAATATGAAGTACTATTAGTAATAATAGGTTGGAAAATTTAAAAAATGCCAATATTGTTTTGTCTGGAGACTTTTTTGAGGTATCATGCAAACAGAATTTTCATCCAAAGGGAAAAATCTATTATGCGACCTATGCTGCAGATAATGTAGATAATGATACCAGCATAGCACAATACCAGCACTTGTAAACAAGAGATGGCTTGCAGTTAGATAGAGGGGAGGTCATGTGCCCGAAAAGCTTTTCCAGCATCACCAATTTTGACTATTACAGAAAATGAAACATGTGACAAAGCATCCTTATCTTATTAAGAATAATGGGGTTGACACAGGCCGCAGAGGAATGCTGAAAGAATCGCTCCTTAACTGCCTAAGTGGTAAATTAGGCTGAGCTTCCTTTTCATATATCTTTACAAAGAACTGTATAAAATGAACATTTATTGTTTTGTAGCTATTGCCCTTTGGAAGTCCAAGGTTTTGGAGACCCTTCAAGGAAACTAATTTGCCAAGTTTTTAATGTTGCAGTGCCGTATTTAAAAAAAAAAAAAAAATCCAGAGGCAAGCATGCTGTCTTTACATATTCTCTATTTCTGGCTGACTGTGTACATGGTCCTCCTCTGAACAGATGCTTGCCTTCATTCTATTTCATTTCTCTCATCAAAAACGCATCTGAGCTTTTTCATGTCCCTATCCATGGGTGTTTTAACCATCCAAGGATCACTGTGTTAGGACAGGCTGGGTCCCACTGGTTTAAAGCAAAACTTCCAGGCACAATCCTTAAAGGTGCAGAGTGCTGCCACTTCCCAGTGTCCTCTTTGGAAGATAATTCACACTCTCAAAAAATTTGTGCTGCCATGTAGTATATTGTTATTTTAGTAATTGTTATAGAAATGCGTCATTTAAGAGGCAGAATGCAGGTGGAAGTCATGAACTATTTAGCTGCCGAGTT
Organism: Alaudala cheleensis; assembly: GCA_013398995.1. Taxonomy (NCBI): domain Eukaryota; kingdom Metazoa; phylum Chordata; class Aves; order Passeriformes; family Alaudidae; genus Alaudala; species Alaudala cheleensis. The sequence continues at coordinate 21,741 of VWYE01014261.1, read as the reverse complement.
GCTGTGTTACCTTTGCATTTTGATAACTTCTGATTAAGCCATTTTTATTCCTTAAGGATTGAAGGAGATAATCTTTTACTAGTCTGTGCTTCATGGATCTTACTAGCATTTTTAGTTCCCTCAGATAACTCATAATATGTAAGCAAACCCTGGATACATAGGGCCTTTGATCAACAATGGATTCTCTTAGCAAAATTTATCTGAGAATGGAATAGAATTTGTTTTCACTCCTCTGAGAGGTCCAGAACTTAAATTATTTCTTTGAATGTTATTTTGATTGCAGTGATGAAGTACCAAGGGTTATTTTTGTGGTAATACCTCTGAAATCTGTAACACCCAATTTATTATTGGTTTGCACACAGATTATTCTGGCTATACTGTGTGATGTGGTCTTCTGAATTTTGAAAGCACATAATGCAAGAAAATTTCACTGCCCAGCTGATAGTGCCATGTGGCTATATGGAAACTATTGAAACTGGTTTCGGTAGGGGTTTTTGGTCACTGTTTTTGGGGGGGGAGGGTTTGTTTGGTTTTTTTAAATTCATTGTTCCTTTTTTAAATACAGCAATAGCTCACCCTTAGGAACACTTAGATTATTTTGTTTTTCCATAGGAAGATGAGTGCTAGCACAAATGAAATATATCATATGGAACTTTATTCATGGTGTGGTACCAATAAAAGACCAAGCAAGTAAGGAATTAAAATTGTAGCAAATCAGACACAATTCACTTATGCTATTTTGTGTGCTGTGAATTAAGAAGTAAGCTTAGACAGTATCATGTTTTGTCCTCTGAGGGCTTTTAAGGCTTTTCATTCCTACCCCATTGGCTTTAGTTCACATTAGACTCTTCCATGAAACTGAAAGTTCATTTTACTCTATTGTTGTACAGAATGTTCATCTGGGACCTTAACTGATTTTGGGAATTTGCTACAGTTTGGTGATGATAGCAGACAGATAGCCAAAGTCATTGACAAAAACAGGTAGAGACAGTGGCCTAGATTTCTAACTGCTCAAAATTGCTTGACTGCAGCTCCTGATTCTGATGAAGTTTGTGCTGGTGTGGGCCTAGTTGTCCTTTCTGGGGGCCTGTTCTGTGTCTGAATTGATTACAATACTTAGTAAAACCGCTGACCATATTATTTCCTTTAATATATGCTAGTTTTATTGAGTGATAGAAAAGTGAAGTTTAGGAGTGCCAGGCAGGACAGTCTGCCTAATCTGTCCCTATTGACCTGCTAAAATGGCAGGTTGGTACATCTGAGGATTTGACACAGGTTATTTGAAGTAGTAAGACTGAGCCTTGTGAACACTATAGACATGCTGAAGGTGCTGTAACTTTTACATTTTAAATCTTGTTTCCAGAAAACATGCAGATTCCCTAAATGAATTTAAACATCTCTTTTCTTTGAAGAATAGGTATTTTTATTGTCGCTTATTTGCACCATGTTAAGAAGTCTTTTGAACCTCAGGAAAAGAATATTCCAATTCAGTATTACCTAATGGATTAGATTTGCTTTGCTTTCATATGTCTTCCTTATTATAATGTGCACATGAAGAACTAAATTGTAGAACAAATACACATTAATACTTACAAGTGCTTTCACTCATTGCTGTTATTAACAGTCTTTACTCATTAAAAAAAAGGTATAAAATACTGTTATTCAGAGGATTATTTCTCATATATTGTGAGAAACATTAACCATATCAGCTTTTACCCCTTAGTAGAGTTAATAAAACCACAGTAAATAAATCATGCTTACCCGACACAACCAATAAAACATGAAATACCATTCAGTAACAGCTTGATGTTTAACATCTGAATTACAGTTTATACACATAGCAAATTATCTAGATAATAATCTGTAATCAATGTTTTAATTTCAATACCAAACAAAGAGAATAATGAAATGTTGGGATGAGAGAACCTGGTTTGAATAAGTGAGCACACCTTTTAGGTCCTAATTGATCCATTATTTATTCATCTTTCACCATTCATCTCGTGTTTTCCTATCTTTTGTTTTGAAGACCATTGTTGCAGCACCCTTTTGTTCAGTGCCTTGAGCTTATATGCACAACAGTCAGATAGTCATGTTGACCTGAATTTTAAAAATTATAAATGTCATGTTTGTATAGAGGAAGTGCTTCAATCTTCCTTTGGTTTTGTTATTTTATGTATTTAAAAATCATAATAATCTTTGTTTCACCATGGTACAGAAAAGCAGGTGACAAAGGAATTAAGCCTTTAAGGAAAGAAATTACCCTTAAGTTGCAAACAGAGGCCTAAAAAATATCTGAGGAATATTTGCAGAGTGTGTGGAATCCCTTGTAGGGGCCTCTTTTGTTGTGACTCGTGGCCCTTCTCACCTCTTTCAGTTCATCCCCCAAGCAAGGCTGTTAGCAGCATTGGTAGGTGGGGGCATCATGAAGTCTTTCCTGCTGCAGGTACTTCCAAGTGGAAGCCACTTGAGGGGCTTTTTGGCATAATCAACTTGAATATCCTTGAAAATCAGATGGCATATTTATTATGGTAGCTGTTCCTTGGCTAGTTCAGCTCCTGTCCTAGACATGCCAGTGATGCACTGGGAATGTTAATATTGCAAAGTAATGATAAAAGGTGCCTGAGGGAGAGCTCAAAGCAGCGGCTCCGTTATCTTTTGTCATCCATACCCAACTCACACAGGTTTAGTTGATATCAGTTGTTCTGTTGAGACCATTGGGACCAGTATCTGGAAAGTAACAGAAATATAACTGAGGTAGAAAAGCAATTGTCCTGAGGCATTAGTTTAAAATTTGATTATGTTTTTAACATGTGTGGTATGTTATGGAGTAGTAGAGAGTTAGAACTTGACATAGGTTGAGGCCTAAAGTGACCAGACTGACAATACTGCAGACACTATCAAAAAATGGAATACAACAAAGCACCACATGGTTGAAAAACATTATTATCAGAAATAATGGCAGTAAATGTGATTTGCTGGTGGTAAATTGAAATCACTGATTAAATTACATCTTTGGCTAATAAATTCACAGGGGTAACAGTGCACAGCAAGTGCCAACACAGCACAGCCCTAAGGCATAAATAAAAGTTATCTAATTGATGGTAAAGATAAATCAAAATAGAAGTAAGTGGCTTGTTAATGTGCTTGCACTGAATTCATTACAGCTGGAAAAAAGCTCCCCCTCTCTTCACACTTCACTGCACAAGGCAAATATGGTGTCTGTCACTTCTACCCACCTGAATTTGTAACCTAACAATTTCTCTTGCATCTGAGTTCTTTTGAGGGCATACAACAGGTATCTACAAAAAAATTCCATTCTTATTAGGCTACACTGGGATTAAATTGGCACTTAGGCTATCTTTAATTGCTTGTATAATTTTTTCTCTGTTGCTCAAGAAGCCCTGAATATTTTACCAGGAGGTCACTTGACTTTAGTTAATGGAGTGAGTCAGGGACCCAAGCTGATTTCAAACCTACTACCAAATGGAGTGAATGAATTCCTCAATAAGTTCTGATGGCAAGATGCAGTTTCTAGTTACTGCAATTACCTGTGCAGAATGAGGCACTCTTCAAAGATGGGATGTGATATCCAAGTCATCAGTCTGAGCATCCATTAAAATGTGCCACTTAAAAAATGTGGCATGGAAATTATCCTTTTTTTAAAATAATTTGTGGTATCTGCTTTGGTCAGTGTTATCATGTGGTTAGCAAATAAAGGCTTAAAAACATTTATTATGTTTAAAAAGGGGAGTCTGATTCTGCAGCCTCTGAGGTTCATCTCTAGGAGAAGTTAATGGAAATTTGGATATCATATTTCTTTAAACTTATTTCTTCAGTTCTGTAATAATAGCTCTTTTAGATGTCACCTCTAGGAAAAACAGGTAAGCATCACTGCATGTACTGTGCTTTCTCGTCTGCTGCTGTTTATGGTCATGTTCTGATCTCATTGTCATTGAGCAAAGCACTCGGGTAACTCAGCTGCATTTAAGGAATTTATTATTTCTCTTCATATTGCTGAACAGAACTTGTCCTGCTACCTCAAGCTACAATTAGCAAGGACCTAGTCACTTCACAGAGGTTATATTGTGCTGCTTTTTTGAGATGGAACTTTAGTGATTGATATTCATGACGTTTCTGCAGCCAGAGAGCATAAACATGAATATGAATGCTTAAAGAATGGCAGCAGGCATAAGCTTCAGTTGAAATACCAGAAGTGTTTTCAGTTGTGTAGGTAAAGACAACCACACGCTCCATATAAGATACTGAATAAAAGAAAATAAAATTTTACAAATGTAGGTAATGGTTGGATTTGAGAAACACCTGAAAAAAACCCCATGCAATTCACACCTGACAGTGATAAACCCTGAAAGATTTTACGATCCTTATATGATAGCCCTTCCAGTCTAGTTTTCCTTTTTTCTTTGAAGGTTTGGAGCTGCAATTTAGTGAAAAAGCCAAGTCATCATTGCTCTTCAAGGCTGAAGGGTAATGGCTCAACTTTTTTCTATGTTATTAACTTACGAAAAGAGGCAAAAATTGCCTTACTTGAAACAATTGTGTATTTCTCTGGACACCGACTGCACACTCACAATATCTGTATTGACTTATTTTACCTGCCTTGTCAAATGCACACATCATTCAAATGAATGCTAAGCAGCATTGCACAATCATTTGAAGCATATTGCAGATTTTTCTTGTTCATCATGAAGTACAACTTCAGACAGTGATGAATTTGTAAAGAGCGGCAGGGTGAGTGTCAGGGAATATTATTGTAGTGAATTGGAAACTGGAATAGGAGGAAGCTGTTTTAAAAAACATAGTAGATGTACTTTATAAGTGGAACAGTCTACATTATCATCTCCAGAGAAAAAAAAATTCTTTGCTGTTGCAGTATCTTTTGCCCTAACATAGCTTTTACATAGATGTATCAACTGATTGAAAATATTCAGGTTTGTGTACAAAAAACTAAAATTAGGTTGAAACAGCTAAAAGGTTTGCCCTGATTAAAGTTCTGGTGGTCTTTCCTGGAGCTGAACAACTCTGAAATTAGTTTCTTTTGCAGGGTAGGCTAATTGAAGGTTCTAATCTTTGCAGTAAAAATGGGCATGGTTTTTGAATTCATACAACCATTCGTTCAGAGTCTAATGTCATAAATGCCATGTGCATGCATAGCCTGAAAGCTATCCATGACTGGTTATGAAAGGTTCTTCTTCCTGATGAGTCCCATAGCACTCAAACGCAGTGGCAGAGTAGAGCAGTGAGTCCATGGCAGCTTCTGAATTTGGCATAACAAGAGAAAGTTCTGAAGGTAAACTAAGAGATAATTATGATTTGCTCCTTAGTCTAGAAGAAAACAAGGTGATGGACTTGGCCTTTCTGGAGGGAAACAGAGCCAGCTCCCATTTTGCAAATGTGTTTTATACTCAGAAGACCTCCATAATTCCTTGCCCAAAGCCAGCTGCTGCTCTTGCTCTTATGCATGGGGAGGAGTAGATTTCCTCTGTAATGAGTCTGGCTGTCTCGTTAGTACTAAAATGCATTAGTTATTATAAATGGCAGCGATGGATAACCTCCTGAGATTATTGTCACGGCTGTGTGCTATCACATGCCTTGACATCCCCATTCAAGGGATTAGAGGAACAAAGAGAATGCTCAATGAGCTGATTAAATCAAATAAACAGATTTTTAATTCTCATTAAAAAACATAAAACAGCTACTGCTTTTACCAACAGAGAATGTGTGTGTGTTGCGTGTGTGTGAAATAATAAAAATCTACTGCGGTAATTCAGAAAATTTAGGTAGTGTTTGTATTAGAAATATTGGGCAAATGGAAGTCTATCTTGCTGAATGTTGCAAACCTTTTTCATTATAAGCAGCAAAAATGCCAAGGTTCATTTTGTATTAATCAGTCAAAATGCAGAAAGTAAAATCTAAAACCTTGTAGAGCAGCAGAGGATATTCCTCAGGGGGTATTTCTGTAGAATTGCCTGACTTTTGCCACTGCACAATCCAGATATCCAGCTATTGATTTAAGTCTAATTATATGCTTTTTAGTAATGGTTTACTTGTGTTTTAAAACATGTTTCAGGAATGGAGTAAGGAGATAAAATGCAGGGGTGGTCAGGAACTGAGGAAGATTAATTCCAAATTTTTTTGACTGTTGTGAAAAAAATTTTTGCCTTTATGGTGGGAGAGTTACATAACAAGAAAGCCCTTTTTTTTCAGGGATAGGTATTGTTTTGTTTAGCATTTTCACTATTATCAATAAACAATTATTTTGCTCACCATTTCGAGGACCATAAAAGCAGAATTAGTGTTTTCATGTAGTTGGCTGTGAAATTGTAAAACATCTTGAAAAAGGGCAACTGATTTTTCAGTCTGGAACAGACAGAGAGACAGAAGGGAAGAAACAGGAAAATAGAACCGTGAAGAATTAGATGATTACTATCTTGGATTGTCTGTCTGGTTCCTTCTTTCCCTGATTCGTCTTATTTTCTTCCTCCTTTTGGCCGTCTGCCTTGGTAGCAGCTCCCACAGGTGCTGGGTACATGAGCACATACAGCAACTAGTGTCCATTTAATAGAACTGAGGGGGGAGAGTGTGCATGTGTTTGCTCATTATAAAAGTACCAACTACTTGCGACCACCTTCTGAACCAAAATGCTTCATTAAAAGTTTCATGGCAGATTAGCAAAAGAAAATATCCCAGTACCAGCAGAAGGTGATACCTGGTGCTCAAGGGTTTTTCTATGGTTCTCCTCGCAGCTGTGGATTTAAAGTAATTGCATTTGAAGAGTTCTTTATTAGAGGAGAGTAACAAATCGAAGAGGGTGGAAAAAAGGGAAAGAAAGCTCTTTCCAGACTGGGATATTGCTGTGAAGGTTCTTAAGGTTGAATAATACATGTAGTACCGAACGGGTCTGAGTGAACAATTGGTATTCCTTGAGGGGGCCCGTTCTAGCAAACACTTAAATGACAAAATATTAAACACCCAAAAAATAAATAGAATGAAATAGTCAAATAACAATTAAGGTACCTGGAATATACACACAGCATGAAGGAAGACATACTACATTCTTCTTAAAATCCTTAGCTTGTTAGCCTGTTAATTTGCACACATTTAGCTGGCAACTTATTGGGATAATAGTGGAAAATCAATACTTTAAGGTAAGATTTTACAAGGATTATTAGAGAACTGCAAAATATAGTTGATACATCATTTCCTATCCTGTCATTACTATAAGAATAAAGAGAACTTTTTTTCTCTCTTTGAAAAAATAACTAGTGATTTTTTCCTTAGAGAGTTGGTCCAGTTTCTTCATTTTCCCATAATTCAGAGCATGTTTCATTGCAATAAATATTTATTGTAAAAATAGTCGACTTAAGATGTAGTCTGAAGTAGGAAAATATAATATTTTCAGGGAAAATTATTATCAAAGTTAGTAATTTTGAGAAGGCCCTGAGATGCCTGTCTGTAGCAGAGAGCACTTAAAGATCTTGACAATTCTTGTTGTGATTTACTTTGAAAAACAGAAGTTTGGAATTGGAGACTAAATTACATACTTTAACCTAGTATTTACTCAGTACTATGACTATAGTCATACAGTACTTTGAAGTCTGTCAACAACCTCCATTGCTCACAGCTTCCTTATCTTCTCTGAGCTTCCTGTAAGACAGTAGCTGAACACTTGCTTTATTTAATAAAGTCTTTCAATTGTGTGGACATCTGACCTTGTTCCTAGATAATTTGATTGTACTTTTTTCCCAAGTAATTATTCCCACTGGAGATAGTCCTGAAATATTAGAGAATGAGTAATGGAATGATTCCATAGATTTTCTTAAGTGACAGATGAGTCATGCAGAGTCCATTTACAACTTGGGTGATATCCTTATCAAATTCTTCCTTTCTGAATCATCTGGTTAACTAACTGTGTTTATTGTCCTCTGTGGAAGAACTCTACCAGGAACTGCTCAGAAAACCTAATGTGGACAGAGGTGATTTATAGACTCCTGAAGAAATAGTAACAGAACGTTTTTCTGTTAAAAGTTTCTGTATTATGTGTTAGGGGTTTCCTCTCCCCCTTTGTCAGTGTCACTCTATTTAGTCAGTCCGTGTGGAAAAAAGAAGAAAAAAGAAAAAAAAGGATAAACTGTGTCTAAATTATTGCATGGAATGAATGTATAACTGCAAAATAGGTTGCGGGTTTTTTTCTGACTGTGCCTTTCCCTTTGGCTCCAGAATGATTAACTTCTGTTTATTCCTAATTAGAAAAGGCACATCCGACTAAACCACAAAGCATGTCAAAGAGTATGCAAATAACGCAGAGTACTTGAAAACCTAGGGCACTTTGCCTTTAAATGCCCCGCATGGTTTATTAAACTGTAATTGCACTCTCTGAAATGTTATATTGCAATTATAGCCTAGGTTATTAATTAAAAGAAGAGAAACTATAAATGGTAAAACAATTTTGCCTGTGAAAAGCTTTAGTGAGACTTTAGAGAAGAGCATTCAGGCAAAAGTAATTTGTGATAAAACCCACTGGAAGAAAATGGGATATTTTGGTCTCCTACTGGGGAAATGAATCCAAATCCATCCTCAGTAGCTTTGCAAATGTAGCTAAGGTGCAGGAGACCCACAGAAGAAGAATTATAGGTGGTAATGACCAGTTACTTCTATGACTAATTCATTAACACGCAGCCTATATTTAAAAAGCTATCTTTTCTAGAATTTTCTCCAGTCATATCTTTCGGAAAAAAAAAAATGAAAAACCTGCAACAAAACCAGTTTGCTTTTTAAAAATACGTTGCTTGTTGGACTTACCATAATAGGGGAGTTAACATTCTTCAAAAATAGATGCACATGATGAATGAAACTTCTGAGATTTTTCACCAGCATTACCAACAGTTCTACTAAAAATGGAATGAATTGTTACTATTTAGGAAACAGTACTTCAAAAGAATAAGTGTTCATGCCCCTGATAGGAGTTTACTTCTCATATTCTATAGAATTATATGGCTTTTCTTTAATGGAATTTAATTTTTTGATATACAGAGAAGACCTAAATAACTGTTTTGCTGAAGTAGGAAAGAATTTTTTTTCCCCTGAATCTCTCTCTTGTATGACTTCCCTTTAGGAGTTTGTTTATGGTTGAATCCATACTGAGAATGAGGGATTTCAGTCTGGCCAGAGCTTTCTGGTATAAAATGTGTAGTTATTTTTCTGAGAGAATGTAGTGCTAGTTCTCAGAAATCCTTGTGCTATTGGACTGTTGGACTACATTGCTGAGATTTGCTGGTTCTTTTTTTCTGTTAAAGCATTCCTCCAGTGCAAACTGCATGCTCATGCATATTGCTTTGCATTTGATGTCAGAAACTAAATTTGCCAAGGTGAAGTGCATGTTCCTGTGTACATTAATATTTTCAGACAGACCATAAATAGATTGTGTTTTTACCTCTCTAAATGGAAATGTTGGAATTTTTTTTTCTACTTCTTCCCAAGAATTCTACAATTAATTGTCTTTGGGAGAGAGGAAGGAACATCTATCTGATTACTTGGTAGGTTTGGCTCCAAAACCAATTCTGCTGTGCTTCCACACAGTAGTGGTAGGTCAGGAGTTGTGCAGTGCTTCTGTAAAGTAGGTGTTTGGGGTTTTTTCTTCCAAGTATTGTTTTGTCAGTGCAACTTATAAGGTTGCTAATATTGGAGGAGTCTTCAAGTTGTGTGCTTTCAGTGGATGGCTTTCATTTAATTCCAGAGAGACAGGAAGCTTGGTCAAGAAATTCTGGCAAAGGAAAAGGGGGCCAAAAACAACTCTAAAGAGTAATCTTTTTTTTTTTAGTCTTGCAGATGTAATTATTATAGTCAAAGGGGATGCTAGAATGAGTGGAAGAGTGGATAAATAATAAATAAACTATCTCTTAGACTGCAGAGAGATAAAGCTTTTTTATCATAAAAGTCTCTAGCTCCTGTTATTTTCTTTCAGTTGTTGAGAAGAGAATAAGCTCAGATGTTTTGTTATTTTTTGGAATACTTATTGAGATATGTTTTTTTGTCATACTGTGTCTTTTAATACAACAATAGGTAAAAAAGAGAAAATACGTTCTTAAACGTATTTTATAATTTCAATGAATGAAGAAAAAGCAAATCTTCTCCTTTTAGGAAAAAAAACCCCCAAACCAAAACAACCCAAAGCACTACCATGTAACTAGAGAACAAAACTCTTTAAATTGGTGTTTGAATAGTTCCCAAATGTGTCTGGCACAAACAAGTTTAGGGTAGTAAGAAAGTTTAACTGAATCTGGTGTCCCAGTTTGAGATTTGCTGGAGGAAAGGACTGCTTCTTGGAGATGGGCCACAGTTAAATCTATTCCTTTCATGGAGAAAAGGGAGCAAATATGCTTGCTTTTTTCCACAAAGCAAATAATTTAAAAAAAATAATCTGCCTGAACTGGCAGGAAGTGGAGTACATGCTGAAATGAATCAGCAGCTCACCATTTCAGCCAATGGTCCTTCAGCAAGCTTGCAAATGCAAAAGGGCAAAATCCCTTATCAGTTAAGACCTTATCTGCTCTCTCCCCTGACAGAGCCTGTATTTCACCTTCCATTTCTTCAATTACTTGTCTTAGAGATATGTCAAATTCAGGAGCTCTTGGAAGTGGCTAGGGAGACTAGCTGAGGAGTTAGTTCTGAAGCAGAATTTTCATTTTAGAAAATATAATCTAGATTCATCCAAGTGATTGACTTAACAGTACAGTTTGGACTCATCAGAAGCTCATCACTAGGGTCAGAATTTGAAAAGTTCAAAAAGTTTCATGTATTTATGGCTGTCAGCCTACATTACCATTGTTATGAGGTTCTGAACCAAAGCATGTGTTTAAATAACTAATTGAAGAGTATTGAGACAGCACAAAGGAGACTGCTATGAAAATGCAATAACAGTTGTAGTACTGTAAAAGACTGATTTACACTTTACACTACTTTTAAATCGTAATAAATCTTTAGCATTTAGTTTTTCAATTCTGTGAATAGAGGAGTAATGAAGAATTGGATTTTCCACTTAGAAGACTGCACTGATCAAAAAGCACAAGAAGTTATGGATTGTATGAGAATGGGAATTACTGCATCTGAATTTCCAGAGCTTATTGTGTTCGGTTCTGGAGAACTACAAAGTTGATACTCCAGACTTCAGAGGACATTTGCAAATAAGTTTGCTGGTTTGGAATTAATAATGTTGAGGGAGTCTGTAATGGTAGGAATAATATTGAAGTGTAACAAGTTATTTGTAGAGAGGAATGACAAAAACTACTTACTAAACCAGGGAAGATAAAGCTTAGTAATATGGAATGTTAGGAAGCCGAAGAGCTGGCTAATGGGATGTGAGAGTGGATTGTATTGGAAAACAAAATACTGGGTTGAGGGTGAAAAAAGTGGGATTTCCTAAAGATTAGGAAGTTAATGGAGTAGTTAGTATTTTTCATTGAAGTCTAATAAGTTTTAGTGTTCTGTTTTTGCAGTTGACATGCATTTAGGAGGGACTGTCAACAGAGGAAGAAGATGGAGATAGCAGGATGGGAAAAACCAGATGAAGGTTATAATAACAGAAACGTAATAAAACTCAGTTTTAGGAAGTGCAGGATCATTCATTTGGATTACTTGTAGACTGCTGAATACTTGCATAGATTCCTTGATTTTTAGCATGGTCTCTAATTTAGAGCATGCTTCTTGATGAGCTTTGATGCCCTCTTCAAGAAAATAGTCAGGTATGGCTTAGGAAACAGAGAGGTCCAAATACCATTCCTGGCTGCCAGTTTGGACAGTGTTGGTAGCAACTAACTCCCACAGGCTTTGCATTTTCAAACAATGCCATACACTTTCATAGGGCATCCTTGTGCTGCACATTGCAGATAAACTCCATTTTGTAGCATAGAAGTTCTACAGTGGTAGGCTACAACATAGGGTTTTTTGGGGGGTTTGTTAGTTTTGGGGTTTTTTTTGGTTTTTTTTTTTTTTTGTCGGCATATTGAACTGAAAAAACCCCACACACCAGCAGTAATAATACTGATAGTAAGAATGAGAGCAATTGCTGTCACTGTTGTCATCAACATGTGTCCTTGGACTAAGGAAATATCATATGTTCCCAGCGTTACACTAATGCTACGTGCTGTGTACCTTGCTTTGGGGATAGACAAGTTCTGGGTCTTGTAGTCTTTTTAGCCTTATAGGATACCAGTTTCTGCACTGAGTTGATCCCTTCAATGACAAATTAACAAGTAAGGAAAAAACCAAACCTGCTAGAACACCATGTATCAGAGCTTTCTGTATGCTGAGTCCATAAAAAAGGTTGTGATGTTAGCCACTCAGAAACTGTATTTGGATGTACATTCATCATGTACAGCATGGTGCAAGGACCTCATCTGACAGTTTTGTTTAGCCATGCCCATTTGAACTGGGACAGGTGGAGCTAGAGTAATTAGAAAATGGAAAGCCTACCATGTGCAGGTTACAGAGAGAGTTTGGCTTGTTACATGCAGTACAATTAATGCTGAGGAGTGTGATTACTACTTTGGGAACAGGCACCAGAAAAGAAAGTGAAATAATTGTTTCAGATAAAGGATGATAGTAGCAGGAGGGCAAAATGAATGTTACTGTTCATGAATATATTTGGTTTGGGAGAATTAATTACAACTACAAAACAGTAATGCTTTTATAGGCTGTATGAGAGCTATAAACTCATGATAATTTTCTGATTTATTTTTTTAGAAATTGATACATATTTTACATATTTGCAATTAGAGTCTTCTTTTAAGATAGCCTGTTTGTTATATAAGACTCTTTAATGCTCTGTTTTTCCCTTCACTATTTTATTTAATTTTACAGTAGTTCACATGATTGTGATTTCAGCTCATCTTGGTATTAAAATGATAATATTAGGTTAGCCAAAGTTTACTAAATAAAACTTTTTCACAACTTTTAGTAGTAAGATAGTATTCAACTCTACAATTAATTTTGATAGTCTTATTTTGTGTGTTGCTACATTTTTCAGGTGTTTGAGGTATTATTTGGAGAAGAGGAGAATTTTAGGAACACTTGCTTCTAGAAAGCTTGTGACCAGTTATGGTTTCCTTTCCTGGACAGTGGCATGATGCTAACTGGACAAATTCCAGAAGGTTACTAAGAGAGTACAAATGTGTTGTTCCTCAAGAAAATAAAAAATCCCAAATGCTGCTATAATTTTAAAAGAAAAATTGTTAATTTACTGGGAGAAACTTAAGTTTTTAGGGTATCACCTGGGGTCTGGGGCTGTACATACAATGTTACCATTGGTAGAAATATTAATTCATTAGGGACCATGACTGGACATCTACCAACCTGAGCTGTTATTTGTGGGATACACTGCTACAATCTCAGTGCATGATGGTTTAGTTTTGTGGAATTTTCTTCTTCTGTATTAAATATACCATTCTAAGCAGTATTGCTGGGGTGGAGGGAAAGGCTAATTTAAATATATCATGCAATTGTCTTTATAGATCAGCATTCTCAACCATTCCGTGTGTTTAATAGCTTCCTCTGAATAAAGAAACCAAATATATGCAAATGTATGAGGAGGCATCCATTGTCTGGCGGCTTTTGTGCCTGAGGACACTTTATGAAGTGTCGGTGATTACAGGTGCTTTTGTTTCAAACAGCATTTCCCCTAAAATAGCAACAATCACCAGTAAGAGGGGAAAAACAAGCCTTGCCAATATCAGCTGCATAAATGAACTCAAGGGTGTTCAAGGGCCCTTCTAGTAAAGATAGCTGGTAGGGAGATGGTCTCCTCTTGGCATATGAAATGTGTTTTATTGGGTTTTCTTGTTTTGTTGTGTGGTTTTTTTGGGTTTTTTTTGTTTTTTGTTTTTTTGTTTTTTTTTGTCAGAGAGGAGAATTAGGCCTCTCACAGACCCAGTGAGAGTGACACTGCTGCATAATGGGGGCTAACTTTTATGCCTCCACTTGAAGAACCTCATCACTGTAGTGAGATATTCAGGGAGTGGGAGCTTCTAACCACAGCTTGCGCACAGCTCCCGCTGTGCAAGGAAACTGGACAAAAGCTAAGATCAATATATCAAAAGCTAAGAATTGTTAAATAAATTGAAGGCCTCCCTTAGAAAAAATGTTGCTCGTTTTTCATGAAGACAGGAATTTAGGCATTCTCCCTCTCTCCCTGCTCTCTGGCTGAGGCTGGTTGTTGGAAAGGCATGTTGTTTTTAATGATGCTTTGAAACCTCCTGCCCTGCTTCCTGATTTTGATTCCCATGCCCTGGTGTTGAATATGTTGATTTCCCATCTATTAAAGAATTAATAAAAAATTCTATCTTTAAACATGAATGTTTATATAAATTTAGATGTTAATACTTAGACCACTGTAAATATATCATGAACACATATTAGAATTTGAGATGCCAAAATATGATGAAAATCAAGATCATACCATCCTATTCTTTTGGTTAATTAATTTTAAGTATTTTTCTCTCTGCTATATCCTGTTACACATGATTAGGACACTTGCATGCCATCAGAGTTGCGATTCACTCTTAATACAGACTCTTGTTCCTAGGCCTTTTTTGCTGAGTAGAGTCCTGATTTGAAGATGCTGGCTTTGTTACATGGTCAGACAAACCTAGGGTGCCAAGGATGCCATTGCATTCTCTTCTCTCAATAGCTTTTCCACAGAAGATGAAGAGAATAAGAAATATGACTAAATGCAGTGTCCGACTTCTAGAAATGCAAACCTGGATGTAGCATCAGGTTGCAGTCTCATATCCAGGCAGAGAGAAGAACTCTGCAACTTGCTCTCAGCATTTTAGAAATGCCCTGCATTAGTATTGGTTCATTCTAAGGTAAATCCTTCCATCTGATTCACAGGCAGTAGCTCTCAGGTCAGGTTGTTCATGCTCCAAGAACTACAATTTCTGTACAAATAGACACAGATTTTTAAAACAAAGGTGCATTTAAATAAGAAAAATGTACCTGTCTCATGACTAGCTTTTAAATGAAACTAGACTTAATGATAGCCACTCTTAAGAGAAAATGTATTGAGACAAAAAATGTTGTAAGAATATTTTTTTCTATGATCTGTATTTTGTTGGGCCAGCAGTAATTTTGGATAATACTGCACATCTAAAATGGGAAAATAAGAATCAAATTAATATGCTTCTCTTTACATAAAACATAAAAGCACTATTTAAAACAATCATAAGTAAATTTTTAGTTGGTTGTTTTTTTTTAATTAATTTACTGGTAAGAAAAAGAGTTGATGTGAAAGTATAACTAAATATTATTAATAGGTTTCATAGGTGAAAAATTATGCAGGCTTTCACACTGGGATGTGAATGACTGTATAATCCAAAATTTAAATAGCAGAGAGCAATGTTTCAGTGTGCTAGGCTACTGTGAACTAAAATGTATGATAGTTCCAAAATCAATAGGAAAATCCATTTGGGGGAAATAAAGGATGAAAATAATTGTAGGAAATTTTGGTTTCCCAATAGACTCTTTAAAAAGCCATTTTCAATTTCTGGTGATGCATCAAAAGAAAGATATCATCTTCTATAGTGGTGCTCTACTAAGGCAAAGCATATGAGTTTCTATAATGAAATAGATGAAACATCAGATGCAATTAACTTGCATCTAACCCCTTTTTTTGCATAGCAGCAAATGCCATTAGCAATTCTGATCTTTCCTTTATGATAAAGTGTTTCAGATCCTTTTTCTTACATTGGTGTCTGGATGGAGACCAATTAATTTCAGACGAGTTTTTACCTAGGTTCTCACTGAGAAAGTTTTTATTATAATGCATATGACTTGTCAGAGAAAAATAATGTCACATGGTTTTCAATAGACTACAGTAAGTAATCTAGGACCCAGTTGTCAGAGACTGAGCCAAAAAAAATAAAGTCCAATATATGGACACAGTCTCCTTTCAACAGTGTTAAAGACAGGGAGCTGAAGAGTAGAGATAGGGACATCTTGCAGTATAAGGTACCTGCAATACATGAAAGAAATTAATTTGGAGCTGTGTGATAACTAAATAGTTATCAGGAGTTTGAATTATTGTCAGATTTCTAGAAGGTCTTTTGACATACTCTTTCATTAAATGCAAATTCTACAGAAGTTCTATAAGCACTCCTATGCTATAAACCATTTTAAAATAGATTAAGAAAAATCCTGTAAAGCAATATGTATTAAATAAAGACAAATAATTCCAAACAGGAGACTCTTTGTATCATCAAAAGCAGTGTTTAAGAAGGCTTTTCAGTATTAGGTTAGTGAAAGAGTTGTAGAGCACACAGAGCTCATTTTCTTTAAAGGTGAAATTTCCTGGGCATCTGAGCAGACACATGACCCTAAAGAAGAGAATTAGTGATTGCAATCATATATAGCTAATCAAGCCTCCTGCACTGAACCATATTTGAAAATCTTCCACGTACACAGGATATTTCAATCGACGTTTAATTTTTTCTCACACGTTTTCACAGCAGTCAAAAGTGGAATATTTGCTAATACTCCCTAATCTCGTTAAACAGAGCATGGAAGATGGTTGGTTGGGGAGAAGAATAATGTCGGACTTGTGTAAACTGAAACTGGGCTGCTGTGGCTGCTTTATAAGAACTTGTGTTTGTTGCTCTGATGTGAGAATTGAGAGTGCTTTGTGGTGCAAAACCAACATCACTTTTGTGTGAGGAATGATGCCTGAACCCTTAGAGAAATTCGCAGGCTCTGTTTTTACCTCAGTTGATTTTTCATGTAATGAAAATCATGACAATGTGCTAGATGCACCCAAATAATAATCTCATGAATAAAAATGTTCATTTTCATAGGCAACATTCTTGATGAAACTTCTTTTTGAGACAACTCTTTCACTTTAGTTCATGTAGTTAATGAGTATTTTCTGCAGGTTCTACCATAAAGAAACCATCTTACATTATTTTAGACAAGGAAAAAAGAAATTACCAAAGGAAAAAAAGAAATTACCAAAGGAAAAAAACCTAGCCCTGAATTAGTCAAACTATGACAGAGGTCTTTCTTCTGACTGGTTCTAAACAATCATTTAATGGAGTGTTTCCCATACACATGTAATGTATGCCAGTTCTCTTTCCCATTTATGTTGTCTCACTGGAGGAAGCAGGATTTTTTTCTGTCTTTGCTGGCTGAGCAACAGCTAAAGACAGCAGCACAAGGCAAGACTGTTTTATCTGCAGTAAAACAGTGGCTTCAAGGCAAATTTTCTATGCCTAGTCCCATAAGTTAACAGAAAACTGAGCTCGGGGTTTGAAGTCTTGAATTCCTGCATGGTAACAGCAGTTTTCTTGATGGAGTCCCACTGTCCAGCTTTGTACAGAGATGGTAGAAGGTCTAATATCCTATCACATGATCACATTGTCCTTTTTTGGCCTTAAAAATCTGTGGCTAAAACACTCCAACCTCTTTGTTCAACCAGTTTTCTCATTTTTAAATTCAAATTATTCTTGTACATACGGGTCATGGGATATGCTAAGACTGTTTTTTGTCAGTGCAATAAAGAGGGAAAGGTGTTTCTTTTTTAAAACAGAAATACTCAAATACTGTTAGAGACTTGGTTTAAACATTTACCAAAGTATCACCTGGCTGTCAGAATTCATCTAATATGATTAACAATTTTATTATTGTGATTGTAGTGCAGGCATTTCAATACATGTTCACAATGGATTCCTCCTGCTTAATTTGTATGGTAATCCACAGTCATTTATTCCACTTTGTGTCTGTTTGTATGGGGTGGTTATAGTCTATGTGAAGGTGGATAGGCAGCTGGATTCATGCTCATTAAGCCTCAAAGCCTCTCAGTTTCTCCCCTGCTAGAAGCATTCAACGTGCTGTGGTTTTGTGATTTGGAAGTACAGCACTGAGGGAACTGATCTGAAACCACCAGTCTAATTTCACTTTGGTCTTTTTTCACTTGGCTGATCAGAATGATTTTCAGTCACTCCAGTCAGGGCTGGAATCCCAGAGGTGAAAAGTCAGCAAGTAATCCATTTAGCCACCAGGTCCTCCAGGTGGAGCTTAGCAAACTGTAACAATTATTGTAGTCTCTTCTCTCTTATCATGGCATGGCCATTGCTAATGTTGTTTTGGAGCTTCCATTTTAAACCATGCTTTGCAGGAGATGTGGAATTTGATGTAAAAATTCCCTACATGATGAATTCTGACACAAAAGGTTGCAATGCAAGAACCATTTTTGGCACCAATTTAAAGATAAGCTTCAGTGACTTTTAATGAAAAATTGACTTTTCCATCCAGAATATTCTCCCTCAAAATCCAAGCACAGAAGGCGCCTTCTGTGAGAGGAAAAAGGGGCATTTGGTGGATATGTGTTACCATTTCTCTCCAGCTGCTGCGTAAGTGCAGAGGGCAACTTCCATATTATAACAAATGTAGACTAGCAAAGGAATAGCTATGGACTTCCCCATTAGTTAAACAAGATATTTATTTTATCTTTATTTATTTGACCAGCAACACTTTATTTTGTTATATCCAAAATGCCTTTTAACCACAGAAATTGCTTCTCATGTTTAATGGTTTTGTTAAGCTCTTGCACTTCTTTCTGGGTGGAGAATGTAGAACTGAAAAGTCACTTGTGTGAACAGGCAGTTATCGTTTCCCAGTTACTTGAACATCTGGGAAGCAAACATCACTAAATTATTTCATTAAGTACAAAATCATGGAATCAGGATGACTTTGAGTCTTTTGTTAAATGCATTTTGTGGATTCCTGTTGTAGAAAAAAGTTCATATTTTAAATTTAAATTACACTAAATTAATATCCATCCTTAAAAAATTATCTTGGAAAGTTATATGTATGTTTATATATATGACGTGTATTTTCTCACATGTGGATTTTTAACTCAAAGTAACCTCTCTTGAAAACATGAAATGGTGGAAACCAGGTGGAACTTGGAAAGATTACTTCCTATTTTTAAATCTACTGTTTTATAATCAATTTTCTGTTTTGTGACACATACATGTGAAATTGAGGGAACTAAAGAAAAACTAAAATCACTCAAAGGGGGTATTTCTGAACGGTATTCAATTTAATTTCAGTTGTCCTCTTAGGACTTGGATTTTGGTCTCATTTCATTATACTCCTGTCACTCCCAATAAGAAAACATTTTAAGGTCAGTAGCATTTTTTTCCCAGGGAAGGAGCAGGATTTTACTTTAACTTGTTACTACTGTTAACCAGGCAGATACCTTCCCAGAGATTCTTTTTCCAGTTTATCTAAAGTACTGCTGTTTCTCAGGATTTGATTATCTCCAAAAAAATATAACTGATGGGGGGGGGGGGGGGGGAAATCCAGCAGAAAAGCACCCCTTCTGTTTCATGTTACTGGGCTTTCCTAGGGTTGCTGTGCAACCCTTATAATTTTTCCCCAATTTACAGTAAATTATGTAACATTTAGCAGTATTAATTCTAGGTTTTTAATCTCTTATATCCTTTGCGCTTTGATCTACTTTTGTATGTGGGAACAAGAAGATATGCATTTATTTTATGCACCCAGGATATTCCAGGTGTTTTATCTTTGGGAACCAAAAAATAGGGAAAATTATTGAATAGGAGGAAATATTTTGAACGTGTCTTTCAGTGTACAGAACACAATAGGAAAGCTGACAAAGCATTCCTCAACTGAAGATCTTTCCTTTATTACAAATCTTTAACACTCTTGGCTGTTAGAGGCAAAATGGATTTAATTATTTTTAAAGTGACAAACTCTAATCAATATTCAATTGTTGGTGTGTTAATTAGGAGATGACACCTTGTCTCTATTATTAGTGCAGGCAATTTGCTGCTGAAGTTCTTCTCTGTTTTGACTGCTGAGTCTCCAGTTAAGAGACTGAATCACTACAGAAGCACCAGCACTTGTCTCCTTGGAGCTTTAGGTTAGCATTTGACTAGCCAACACTCTCAAGAAACATGAAATTTCTCAGAAGAAATATTTCTGTGGGATTATGTCACATGAAACACTTTAAAGAGCCTTTGGTCATTTATTAGGCCAAATAAAAACTGCAAGAGTTGTTACTGTGTCTGCCCGTGCTTGTTTCTGAAGGGCGGGTGCATTGCTTTGGAGTCCTTGACTTCAGTGGAAATTTGCTTGGGTTATTTGTGTGCAAAGTAGTTGGAATGATCTTTCTATGAAGATGGCTCCCTATTAAATTAATGTCTGGACTTTGTTTTCAAACTATTAGGCATTGTATGTACTTCCATATTTATTGAAGGCACATTTTAATTGTGGCATCAGAGTGGAGAAAAACAAGAATGGGAATTAGTTCTCACAGTTGTAAAAGTCCAGAAGTTTATACTCTATCAAATGACTGAATTATTGTTTACACGAATAATTTTAAAAAATGCTGCTAAATGAAGGAGACTGTTCATGTGTTTCTGCTTCTGAAAGTTCATTTGTGTAATTAGGGCAATAGAAATTAAACATCTATCTAGGAGCATCATCCAGAAACTTCTAGTTATGTGGATTAGATCCAGGTAGTTGGGCAAGGAGCAGGGATTTGTCTTGATGATTCTTGTGGCTGCATTCCAATTTGAGATATTTTAAGATTCCATGCAATGGTCTCAGTCAAGGACTATTCATAATGAGGCCAAGTCAAATGCAGGCTCATTGTAACCTGTGGGATGTCAGTAAGTACTGGAGCTCAACACACATTTTGGCAATCTGCCTGTTCCTACAGATGTTGGACTCTTGATACATTAAAAACTTTGCAGACTTTCCAAAAGCATTAAGGTACTTCATTTTTTTATGTTAGTGGGAAGCTATACAGTTCTAAAAGATAGGTGGTATTTCATAATCTATTATAAATTAACTATTAATAAATAATATTCTGTGTGATAATACATTAAAATTAAACAAGTTGCAATATACCATATAATTGCATTATAATTTTATATTTTAAATAATTTCATATATTATAATGTATTATTAATTACTTTATTATTAATAATAAAGGCTTATTAATTGTGATATCTAGGGAAAACAGGGCATGATTTAGCATTTAGCATCATGGCAAAAAAATTGAACCATTTGTTTTAAAAATCTATAAATTCTGCAAAAGATATTTGAGTACCATCGCTTTCCAACCCAATATAACCCTGGTAGCCTCTTTCCATGGTGGTTCCATCTGTTTATGTCTTCTTTTTTATTTCTCCAACACTTTCTTCCTGGGCTACTAAATGTGCATTGCACAACAGTTTTGTATTTTTTTAAAACATTAATTAGGATATGTGCAGTTCATCCTTACCAATTTTTCCTTGTTTTATGATACTGCTTTTGTCCTCTGAGTGCAAGAGGGAGAAAACAAACGTTGCATGTGGAAGTGGAGGAATGAGAATGGAAGTTTTGCTCATCAGGAAGTTATGATGTATAACTTAGTATATTTTCAGATCCAGCCTTTTGCCTGGGCACTCTCTTACCACCTCCATGCAAAGGTTTAAGTCCTCAGTCTTTTCCCACCTCCCTAAGCTTTTCTCTGTGTGATTTAGCTGGGCAACACTTAATTAAACTCCATTTCCTCTCTTTACCCTTCAGGTATTATTATGCAGCTCCCTTCAAGAGGTAATTTGTAGGCTGTTTATCAAAGCTGTGAATTTAATAATATCAAAGACATGCTGCTGCACTGTCACTGTAACAAGATGTATTGACATTTCTTGTGCACAGAATTTT